>ML660200.1:54191380-54611849 GCA_007570785.1 Antilocapra americana | reverse complement strand
TCCAGTTTTCCCAGCACCACTTGTTAAAGAGGTTGTCTTTAACAAGTGGTGCTGGGAAAACTGGACAGCCACTTGTAAAAGAATGAAACTAGATCACTTTCTAACACCATACACAAAGATAAACTCAAAATGGATTAAAGATCTAAGCATAAGACCAGAAACTATAAAACTCATTGACTTTTAAAAGCAATTCTGTCTACCTCATTTATTTTTAAGTTAATTTCAATGCTAATTCTAGAATTTCCCAACTTACACACCATTTTATGTATCTCCCTGTTCACAACTGTGTGTCATCACCTGCCCATAGAGGATATAGTATATGAAAGCATAGATGGATCCTTATAAAGCCATAGCCATCCTTAGGACAGTTACACAAAACAATTCCCTGTTAAGTAGATCAGGGTTATCATGGGGGTATATAAATGCAACATGCTGTTTGATATTCATGTTTCCCATATGTATTCTGAATCTTTTGTTAAAAGCAGGCATTATTCAATCATGTAAGAACTTACTATTCTATAACATTTGTAGTCTTTCCACTGATGTTTTAAAATAATTGCATAGCCCAAATCCAAAATATATGACTCTCATGCAACATCAACAAACGTGTCTGTAATGGCATATGTACTAATGCCAGCCATATTCCAACAGATGACAGCGTTCAGTTGTCTCTAAAGTGTGGGACATAATCTAGAGCTTTTTAATTGACGTCTCTGCTGAAGAGTGTAAGTCCAACTTATAAATGTATGTTTTTGAAAGACATATTATTTAAAATTGTTTGCTCCATAGAGGGGTAGGGGAAATAGAAGTTTAATGAATATTGAGTTTCAGTTTGGGAAGATAAACAAGTTCTAAAGATGGAGGGTAGTGATGATTGAACAACAGTGTAATGAATGTACTCAATGCCACTGAACTATACACTTTAAAATGGTAACTTTTATGTGTACTTACCATATTATAAGTTTTTAAAGGTGTCTTTTCCAAAACTAAAGGGCTTTCCAGCATATTTATACTGTTGCTTGATAACATTGTTTTCCTTAAAATAACTCTAAAGCGAATATGAACATGCAAGTAAAAATGCATGAACATGAGACATTTATCAACTTCAGTATGGTAAAATTATTTAAATAAACTGGTTTTAGGGTGGAGGAGAAGCACATTAAAGCCTTAGCTTGCAGAGAGCATAAGAATGATCTTGATTTTATTCTAATCTTGATGACCTTGTAGTTGAGTGGAATGGTTTCTAGCTTCAATGAAAAGTTTAAAGATGACTTTTTATTGACTTTAGTCAAAGGAAGAGAAGATTATTCAGTAAAGACCATAAACATTAAACTTCTGGTATTTGGAAATTGTAGTAGATTGAATTTCAGGTATTATGTGCAGAATAAAGTGTGTTTATTATGATCACTCCTCTTTTCAACTCTCTATATTTCCAGTTTAATGGCATAATAATAGTATGACTGGGATTTACCAGCCAGAGTTATAAATATGTAACATTCATTTCTAGGTAATATATGACACTATTATTTTATGAAGAGGTAGTTGCCCTTGATATAAAAATGAATATTTGATTTGAATAAATGATCCTGGAATTTATGTGCTACTCTGAGTTATCCTGTCCTCTCAGATGGTGAATTGCTTTTCTGTGATGCCAAAGTTGGATAAATAATAATTGCCTTCAAGAATTTTTAATATATACTATGGTTATTTCAATATCCAGTTTAAAATCCTTGTGACATAATTTTTACCATATCTATTGCCATAGCCATGATTTATGAAAAGATATCTATGTCTCCTAATAACAATGTTTCCTTATTAAAATATTAACAGAAGCTCTCTTCACATATTTAAATGGTTTCTAATTAGCAAGTTCTTTTTAATGATTTAATTTCTTACAGAATTCAGCTGTACAAGTCACATACAAATATTGTTTCAATTTACTGAAAAAAGAAAAGAGCACATAAATTTTAGGGATTAGCATCATCTTAAAACCTTAGCACTGGTAGAGATCTTGCACTGTAATTGCCTGCTGGACTATAGAGAAGCCAAAGGCTTAACTCACAGTTATTAATGGACATAGGTAGTGAGGTGAGCATGACTTTTACCTACAAAATCAGTTGTGCAAAAAAAAAAACTTATATATGTTTATTTTTGTAAACAAAATTAAATCTCATTCTGAGATAGTGGCACATTTAATTCCAGTTAATCGGGCACCCCCACCCCGACCAGTCATCTGACAATACAAAGTTTCATGACCGGAACAGTGAGGGATGGGGACGCTGCTTTGGTCTTTGTTACCACTGGTCCTTCCTGTAGCCCTCCTGTCTGTGGCTATGCTAACCTTGGATGTTGTTCTTTAAAAAAATTTTTTTTTCATATTGGAGCATAGTTGATTAACAATGTTACGTTAGTTTCAAGTGGATAACAAAGTGATTCAGTTATATATATATATACATGTATCTATTATTTTTCTAAGTTCTTTTCCCATTTATATTATTACAGAATATTGAGCAGAGTTCCCTGTGCTGTACAGTAGGTCCTTGTTGGTTATCTATTTTAAATATAGCAGTGTCTGCATGTCAACCCCAAACTCCTTCTAGATCCCTCCCTCTCCCTCTTTCCCTCTGGTAACCTTATGGTTGATTCTCTAAGGCGATGAGTCTTTTTATGTTTTGTAAATAAGTTCATCTGTTTCATTTCTTTTAGATTCCCCATATAAGCGATATCATATGATATTTGTCTCTCTCTGTCTGACTTATTTCACTTATCGTGAAAATATCCAGATCCATCCATGGTGCTACAAATGGCAGTATTTCATTCTTTTTAATGGCTGAATCATAGTCCATTATACATGTGCCACATTTTCTTTATCCATTCATCTGTTGATGGACATTTTGGTTGATCCATATCTTAGCTATTGTAAATACTGCTGTAATGAACACTGGGGTGTATGTATCCTTGTGAACTAAGTTTTCTCCAGATACATGCCCAAGTGTGGCATTGCTGGATCATATGGTAACTCTGTTTTTAGTTTTTTAATTAACCTGTATGTTGTTCTCCATAGTGGTTGTACCAATTTGCATTCTCAGGTTCCCTTTTCTCTACACCCTCTCCAGCATCTAAGTTCTGTCTGGTGTAAGGTGATGTCTCACTGTAGTTTCGATTTGCATTTTTCTAATAATTAATGATGAGCGTCTTTTCATGTGCCTCTTGGTCATCTGTATGTAGATCAATGGAACTTCACATTGTTCTGTGACTGTTGCTGCCTGCAGTTTCTTCTCTCTGAGGTTCTCTTAGGACCTGTAGATGATTCCAGTACTGAGAATATTATCGTTCCTAATAAAAGTCACACTAAACTTTCAAAGCCTGTGTGTGGGTATTGAATTCCATTGGATTCCAGGCATTATATGCATAGTTTGTATGTTGTAATGAAAACAGCTTCTTTCTATGGTTTCTAAATGCAAAGTTCTTGGAAGGTTCACTGTAGCTGAACTTATTTGAAGGGAGGGTCTTGGATTTGCGGGTGCCCTAAGCACATGCTTAACCTACTATAAAACACAGTGCTGCTGATTCAGGCTTGTTGAAAAGTAGTACAGAAACCATTGTGCATAATACTTCTGAATGAGTCAATTTTTTTCTAATTATCTGGAAATTCTTTCCTAACCACTTTTTATTATTAGGATATAATTTTTGACTTGTGTTTTCAAACAGTATCATTGTAAGTGTGAAATTGATCAAATCATTTTACCAGTCCTTTGCTGGAAAGTGAGTTAGTCTGATAAGCTGGTGAGATGAGAGGTAGGTGACCGAACTCAAAATCATGAAGACTTACTCCTATGTTTTCTTTTAATAGCTTTTTTAAAAGAAGCTTTACCAATTCAACCATTAATTGCACTTTCTTCCACATCCCTAGTTGGATGATAAATAATATGGTCACCCTAGTCAGAGGTGCAGTCAATGAAACAGAGTAAAGCTCCCTGTCCTATGATAATGTTGCCACTCTAGCTGTGATCTCATCATTCCCTAGCACAGTCAGCCAACCCAGATTGTCCACATACACAAGCAAGAATCACATGGCCCTCAAGAAATACAGAAAAAAACAATTTTTTAAAAAAAGATAGAATGAGTCAAGGGGTAAGAAGATAAGCTAAAGCTCACAAATGTCTTCTTTCTTTTTTTTTTAATTTATTTTTTTATTAGTTTTGCCATACAATGACATGTTATCGCCATGGGTTTACATATGCTCCCCCTCCAGAACCCCCCTCCCTCCTCCCTCCCCCCGGGAAATCTCGATGCACCAGCCCCGAGCATCAATCCTGGGCTGGCGATTGATTACACATATGATAATTAACATGTTTCAATGCCATTCTCCCTTATCATCCCACCCTTGCCCTCATCCACAGAGTCCACGAGTCTGTTCTATACATCTGCACAAATGTCTTCTTTCAAAAGTCTGTAACTACTGTACTTTAAAAACTCTGAACTCTAATTTCTTTTCCATTCCTAAAATATTTTATTCAATTCCTGCTGTGGAAACACCTTGGCTATATGCCAACATGCTCAGTAGCATGTCTCTTAACTTTAAAATATCAATTCATGGGCAATTTTGTATTTTCTCTTAAAGAAATTAAATACATATTTTACAAGTGAATTTTATAACTTACTGGAATTGGTGACTAGTATTTGCACAGCCACTTCAGTGATATAAATCCAGGGTTTAAAAAAAAAAAGTTACTGAAACTAAGCTGAGGGCTGTTCCACTTTCTTTATATTCCAGCAATGAATCTGTCATCTCTTTACCAATTTTAAGGGTTTGTTGTTGTTGTTCAGTCACTGAGTCATGTCTGACTCTTTGCAACCCCATGGACTGCCGCATGCCAGGCCTCCCTGTCCCTCACTATCTCCTGGAATCTGCCCAACTTTATGTTCATTGAATCAGTGATGCCATCCAACCATCTCATGCTCTTTCACCCTCTTCTACTTTTACCTTCAATCTTGCCCAGCATCAGGATCTTTTTCAGTGAGTCGGCTCTTAGCATCAGGTGGCCTAACTATTGGTGCTTCATCTTCAGCATCACCCCTTCCATTGAGTACTCAGGGTTGATTTCCTTTAGGATGGGCTGATTTGATCTCCTTGCTGTCCAAGGGACTCTCAAGAGTCTTCTCCAGCTCTACAGCTTGAAAGCATCAATTCTTCGGTGCTCTGTCTTCTTTATGGTCCAACTGTCACATCCACACATGACTACTGCAAAGGCAATAGCTTTGACTATATGCACCTCTGTCAGCAAAATGATGTCTTTGCTTTTTAATATGCTGTCTAGGTTTGTCTTAGGTTTGTCATTTTAAGGATATCTCTTTAATTATCCTGAGAGTAATAACAGTAACTTTAAACCTGATAAAAGATTTGCATGGCTATGAGTTCACAAAGATTCATAGTAAACTCTTGTGTAAAATTTAATAATAATAATACTGAATCTGGACCTTAAGAAATTATTTTCTTTTGTATCTATCTTAACAATTGGCTATTTCCTTGAGTTTCAATCCTTGAGTATAACACTAAAGTAAACGTCCATATTTTGATGTAAATGTGTCTATTAATCATTGTCTTGATTTTTTTTAGCCTCCATATATATATTTGGGCCACTGATACTTCTTTTCTTGACATTGCTCTTATAGGGAAAAAATTGTAATATATTTTAACTTCTGACTCCATAAAATTGAGATATTTGAGAATTCAGCATAGAAGAATTCTTTTTTCTGCCTTTTAGTATCTTATTACCCCAAGACTAATACTACAGTCAGATAAAAACCTGGTTTCTCTACATTTGTTTGGCTTTGTTCCTTGTAGTAGAAGAAGCTATAATGACCAAATGTCTGTTTACCAAGACAGGCAGTTATTGCTTTGTTGGTCCTGTCAATCTTTCTGTACCTTGTGATTATTTCATAAAAGTATTTGGAGTGACATTATATGTTTATGAGTTCCAAGAATAGCTCTGCAGAGGAGAACACGAATGTAAAAAAAATGCCATTGGCACTCTGGATCATTTTTATTAGTTATCAAGCTCTGAGGACCCTGAAGTTGTAAAGTGCTTTTAAATTATTCATTAAGCATCTCTGTATCAGAAGTAATTCATTACTGCATTACTCTTCCCATTTTCAAAATGAGTCAATTTATTTGGTCATATCAGCAGCCTGTAAAGGATGGAAGATCATAATTCATATGTTCTTATTGCTCATGTACATAGGCGGCAGTGTTATAGTCACTGAGACTGGAGGGATTGTTTCTTCCTGCCAGCCCCCCGCAGTCGTTCTGTGTACATAGTAGCTGATGCTACAGAGTGACTTTCAAAAGCAATGTGTGGGGTGGGCAGGATGAGAATCACTGCAGAGGTGAGCCTCTCTTCCTTATGGCAGTTTGTGTCATTTTGTGGATCTACTTTGGCAGAAACAAGGTTAGGAACCATTGCTCTTGGTTTAGTCTAATAAATAGAGATCAAATTATCTTCTTCAGATCTCCCAGGAAGATATGGAAAAATCACGCCTGGCTGGAGGTGTTCTAATCCAGTGCTTCTCAAACTTAAAAAGGCAAATTCTGATTCGGTACTCTCAGGCAGGGTCCAAGAGTGTATTTACTACCAAGCTCACGGGAAATGGGATGCTGCTGATGCGTGGCCAGGGCCTTTGTGGTCCAGGCTTACAGTGGGCCCCTTGGGGGACTGGAGTTGAAGGAGAAAGAACAGGGCCTGTCATGGGAGGAGGCGAGAAGTCCCTCCTGTGAACAGAAAGAGCTAAAGGGGAAGCTCCAGTGACCACCGAGGGAGAGGCACGGAATATACAGCATTGATACAGCCAGGAACCCTGGAAAGATCTTCAAAGGTGAAGCAGACTTATTTGAGAGAAAGTCTCTCAGAAGGTTGCTAATGCCTGCAGAGGTGGATAAGAAAGATTATTTATACAGCAGCATGAAAGACAACTTCAGCAAAACTTTTTGGATGTAGGAGAGAAATCGGTTTATCAAAAATACAGTACTGTGTGTGAAAATACTTTGTGAAATGTAAAATGTTAGGCCATTTGGCATTAATTCTTAGTTGAGTCAACCAGCATAGAGCTGGGAATTTCGAGGGGTACTGAGGAAAGAAGAGATTGTTGTGGTAGTGCCAGAAAATGGACAGCCAGTTTTAAAGTGAATGAATGGAAGAGAGGGAGTGGTTGTATGTGATAGCAATATATCTTGCTTAGAGAAGAACTGGAGTCAGGGAGATGAAAGAGACCTTAAATGTCCCTTGGATCAGCTCCTTCATTTCCTTATACAAGCAAACCTAGGTCTAGAAACAGAAGTGCACAAAAGTCACTTAGTAAGCTGAGCAGAGGCTCTTTTGGGGCTGCCAGACTTAGCTAAATTTAGATTTCAGATCAACAAAAATAATTTTTAGTATAAAAATGTCCAAGGGGTACCTTAGGTTAGATGTAATATTTGTGAAATTCTTATAATAAAAAAAAGTTTGTTGTTGATCTGATATCCAAAGTTAACTGGATATCCTATATTTTATCTGGAAACACTAGATTCATTGAAAATTTAGTACATTTTGGTAAACAGAGAAATAGGAAAGATGAGAAAAATATATTAGCCTTGTGTTTAGAGCATAAACTTCATCAGAGTGTGAGTTTCTGTGTACTTTATTTCCTGGAGATTCCCCAGAGACTAGGTCGGTGCATAGCACTCAGCAAGTATTTATTGAATGAATGAATAAAAGTATGGGAATGTTCAAAATATTGTGGCTTGTAGGATGCTTCACAAAAGAACAGAACTTAGATTAAGATATTCTCTGTGGCCAATATTTCACTTTTCCAGCAGAGCAGATCTTGAGCAAATGTCTCAAGAATGTTCACTATGGAAAACATGGTACAAAAGAAAGATAAGATTGTGAAAATGAATTTTTGAGTCATATTAGGGTTTGAAAGTTCTGTATCACTAGTTTATTAGAATTTTCAAGAGTAGTTCCCAGGACTTTGATTAATTTAAAGATTTAAAGTGTGGGGTGTCACATAAATTGATCTGATTTGGAATGTATTTCTGAAAAAAAACATTTTTGAAGCTCATTTTTCTGCAAAGAGAAGTGTGACAGAGGCAGTGATTGCTGGATCTCGGCCGCAGCATATGTGCCAGCAATGTGGGTACAGGTGGAGTTGAGCAGAATCATCTTCATCTAGGTCTAAATCAGAGCGGAAGGGACTGATTGGGTTTGCCCAGATTTAAGCACCTTTGATCAAACCACAGTCTTGTTAGATTTCTTCAACTGAGACTTGCAGTAGAAAAGGAAATGATGAAGTATAAGAATAAGAAGAGCAATTGTCATTTGTTGGAACCTATTATACAGTGTGAAGTCAGAAAGAGAAAGACAGATACTATATATTCATGCATATGTGTAGAATTTAGAAAGATGGTAGTGATAATCCTACATGCAGCGCAGCAAAGGAGACACAGATGTAAAGAACAGACTTTGGACTCAGTGGGAGAAGCCGAGGGTGCGATGATTTGAGAGAACACCCCTGAAACATGTACATTACCATATGTAAAACATGACCAGTGCAAGCTCAGTGTGTGACACAGGGCACCCAAAGCCGGTGCTCTGTGATAACCCAGAGGGAGAGGGTGCGGAGGGTGTTAGGAGGAGGTGTTCAGGAAGGGGGGGGTGGGCACATGTATACCTGTGGTCGATTCATGTTGATGTATGGCAAAACCATCAAAATATTGTAAAGTAATTATTCTCCAATTAAAATTAACTAATTTAAAAATAAAATAATTTACTTTGAAGATATTATGACCCCCATTTTTCAGATGTGAAAATTGAGGCATAGAAAAATGCAGTAACTTAGCCTAAGTGGTGAAAAGGAGTTTGAACCTAAGCCTCTCTCTTTGGTGTGATCATGCATATCAACTCATTTGAAGAATGCAGAATCCTGTGAACTGTAATACTGCCTTATTTTACAAAAGAAAAATTCATCAGTGATAATAGTTACAAACAGATCATATTATCATGAATCTAATTGCATTAACACGAAGTTAATGAACACCCTGTAACCCAAGGTCATTGGTCCAGTGTTTAAGTTCTGTATTTTTTCTCCTGCTCTGCCTTCTGCAGGAGGTTGATACACTCCCTCTGCAGTTTTTCACTGTGCAGTAATCTCGCCTGGGCCTGTCAGGCGGTGTCCAGGAAGGGAGCAGACGGTATACGCTAGCTAAGTAATTGAAGAGAGTTTAATTAAGGGTGTATCTTCAAATGTATGGGCAGGGTAAGAAAACAAGTGGGAGACCATGAAGGGCCAGGAAACAGCAACACCTAGAGTTACTTACTGTCCCTGGGCCCTGAAGCAGCTGCAGGAAGGGGACGGCCAACAACTGAGGTGCTGCTGGCTTCCAGGAAGGAGGACACAGCCAACCTGTCGCCACCAGAGGGGAGCAAAACCAAACATAGTCTAAGGGCAGAATAGACAAAGCAGCAAACCGCCGCCCTCCTTCTCTTCTTGCAGCCCAAGCTCTTGTTGGTCGCCAGCATTAACTAAACTCAACCGGAAGCTTGAGGACAAGAGAGCCACCGATGTAGCCCACAGACTCCCAGGGCACAGAGCAGGGTGGAGAGGGGAGCGTGTTGACTCTGGACGGGCAGACGGGAACTACCCACTGCACAGCCCTTTCCTGCCTCGGTGACACAGCTCAGTGAGCTACCTTCCCTTCTCGTGCATTCTCGTTTCCCACATCGCTCCTTTGCTCTCCCAAGGCCTGTCTGCTGTAGTTACCCGCTCCGTGCACCGCTCTGCCCTGGGGCGGCTAGGGCTACTTCCTGTACTCAGCCCACGTTGTCTGCCACTGGGTCCGGTAGCCGTGAAGCTCCTGGTGCTGCCCAAGTCCGTCTGTGCACCAAGGGACATGTATTCGCAGGTCCCTTCCTGGTTACCTGATTCCTTGGTTTTCTGATTTTACTTGTGAGGGCTTTCTTCCTTGTCACTCCCATTGGCAAACTAGTTGTCTGCCTCTGGTTGCTCCAGAGTGTTGAGTTCTAAAGTTATTTCCCTCATATGGCCACCCACCTAGGAGATCAAGTAGCCCCTGTCTCTATGCTGAGCCTGATTTCCTCTGGCATTTCTGCCCTTAGGAGCAGGGGAAGTTTTCAGCCAGAAGCCACAACGGGGCTTTCCCCCATGACTCAGCAGTAAAGAATTCGCCTGCCGTGCAGGAGCCACAGGAGACACGGGTTCTATCCCTGGGTCTGGAAGATCCCATGGAGGAGAGCATGGCAGCCCACCCCAGTATTCTTGCCTGGAGAATCCCATGGACAGAGGAGCCTGGAGGGCTACAGTCCAGGGGGACGCAGAGTCAGACACGACTGAAGGGGCCTAGCTTGCAGGCACCCAGAAGCCACAACTCATTTGGCACATTCTCAGAGCTCTGGCACTCAAAGGACATGGTCCAACAATGGGAGAGCCTTCTTTTCTCCTTCTTATTCTTTTTTAATTGAGGCGGTTACTTTCCTTGAGTGTTCGGAAGATGATACAGAAAACATTATTTCAGGAAATTCTCTCTTTCCCCAGCATCCCTCAGCTCCTCGAGTATGTTTTCTCTAAAGTCTTCCCCAGACCCCTTCCCCAACTCTAACTCATGCATCTTCCTTCTTTCTTTCATTTCTAAACTACAAAAGTCCCCGAGCACTTGCCTGACAACAGAACCCTGCTCTGAGACAGAGAAGGGCAAGGAACTGAGCTGATAGAGGCAGAGCCTTGTTAGAAGATAGAGGATGAGAGAGGCTGCATGCACTCTTGACTAAATTCTCCTCCACAGCTCTCAGACAGTGTCGGAGTGAGAACAGCACGGAAAGGTGTCAAAAGTCTCTTAAACTTTTAACAACTTGATACTTGCGGCGTCTGTCTCACAACCGAAGTCACTGTCTATGTGTAATTTTTGCAATGGCTGCCGTCCATGAAACACTTGCTCTTCACCAGGCATTTTACCAAGGATTTTGATATATTTATCTGTAATGTTCACACCAAATCTGTATGCGAGTTGGTTATCGGCCCCGTTTTACGAATGAAGCTGAAATGCAGAGCCATGCTTTGAACTAATGATGACTCTAAAGCATGTATCCTTTTGATGAATAATCGTACTAAGCGCCCAGCAGTCGGACAGATACTTTCACCAGTCCCGTACTGTCGTGCATGCAGCATTTTGCCTCCACTCTGTGTTGTTGCCTCCACTCTGTGGACGAGGATGGGCTTCCCCTCTAGCTCAGTGGTGAAGCATCCACCTGCAGTGCAGCAGACATAGGTGTGATGCCTGTGTTGGGAAGACCCCGTGGAGAAGGAAATGGCAACCTGCTCCAGTATTCTCGCCTGGGAAATCCTATGGACAGAGGAGCCCAGCCAGCTACAGTCCATGGAGTCACATAGGAGTTGAAAACACAACTTAGTGACTAAACAAAAACAATGAGTGAGGACGCTGAGGGTCAGAGAGTCTTAGGTACCTTGTTGTCTTCACAGCTAGTATTCATCAGAGTCACCTGAATCCAGGTCCATCGGACTCCAGATGTGTTCTTTATAGCACTGGTCTATAGTCTCACGATGCCTGTTTTATAACATTGTACGACAGGAACATATTCTATATTAATATAGTAGCTTCTTAGCAAATTTCTGGAGAGTTAGGTGGAAAGAGGGGGTGATATCTTTAAGAGGCGAGAAAGAATCATCATGTGTATTACTAAGTTATTTGTCATCAGAAGTCAACAAGAGGCAGTGCCTAGTTGCCTTCTAATAATCAGAAAGGGAGCAGAGGGTTCTTTCTCCTCACGTTCCCTGGCAGGACCTGCTGGGATATGGCTTGAAGCAGCGCAGGGCAGTCACTGAATGCTGGGGTGGAACAGTGCAGTGCACGCCAGTCATCTAGAGGAGTTCAGAGTTCGTGAGGTGAGTCTGGAGAATGCAAATGGTGACTCATCCTATGAAACATGAACCAAGGGACAGATTACAATATTCAGATGTCTTTAATTGATGTTTATTAGTTAGCCCTTGAAAGGTCATCCTGTAATAGTCATCTTTCCTGAAGGGAGTCCCAATGGTTTGGATTCTTTCCTTTGTGAGTGGTTCCCACTTATTATGGGACTCAACTCAAGCGATCTTGGATATTCTTGATAGCTCTTAATTATGCCAAATTATATTGGAATGGGAAATGAAGGAAGTGTACCGGCTCTCGTTAAAAATAGAGCTCTGCTAGTTTTTGTGTTGATTCATCTGAAATGAATAAAATGTGGAGATGTTTTGATAAAATTAGACAAATTTTGGCATGAGTAGTTAGTTGTCTCATGAAAATCAGCAAAAAATAGTTGTGAAGTAATTCTCAGAAGCCCACAGATTAACTGTTCTACAGGCTTCAGGTAATTTTTTGTGTTGTATGTTTTCAAACAAACTATCAATTGTGTTGGGTGAAAGCCATCCAGTTTTTAGCAAATTGAGATGAGTTTTAATGTTAAAATATAAATGTTCCATCTGTTGGGTGAATTCTGGTCTAACTTAGTGGAGTATTTTTTTCTCTCCTGGTTTTAGGGGAGGGCAAGTTGAGGAGATTGTGCTCCTGAGATCAAAGAAAGTTGTCCTATATTATACATTCAAAATATTGTCCTGCATGCCAACCGCCTCTTCTCCTATAGCCAGACTCTACAGGTGAAAAAGTTGAGACTCAGGGATAGAAGGGTAAAAGGGAACTTAACAGGAACCAATCTTGAGCCTTCCTTTCCCCGAGTTAGTTTCTAATGTAAATCCTGCTTTTTCCAGGCTAATGTTTCTTCAGTGTTATCTTGAATTTTTATCACATCTGAGGTTCCATGCCAACCACTCAGAACCCAGAGACCATGAAGCACCCTAGAAGCTCACAGTGCAGGGCAGTGTTTCGCCCTAAGACCATAGCTTATTGGTGCTCTGGCTGCGGGTGAAAAGTTCAGCTTCCTTGGTCCCAGAGGGGGCCTGTGGAATCGGAAACCTCTGAGGCTGGCACGGGAGGAGAGGCGTCTCTCACTGGAGCCATTGAAGAAAACACCAACAGGAAGAGAACTGATGGTAACACCGTGAGATGAGGGAACAGTAGTGCTGAAGAAGAGGAGAAGGCAATGCGAGGAGGAAGAACTCTCTGCTCCCTTTCTGATTATTAGAAGGCAACTAGGCACTGCCTCTTGTTGACCTCTGATGACAAATAACTTAGCAATACACATGATGATGCTATGTGCAGTTCATACTGGTTATCTACATTTGGTTTGTTATCTACCAGACCTATTTCTTGATAAATACAGATTGCTATTCAAAAACGTGTTCTGTTTAGCATCAGAGGATGGATGACGTTTAAGCAATATAGGCTAAGCCTAGCACTTTAAATTGACTCATTTGTAGGTAGTGAAAGATTATGCTGTCCATACAGTCAGGATGATTGCAGTTACTTCACTCAAAGTATATAGTCCATGATTGAGTATTGACTTCCATTTCTCCTTTTGCAGGATTATATAACCATTGCACTTTTAATTAGGAAGGCAATGATGCTGATACCAAGAAATTCAATGCAATGAACTTTTTATTATTAGAGATAAAAATTAATCCTGAATTCCTTTGGCCTTTTAATTGTTAACTGTGGAATCAGTCAAACGTGGAGGCTGAAGAAGCACCAAGGGATAATGTAATTGCAACTCTTCAAACAATTGTATCTGTCTGGAGAATGAAGATTGATGATCTGGAAAATAGATCTCATTGTTTCAATTGTAGAATTATGGGCTTGGCCAGTAGCTATTAAGAGAGATTCTCTGGGAAACTTTTTACCAAAAGGAAAAAAAAAAAAAAAAGATACTTGTTAGATGAAGAAAATTTAATTCAGCCACTTTTCATTAAGCAAGGCCAAAAATTCTAATTCCCAAGTTCATAGTTGATGAGAGGCCCCAGAGCAGTAATTATCCATTTTTCTAAGTTTTCTGATAGAAAGCTCTTCAATTAGATATAGACAAGGGGGAAATTATGGCAAAAGGAAGGATATTTTGTCCTTTCTAAAGAGCACTAGGAAAATAGAGACTATATCACAATGTTAAGAGATAATTATATTAAATGAGTTAAGCACTTTAAATTGTCTTAAAAGGTGTTAAATTACTTTCAGTATTACCATTCCATTTACAGTACTTGAAATTTTAATTCAGAAAATAAACTTGCATCCAGTATTCATTTATGCTTTCTAAATTCTCAGGGAGGATAGAATAGGTTGCTCTGGGCATCCTTGGACGTCCTTTGGAAAAATAGGTTATTCTGTGTTGAAGTAGGTAGTGTGTTTTTTGTTCAAAGTGCCATTGAATTTTTGAAATGTGATTCATTCTATTTGTCCATGCTGTTAGGAAGATCGATTAGTTGTCTCCCTTGTCGATTCTAATGTGATTTGACAAGCATTATTTGCATGGCCGTTATTTTTTTCTGCCTTCCTCATTCATATATGGGGTAGCTGTAGGTGTAAATGATTGACTTGGTATAGGCTGTAGGCAGTCATGGATTAATTTAAGTGAGAGGAAATGCCTCCTTCTTTGTTCAACCACATAATGGTAGCACATGAATATTTTATTTTACCATTTCAAAGTGGGAGAAGCTTAGAAGGTGAATCGAAGTGACCTCAGAGTGTCATTTGTTTGTGACATAGTGTTTCTTGTGATTTTCTGCTAAGCAGAGAGTGAAGATGTAACTGTTTACCTCAACAGGGTAAATGGCAGCAGCTTTACAACCTGGTCTACCAACTTGCTGAACTCCGAGTGTGTGTCTGTCCAGGACTTATTTCTAGTCTGACCACAAAGGTGATCCAGAGCCGCTGGGATGGTTAGACATAGTCCCTGGCACTGTGCATGGTTTCAGTCTGCTAATGGGGACCCCTGCCAGCAGACAGTGAGGGTGAGTGGCTTGAAAACCAGAGTATATGTGCCTTATTATTATTAGAAGGTCATAAGGTCCTGCCTCATGAAGCATGAAAAACCACTCTTTCTAAAATCTCGAACATCTATTTATTTTTATTTGTAATTGGTGGATAACTGCTTTACAATATTATGTTGGTTTCTGCTGTACAACAGTGTGACTCAGCTGTAAGCATACATATGTCCCCTCCCTCTTGAGCCTCCCACCCCACCCCTCATCCCACCCTTCTAGGTCACCACAGAGCCTGGATATGAGCTCCCTGTGCTCTACATCAGCTTCTGCTAGCGATCTATTTTACACACAGTGGCGTGCATGTGTGTGTGTGTGTGTGTGTGTGTGTGTGTGTGTGTATCTCAATACTACTCTAAAATCTATAACATTTCTTGTTTTAAAATTAAAAATAGGAAATGTCATATGAGAATGGTAGCAAAAGATGAAGAAGTTGGGCAGTCGGGGAAAACTGGAGACCAATAAAGCACTTAAGCCCTTAATATGGTTTATTCAGGGCATTCAAGATAGGGTAGCCACATGAAGAAAAAAAATGAACACTACTATTCTTTAATGGTAAAGTAATAAACACTTGTTCTTTTTTTTTTTTTTACAAACCATGTGAAAAATAGAGAAATGAAAAGATAAGAAAAATTAAACTGAAGCAACTACTCCAGCCATGCCGCTTCTGCCGCTCACAGGGGGCTGCCATTAGCCACTGGTGCTTCCCATCTGATGCTGCGTGTGGCTGTGGGTGATATTTTTTTTTTTTTTTAAGACAAAAACGGGGTATTTGTGTACTTGTATTTGGAAGATATTTTTAGTCTCAATTATGTCATTTTTTGTTTTACATTTTAAGTCGGTGAAAGACATTCAAAAAGAGAGAATGAGAGAGAAAGCCGCTGAGATTCCGCCCTGGAGCCTGCTTCCCCAGCAGCTGGTTGCTTTCTACCACTGTAGGGAGGACTTCCCTTCCTGATCGCGGGCCCGTGGCCTCCAGCACATGAGCTCCGACCTCAGCTATGAACTTCAGAGACCCAAAGCAGTGATTCAACCTCATGGGGGCAGTGGAGTCAATAATATGAACAAAATAGGTACTAGGACTGGGGACGTCTTCCAAATGTGGGTATGTTTTCTTTGTGAGTTGAGGAGGAATAAAAACTCTGAAATTATCACACATCTTAAGGGCTAAAAAAGAGACTCTACGGGTCTGTTCTGTAATCCATCTAAATTCTAATAAATAGGCTTGTTCAGACATAGAGTTGAACCACGGTGAGAAAGCAGGAATGCTTCAGAATGTGGTAAAGGAACATGGGAACTATTGCTTGGATTTAGAATCGGAACATAAAGAATCAGAAGTAAGGGATAAAAGAGATCAATTTTTTAAAAATAAGGGATGTTTTCTTTGTAGTTACAAGAATAGTAGGAAATAGAAACCAGGAGAAGGACCCAAAGATCTAACAAATCATATTAGCCTCGTACGTGGAAATGGAAGAAAAAAACCATCCAATGAAGTAGGGTAGACATTGAGAAATTCTGTTCTGAATCTGCTTATAGGGAGTGGGTTCACAAGAGGGAAGAGAGGGGGGTCAAGTCAGCTCCTGCTAGTGCAGGAAAAATATGTCAGAACCCTTTCTGCTGTTATTGAAGTGCTAAAGGTCCCAGGAACTTCACCATGATGTATTATGCCTTTGTTTGACCTTGTCACGTATGCATCTATGTCCTTTGATAGCATCACAGGTAAAAGGTGACTGGTTGAGGTCAGGATTTGAATATTACTGACTTGCCGAGCCAAGTATCATTTCACAACAATTCTTCATTTACAATGTTATTTTTAATGGCTCCAGAGTGTGCCATTTTGTTAATATACTATGAGTGATTTAATATTCTCTTATTATTTGACATTTATGTTACAGTAAATTTTTCACCATTATAAATTATGCTACAGCTAACAAACTCGTAGGTAATGTCACTAGTTGTTTTCCTTGTATAACTGCTGTAAATTAAGTTAAGGCCTTAGGGAATGTACGTGTTAGGCTGGTAATACCACTTCGCCAAACTTTCTTCCACAAAGTTTGTAGCATTGTACACTACCTGCAGAAACGAAACAGCAACCATTTCCCACATTCAAGGGGGAGACTCTTAACACATCATCAGTTTTATAAACCTCCTGATCAGGTTTTTTTTCAATAGTGTATATGAACTCAATTAAGTCATATGAACTCTTTTCCCTGATACTCATTTTGATCAAAAGTATGCAATTTTAAAATACCTGCTGGAAGGTAGAGCAGCATTATGTGGTGATCAAAGAATATTTAAACTGTACAGAGTGATCATACTCATTGTTGTATTAGCAAAATATTCTGATCTATTTCTCTAACCATAGTCTAAAATATTTCTTTGTCTTTCCTTCTTCTAATGGTATAACCACTAGATAGGAGACTAGTACTTCTTGCTTTCCTGAAGACTAGAAAAATCAAGTAGAGAACTTTAGAACATGAAGCCCCTGAACAGATCAGAAATATTACTACAGTTTAGTTTTAAAAGGGTATCTAAAACAATCCCATCCACATTTGAAATGTCTATATTTAAGAAGGTATGACATATTTCATGTACATTAATTGATGTGGGAAAATATAAATAAGTAGAAGATGTTATCCTATCTTGACCTCAATAAATGCATTTATTTTTTTTTTAAACAAAGAGGTATGGGAGAGAATAGCAATGATAGTTTTGAAGACTTAAAATGAGTCTAGTGGGATTCAAATAAAAAATATAGTTATTTGAATCATAGATTATTTATTCATGTTATATATTATTTTAAATGACTACATGTGGAGTAGAAAGAGCAACAATCTTGTGATTAAGAACCAAAGTCTTACACTGAACTCTGCCACCTCTAAATATGTGAACTAGGGAACAAAATTTAACCACCTCTGAGTCATAGTTCATTCATCAATTTTAAAAAAGCATTTATTGCTTCTTATCTCTCTTGGGTTGTGATGATTGTTGAGATAATAGCTATGAAAATGTGTGCATTGCTACATACTTGTAACATTACTTACTTCTTCTAATAATTACAGCAGTTTGTCTTCTCCTAGGACCTCAAGACCTAAGGTTTTAATATTTAACACTCTAAAGTAAAAAGCAGGACAGATGAAGGGAAACAAAGGAAGAATATTAACAAAAGGTGAATATTTCAAATAAAAATTATTGAGGTATCACATAGCTCAGAAGAGTTAAAAAAGTGTTCATCTTAATGAATTACAACAGTTAATACACTTAAGTAACTGCTCCCCAGACCAAGGAATAGAACGTTATCAGCACCCAGAAGGCCTCCTTTTGCTCATCTTGAACCAATAACCACCCCCTCCTTCCCAAAGATAACTGCCATCTGACTTCTAATAATGTAGTTCAGTGATGCCTGTTTTTTAATTTTATAAATAGAATCATATTTTTAATATCAAACTTTTTTGCGGTGTTGTATATAGTTATAATTGAGTCATCCTTGTTTCTGAAGAGTATTCCACATTCCATATATACCAAAATTTATCTATTGAGTTGTTTCCAGTTTGAAACTATTACAAATAATACTCTATAAAGAAAAAAGTCTCTATTAGATTGGTATACACACACACATATGTATGCACAGACTTATATATTAATACATGCACATACCCTCAGAGTAGAATTACTTGATCAAAAGGTATGCATATGTTCAGCAATATAAGATTTCCTTAAAAGTTTTTCCAAATCAAACAATTTAGTGTTTGAGAATCCTAGTTTTTCTACATCCTCACCAATATTTGGTACTTCCAGACTTTTATATAGCATGCTGGTCACCACATTATATATTAGATTCCCAGAACTTATTCATCTTATTACTGAAAGTTTGTATATTTTGACCAATGTATCTCTCTTTTCCCCACTCCCCAGCCCCTGGTAATCATGATTCTATTCTCTGGTTCTATGAGATAGACTGTTTTAGATTCCATGTATAAATGAGATCATGTAATATTTGCATTCTCTGTTTATTTCACTTAGAAACATGTCCTCCAGGTTCATCCATGTTGTCACAAAGAGCAGTATTTCCTTCTTTTTTTATTGAATGATTTTCCATTGTGTGTATATATATATATATGTACATATGGGGCTTCCTAGGTGGTGCTCGTGGTAAAGAACCCACCTGCTAATGCAGGAGACTTAAGAAATGTGGGTGCGATCCCTGGGTCAGGAAGATCCCCTGGAGGAGGGCATGGCAACCCACTCCAGTATTCTCGCCTGGAGAATCCCATGGACAGAGGGGCCTGGTGGGCTACAGCCCATCAGGTCACAGTCAGACACCACTGAAGAGGCTTAGCACACACACACACCACATTTTCTTTATCCATCCAGCCATTGATAGACACTTAAGTTGTTTCTATATCTTGGCTTTTGTGAATAATGCTGAAATAAAATGGGAGTGCAAATGTCTCTTTAAGAGACTCACTTTACTAGTTTAATTTCCTTTGGTTATATACACAGAAATGGGACTGCTGAATCATGTTTTATTTTTAATTTTTTGAGAAATCTCTTTATTAATTTCCATAATGGTTATACCAGTTTACCTTCCCACCACCAGTGTACAAGGATTCCCTTTTCTCCACATCCTCACCAACATTTACTTCTTATCTTTTTGAAAATAACCATTCTAACAGATATTAGCTAATATTGTTGTGGTTTTAATTTGCATTTCCCTAACGGTTAATGCTGTTGAGCTCCTTTTCATGTACCTGTTAGCCGTTTGTATGTTTTTTTTTTTAATATCTATTCAACTCTTTACTCATGTTTAATTCAGGTTATTTGTTTCTTTGCTATTGAGTTCCTCATATATTTTTAATATTAACCTCTTATCAGATATATGGTTTACAAATATTTTCTTCCATTCTGTAGGTTACCTTTTCTATTTTGTTGATTATTTTCTTTGCTGTGCAGTAGCTTTTCATTTTGATATAGTCCCACTTACTTATTTTAACTTTTGGTGCCTATGCTTTTGATGTCGTCCAGAAAAATCAATATCAAGGCCTATATCAAGTAGCTTTACATTTTCTTCTTGGAGTTGTATGGTTTCAAGTCTTATGTTTAAATCTTTAATTCTTTTTGAGTTGATTTTTATGTACAGTGTAAAGGTCCAGTTTCATTTTTTGCATGTGTGGATATTTACTTTTCTCAATACTGTTTATTAAAGAGACTGTTCTTTTCCCATTGTGTATTCTTGGTGCCTTTGTCATAGATTATTTGTCTTTATATGTGTGGTTTCATTTCTGGCCTTTCTATTCTAGTTTATTGGTCTGTGTGTGTCTTTTTATGCTAGTACCATACTGTTTTAATTATAATCTTTTTTCAAGTTAAGGATCTATCTATAGTTTACTAAGATTTTTTGTCAAGAATGGATGTTTTATTTTTTCAAATGCTTATATAAATCTTATACTTGCTATGGATTTGTTGTACATGACTTTTATTATGTTGAGATATGTTCCCCCTGTATCCACTTTGATGAGAGTTTTAATCATGAATGGGCATTGAATTTTGTCAAATGTTCTTTTCTGCATCTCTTGAGATGTCAATGTGGTTTTGTCTTCCCTTTTGTTAATGTGATGTATCTCAATGATTGATTCGCATATGTTGAACCATCCTTGTGTGACCCTGGAATAATTCCCAACTTGATCATGGTGTATGATCCTTTTTATGTATTGTTGGATTCAGTTCGCTAAGGTTTTGTTGAGGAATTTTGCATCTGTATTTATCAAAGATCTGGACCTATAATTTATTTTGGTAGTGTCTTTGATTTTGGTTCAAGGTGATGGTAGCTTCATAGAATAAATTTGAGGGTGTACCCTTATCTTCAGGTTTTTGGAATAAATATAAGTTTATTTGTATGTTTGATAGAATTCACCAGTGAAGCTGTTAGTCAGTCAGTCATGAATTTTTGTTTGCAGGGAGGTTTTTTACAGGTTCTCTTTCACTTCTAGTAATCAGTCTGTTCAAATTTTCTGTTTCTTCTTGATTCAGTTTTGGCAGCCTGAATGTTTCTAGAAATTGTCCATATCTTCTACATTGTCCAGTTTGTTGGCATATATCTGTTCATAGTATTCTCTTGTAATTTTTGTATTTCTGTGATAACAGTGGTTATTTCTCCCCTTTCATTTCTTATTTTCTTTGTTTGGGCCCTACTCTAAACTTCTTGGTGAGGCTTGGCTCAGTTTTATCTTTTCAAAAAAGCAGCCCTTGGTTTTATTGATCTTTTCTATTGTTTTATATCTCTATTTTAATTATCTCCTCTCTGTCTTTATTGTTTCCATCCTTCTTCTTCTTCTAATTCTTTTAGATGGTAGTTTAGATTGTGTGCGATTTTCTCCTTTCTTGTAGAAGGACTTCATCACTGTGAATTTCCCTTTTAGAATCACTGTTGTTACATACTATAGATTTTGAAAGGTTGTATTTTCATTTTAATTTGTCTCAAGTTATTTTCTGGTATCTTTATTTGATTTCATTGTTGACTTATTGGGTTTTTAGTAGATTGTTGCTTAGTCTCCATGTGTTTGTTCTTTTCCTGTTTCTCTTTCTGTGATTGATTTCTAGTTTCATATTGTTTTGGTGAAAGAAAATACCTTCTCTGTTTTTGGTCCTCTCTCTCCCTTTCTCCTTTTCTGCCTCTGCTTCCTTTCCAGTTCTTTTTGTTCCATTTCTTCCGTGTTCTATATATTTAACTACAGAAGATAGATATGTGAGCATCTATTAAATCTTTCAAAGTACTGAGAATAAAAAGAGATAGAACAGTTTCTAACCTTAAATAATTTATCATAGTTGTGGGGGTGTAGGGTATATTCAAATCAGTAACTTTTATACACAATATTATTAAAGCTCAAGATCACATAGAAATGTGTAGACAATAAGTCTTAGTTTAATGTAGAGAGTAGTTTCTATAAGAATGTGCAATTGGAAGTGTGCCTTGAAAACACATACCCTAAGCTACTTTAAGAGAGAGAATACAGCTGGTCAGAAAAGAAAAGTTTTGAAAATACTGCATTAGTTTGAGTTAAAATCATGTTTTAGACAAAATAGCAGTGGTTAAAGAAAAATACAAATATATTTCTTGTTAACTTAAATATAGCTTGTAGGTCATCCATGTCTGGTACAGCATCCATGGTGTCAAGGAACCAGGCTCCTCCTTCCTTTTACTTTGACATCCTCAATACACAGCTTTCACCTTGATGTCCTCTGTGGCCACTTGGGCATCAGTCAATATATCTATATCCCAGACAGCCGGAGAAGAGAAGCAGAGTGACTTTCTCTCCCATTATGGAAATGCCCAGAAATCTCACTTGGTCTGGATTTTTGTTCCATGACTTTTTTCCAGGTAGCACGTACTTAGCTTAAAAAGTTTATATAGTCATAGGGATGAGTGTGCAAGCATGAAGAGGGCAGTGTAAGTGTGAGGAGAGTGATTCAAGCAGAGACTTTTTGTATCTCATGGATCTAACACAGGAAAAGAACCTGGCCACAAGAGGGGGCATTATATATACTTTGGCTAAAAGAGAAATCTAGCATTATTTAGTTTAACTTTGTGAAACGGCTGATTTCTTTTTATTCTTGAGTCATAGCCCTTTAGAAGAAAAAAAATTGTCATCATCCTTGCTGTACGACATTAATTCTGAACACTTTCTAGGTTTGTCCTTCTAGTAGTGTGCATCTGCTTAGGTGATTCTAGATTGCAACAGTTGAGAGTACTTTACTACAAGGAATATATTTTGAGCTACAATTTCAGAAAATGAAGCAATTTTTTAAAAAGTTGCAAACTACATTTTAGAAGGTCCTCTAAAGTGGAGTGAAAAAAAAAAGAAATATCTTTGAGTTAGTCCATCTGGTTTTTGTTTATTTCAGTAGAAGAGAGAATAAACAGATAAATTAAGGTACCAAGACACAATCTTAATCTCTTCCCATTTTCAGTAGTAGGCTTGTCTCAGCCTTTCTCCAGTTCAACTTTTATCCAAGTCTGATGTAGGCAATTAATATTATAGATCTTCTGTTCAACTAAAAATGTTCGTTCACCTTACTTATTTACCACTGTGACACTGGAACTCTGAGAGAAAGCATTTTTTTTTTTTTATTGTTTTTGCCATACAATGTCATGATATCACCATGGGTTTACATATGCTTCCCCTCCAGAACCCCCCTCCCTCCTCCCTCCCCCCGGGAAATCTCATTGCACCAGCCCCGAGCATCAATCCTGGGCTGGCGATTGATTAGACATATGATAATTAACTTGTTTCAATGCCATTCTCCCATATCATCCCACCCTTACCCTCATCCCCAAAGTCCACGAGTCTATTCTATACCATCTGCGTTCCTTTTGCTGTCTCGCATGTTGGGTTCTCGTTACCGTCTGAGAAAGCATTTTTATATTCATGGTAACCAGTAAAAAAAAAAGCCTCATAAAGTTTCTCACAAAACTTTGAAAGTTAAGGTATATTCTGTATGAATGCTTTGCATCATGATATTGTGTTACAGTCATTTTATGTAGAATCAGTCCTTTAACTCCATTTCCTGGTTTATTGGAGAAGTTTGCAAAGAATATGTTTTTAATAGACTGTAATCAAACAGGCAACAGGGATCTCTGGCAAGTAGCTATTAACCGTATAGACAGAAACTTGGAGTGTGATGGTTTTAGACTTCCTGAACTTCTTGATGCTATTTTGATGCACTAAGAGTATAACCTAAATTTAGATCCTGCTGACTATTACCAGAGTGAAGTGCATACCTCTTTTGCAGACAATGCTAGATTTAGTCACTGTGTATTTCTGTCAAGCTGGGAATGTAGTTTACAGCTCTCATCCCTTCTAAACACTTTAGTAACTATACATAAATATTTAATGACTGCTTTGATTTGCACCTGTTTATCTCAATTTTGTGATCTCTAAAGCTCCTTCTCTCCATGGGATCTCTCAGGTGAGAAAACTGGAGTAGGTTGCCATTCCCTTCTCCAGGAGAGCCCACATTCTTAACCCCTGTGTTTTGTTGCTCGAAATGAAGGTTGGATTTATGGTGGAGGAGTAATCAGAAGTTTTCATTGCTGAGAAAGCTGAGTAAATTAAGAATGTTTCCTTCCCTTTATTCAATTTATCAACTTAAATATTGCCTTTCTCCAAGAAAAATGTGTGATTGAATGGATGCCTTTTTGGTGGTGTGCTTGACCAGCTTGCGAGAGGTGGTTATTACATTTTCAGGAACTTGGCAAGCCACTTATTAAATACAGCATCGTTAAAATTTAAATTATAGGAACATACACTAAATGAATTCTATTTAAGACAAAGGTAATAAATACTCAAAATTCACTACTTTATAATTTTTTAACCACATTTTCCTATTACTGTGCTCTTGAGGATTTTTACATCTGTATGTGTATATGAAGGAAGTGCTATGTAACGGTGTGCTGCTGAGTATTCTTTCCAGTTCTACATGCAGTAATGCCCATCACATTGGTAGCTTGAAATTAGCAATGGTGGGTGGTTGGCATCATGATTGGTAAACACTACAAATAAAGCTTTCTTCCCCAGAGAGCTAGTTATTTAGCATTTACTACACTACCCTCTTTATCCTTTCTTTAAAAACACTTTTGCCCTGAGTTTATTCTGAGGAAGACTGTATTATATTGAGAGTTTAAATGGTATAGCAAAGATCTCTGGTGTCTAAATTATGTTAGTGTTGCAATACCTAATAAAGGGACTTTGAAAATGTTCATCAGTTTCTCATTAACATATTTATTATTTCAGAAATTTGAGAATCCACCTTCATTTTAATAACCACTAAAAGAAATACTGTCCTTGTGTTTCATGATCTCCACTGAACCAATGATTTTTGGCTTATCAAATTCAAATTTGTCACTCTAGAGTAAAAACCTATTTTATCCCTCAATTTGCTGAAGATAGGAGCTACTATAATATATAGGAAAAAGTCAAGACACTTGGATTCCCCTCCTGTCTCAACCACTAAAAAAGGTGACCAGGGCTTAGTGGTCTTGCCTCTCTGCATCTAAAATAACCTAGGCACTTTTAAAAATACATTTTTAAAATGTATTTTAAAAATGTCTGCCACACAGAACTATCATGTCAGAATCTCCAGGGGTGGAGCCTAGGTGTTGGTACACTTTGAGATGCTCTTGAGATGGTTGTAATGTACAACTGATTTAAACCCTGAGTTGGACATGACTGAAGTGACTTAGCAGCAGCAGCAGCAGCAGAATATTTACAGCGAGGGCAAACTGCCTATGATCATGGGTTCTGGCTGCAGGGCCAGAGCCACTTTCAAATTCCCTCTCTTCAATGTCCCAGCTGTGTAACCTCGGATAAGTTACTTTCTGTCTCCATGCCTCAGTTTCATCTTGTATAAAATTAGAGTAATATTACACTAGTAAATGCAGGTAAACATTTAGAAAAGGATGTGGCACTGGAATATTTGTTGCTGGTATTGTTCCTACAAAGAACACTTTCTTAGTAGTTTTATTTGTCATTTCCATGCTTGGTAATGTATAGCCATTTATATGTTGGGTTGACCAAAAAGCTCATTTGGCTTTTTCCATTACACGCATGCACGCTCAGTTTCTTCAGCTGTGTCCAACTCTTTGAGACCCCATGGACCCTAGCTGGGCAGGCTCTCCTGTCCGTGGGATTCTCCAGGCAAGAATACTGGAGTGGGTTGCCATTTCCTCTTCCAGGTGATCTTCCCAACCCAGGGATTAAACCCATATCACCTATGTCTCCTGCACTGCAAGTGGATTCTTTACCCACTGGGAAGGTTGCATTCTTAGCCACCCAGGAAGTTACAGCCCATGGAAAAACCCGAATGAACTTCTTGACCAACCCAATACTTGAAGGCTGTATCTTGATGTTCTTTCTCCTATATTTTTTGTCTTTTTTACTATTCTCTAGCTTTTAATGATATCAATATTTCCCCTTCTAACTGTCCACAATTTTTCATTTTTCCTGAAGTTGACAAGTCCCAGACAAAGTAAAGTGCTTCAGATGGCTCAAAGCCATAGCTGAATAATAGCTGCTTTGTCATTTTAGTAAATCTTTTGAATTAAAGCATTTGCATTGGCTGAAAATGATGTTTTCTTTACATTATAAAGAATAAAGGTTTGAGGTGGTAACAATAATTTTAATAGACTCCATTCCCAACAAGAACAGAACAAATACAGAAGAGAAGACTTGTATTGGAACTATGTGATAAAGATGAGCAAGTAGTGAAAAATACTTTAATCAAATCTTTAAAAGTAAACACAGGAGAAAATAATGTTTTCTCATCTATTCAGTTTAAGGAGAATCAATGACTTGTTAGATGGAGAATAGAGGAAAATGTCTTCCTGAATGTGCTACTTTAGGAGCAAAATGCACTAGGAAAAACAGCCAGAAAGCAACATTCTGATACAGAAGAGTATCAGAACCATGGCAAACCAGACTGCCCTTTTTATGGTTTCCTTGGGTGCTTTTTTCCCAATGTCTTTGATAGAGAACAGAGAAGAGATGAGGTAAGCAGATATTATGAGAGTCATCGAAAACTATTTGGAAGTTGAAAATTGGAAAAGATCAGTTCAGTACTGTGGTAACCCTCATATGATTTTATATTTGGAAGGTTGTAGAAATTATGAAATACCACCATGTCATTAAAAATTAATGACATAGGAACCAGTGCCCCAAATTGACTTATGGTCAGGACGATCCTTCAGAGATATAAGCGAAATTGAGTCTGTCACTCTTGACTGACTTTTGCTCTTTTCCTGTTGTGGTAAAAACTAAGTACAGATCCATGAAAGGCTATTTCTCTCGGCCAGGATTTATTTGGTTGCAGGCGAGACTCAGGCTCACTTAAGAGGAGATTTTTTGCAAGGGTACGGCAGCCCGTCTCAGGAAACACAAAGCCAATCATTCAAACAAGCTGGGGCTCATGGAAACTGGTGTCAACTGGAAGAGATAGGGAACCATCTTTTCTCTCAGAAGCAATCTCTACATGCCACTGGCTTCTGCCTTTTCAGCCCTTTATGCTATCTTTTTTTTTTCTTTTTTTCTCTTTAGTGATCTGTCCTTCCTCACAAACTTAGGCTTGAGTATGACCCCAGCGAACCTGGTCTCCCACACTTACGTCACCAGTTTCTCATCTTCCCAACTCCTTAATGACAGATTGTCATGTTTTGAAGCAGACCTCCAAGAATGTCTTTGATGATTAGCTGCCCCTAAATCAGTTATCTGGTCCTGATTTGTCAGCTGTGGCTGGACAGTCATGTGACACTAAGAGGGTTTGTATTAGGCAGAAAAGGCTGGACTCTGGCAAGCATGCTTTGGAAACATGGAAACATGTTTTGTATTCAGCCTTAATTCTGAAATGGGTTATCTAAGGCTTTTCCTGCTAAAGGTTGCTGTACAGGTGCAGCACACGATTTCTGCAGAATCCCAGCAGGTAAAATGAGAAGTTAGAATTCTTCCTGCTTTACCCTGTAGTTGTAGACTAATATAAGACTGTTTGATATTATATACGTATTTTTCTAAATCACTCACTTGAATCATAATATGATAAATGCTGAATGTTAATAGAAATGCCTAAAATTAAGTTGAAAAAGAAATAGCATATCACCTCTGAATCTCAGAATTTTTCTCTTTCTGGAGGACTCAAGATATATTATGCAATTATATCTCAAATATGTTACACTTCTACAATAAAAAAACATAAAACAAATGTTATTATGCAAATTGCCCACTGAAAGACACATAAAGATCTTTGTAATATGAATAAATCTTTATTAAGAAAGATTATAGATGATAGATGAATCTAGGTGGGAGAAAAAAACAGGCATTTTTTTTAATTTTTATTGGTTTTGCCATACAATGACATGATATCGCCATGGGTGTACATATGTTCCCCCTCCAGAATCCTCCTCCCTCCTCCCTCCCAACTCCCTCCCCCCCCCTGGAAATCTCAGTGCACCAACCCCGAGCAACAATCCTGGGCTGGCGATTGATTTCACATCTGATAATTAACATGTTTCAATGCCATTCTCCCAAATCATCCCACGCCTGCCCTCATCCACAGAGTCCATGAGTCTGTTCTATACGTCTGCGTTCCTTTTGCTGTCTCACATGCTGGGTTCTCATTACCATCTTTCTAAATTCCATATATATGCATTAGTATACTGTATTGTTGTTTTTCCTTCTGGCTTACTTCACTCTGGATAATAGGCTCCAGCTCCGTCCACCTGAGTAGAACTGATTCAAATGAGTTTTTTTACTGCTGAGTAATATTCCATTCTGTATATGTACCACAGCTTTCTTATCCATTCGTCAGTTGATGGGCATCTAGCTTGCTTCCATGTCCTGGCTATTGTAAACAATTCAGCGATGAACATTGGGGTACACGTGGCTCTTTCAATTCTGGTTTCCTCGGTGTATATGCCCAGCAGTGGGATTGCTGGGTCAAATGGCAGGTCTATTTGCAGCTTTTTAAGGAACCTCCACACTGTTTTCCATAGTGGCTGTACTAGTTTGCAATCCCACCAACAGTGTAAGAGGGTTCCCTTTTCTCCACATCCTCTCCAGCATTTATTGCTTGTAGACTTCTGGATGGCAGCCATTCTGACTGGTGTAAAGTGGTACCTCATTGTGGTTTTGATTTGCATTTCTCTGATAATGAGTGATATTGAGCATCTTTTCATGTGTTTGTTAGCCATTCTTATGTCTTCTTTGGAGAAATGTCTGTTAAGTTCTTGGCCCACTTTTTGATTGGGTTGTTTATTTTTCTAGAATGGAGCTGCAGGAGTTGCTTGTATATTTTTGAAATTGTTTGTCCGTTGCTTCATTGGCTATTATTTTCTCCCATTCTGAAGGCTGTCTTTTCACCTTGCTTATAGTTTCCTTTGTTGTGCAGAAGCTTTTAATTTTAATTAGGTCCCATTTGTTTATTCGTGCTTTTATTTCCAATATTCTGGGAGGTGGGTCATAGAGGATCCCGCTTTGGTTTATGTCGGAGAGTGAAAAACAGGCATTTTTGTCAGACATGGGAGTCTCTGTAAATTGTATAGATGAACCCATTTGATGAGAGAAATATGTGATCAAAGAAAAAGAACTTTGAGATCAGGATCAGGAACATTATTCTAACATAAGTTCCCTGAGAGCAGGGCTCCTGTAGCCTCTGCACTCAGAACAGTGCTTTGGGCAGAAGGGAACTCAATAAAGGTTTGGAGGATGGATAAATATTCTTATGATTTTTCTCTCCACAAGGTCTCTGACCCATATTCAAAATTTCAAAGCATTTGTTAAATCTTTCCTTAAAACTGCATTTTATTTTTCCTCCTAAAACTGCCTTTGTATTTTTTTACTTTTTAAAATTGAAGTATAGTTGATTTACAATGTCGTGTTGATTTCTATTGTATAGCAAAGTGACTCGGTTATACATATGCATACATTCTTTTTTTATATTCTTTTCCATTATGGTTTATCCCAGGACACTGAATATAATTCCCTGTGCTATGCAATAGGACCTTATTGTCCATCCATTCTCTGTGTAATAGTTTGATCTACTAACCCCAAATTCCCAGTCCATACCCTCTCTCATTGTCCTTCCCCTATGGCAACCACAAGCGTATTTTCTGTGTCTTTGAGTCTGTTTTTGCTTCGGAGATAGAGTCGTTTGTGTCATATTTTAGATTCCACATGTAAGAGATATGATGTAATATTTGTCTTTCTCTTTTTGACTTACTTCATTAAGTGTGATAATCTCTAGTTTCATCCGCATTGCTGCAAATGGCAGTATCCCATTCTCTTCATTGCTGAGTAGTATTCCATTGTATATAGGTACCACGTCTTTATCAGTTCATCTGTTGAAGGGCATTTAGGTTTTTTCCACATCTTGGCTATTGTGACTAGCGCTGCTTTGAACACAGAGGTGCATGTATGTTTTTGAATTATAGTTTTGTCTGGATGTATGCTCAGGAATGAGATTACTGGATTATATGGTAATTGATCTGAGGAAACTCCATACTGTTTTCTATTTTAAAGCAAGTGGACTCAGCCTCTGGACAAAACAGAATCCTTTATCTTTTTCTCACTAAAATGGTTTAGAGTTTATATATGTAAATTATACTGGAAAAGTATACTACTGATAAAAATATTTCTACAGCTAATTTAATAACAGATCAGATGTGGGGAAGCCATGCTCATTTGTCTCTAAAACTGTATTTTAGCCATTTTGATTTCAGCGAATTCACCTTTTGTAGAACGTTCTAAATGGTTTTCAGTCTTGTTTCCAAACAGTAACTGTAAGCAATTCTTGAAAGATAGCAAAGCACATTGGTGATATTTATTTATATTTTATGTTTATGGAGAACAGACCTTAAAATCCTTTTGAGTTTCATCTCCTAAAGTTAGATGTACCCAAACATTTTTTGTTTGCTGAACAATCATCTCATTTCAGAATTGTCCAACTTGTCCAAAGTTTTATGGTCTTGTCCATCTCCTTCCAAACATATGCTGTAGGCACACTAGAAAAAGTGCATTGTTCCCAGCTGGTGATCACTCACATGGGCTCAACAGTCACAGAGCATTTTGTTGCCCTAGGCAAACCCCAGCTCTAAGAGGACAAGCTGCCTTTACATAAAAATAAGCTACGTAGGGTGGGCACCTATTAGGTAGGTAGAGAATTTTTTTTAACGAAAAGAAAAAGTTGTGACATTTCTGATTTAACCATGGTGAAAACCTTGACGGATCTCAGGATACAGCTTAAGAAAATCTATCTAGTATTATTTGAACATCTGCTATCTCATGTGAGAGGGGAGCAGGTACTCTGTCTGGTAGCATCATTGATGCTATCATAATTCTTTTGATGTGTCCAGTTGTGCAGAGATCTGGTATGTCTGAACCATGTTAATTATTATATGTCACTGTATTGTCATGGAAGTCTTCTGTTAACATTGATAGAGACTAAATCGTGTCATGAAGGGCATGTTATTTAAGGGCGTATAAATCATTCCCTTCATATAAGTTAAACACTGGAGTAAAAATAGCAATGCTACCATAGTGGTTAAAAAGATTTAATGCCTTGGAAGTAATCATGTATATAAGTGATTCTTACATACTATTCGTGGGCTGGATTCCTGCCATCACCTCTCTGCAGGCTCTTGACACTCACTGTATGGATGCAGATACTACAGACCAGAGACTAAATCACTGGGGAGTTCTGGGAATTGATGGCTCAAGCCTCTTATAAATATTACATTACCATTACGCTCATTCCCTTTCCTCTCATTTATTTCACTCCAGTTACTGTGCATTTGCACTATTACAGGGATCAAGGTGAGCCTCCTGTACGTGTTTAGTCCCAGGCTTGCCCTTACTCCAGTTGAATCAGAGGACCATGAAGACCCAAAAGGAACTTTAAAACTTAACTAGTTCTTGACATTAACTTACTATAAATTTTCAAAGCGAAATTATCTAAATTAGCTAGTTCTGCCTCCCTGTTTTTAGAAATTATATAAATTTTCTGTAGCGAAATCCCTCCCACTGTAATTTTTAAGATGAAGGGTTTTTTTTTCCTTTCAGCTTAGTACAAAAATATAACAATACAGAAAAAAAAAGTAAAATTTTTAGTAAACCTGCAGTATTTAACATATTTTGGGGTATTTTATTCTAGACATGTTTCTGTAGATATGCACATATACATTCATATGCATATGCAATATGCTTTTTTATTACATGTGTGACATTGACTGTACATCCAGTTCTACATATTTTCTCCCACTTGTTATATAGTGAACATTTTCCTATGTCACTGAATGTATTTTATAATATTTCACACTATCAACAAAACACAATTCCTCTGCTATTGAGCTTTTACACTGTTTCTATATGTTTGTGATTATATATAATGTAATGACCATCTTTATTAATACAGCAATTTAAATCATTTGTTCCTGTTCTTTATTTCTCTTTTCTGGGAACATTCTGGGTTCTGATACTCAGAACTCACATAATTCCGTAAATGTTCACTCTTTTCACATAAGTGGCAGTCTAGTTAGTAGTAATGATCTTTCATCTACAGAGAGCTGTACTTGTAGAAAATTGCAAAGCTGATTAGGCTACAATTTTTCCTCAGTTAAGCATAATCTCATCAGAAATAATAACAGTTAATGCCTTTAGGTGGTTTTAAGCAAAAACTAAATATTAAAAATGAATGCTACTGAAGAATTTCACATGTATTTTGGATACTACAAATAAGAACTCTTGAATTAATACATAAGATGAACTTAATATTTAGCATGATAGAAAATTCTGAAATAATGGTGTAGTTCAAAGCAAATCATTGCTCTCAAATACTTTCATTCTCCCCTAAAGGAAACAAAAAGGAAAAATAAAAGTCTCTTCTGAAGAAAAAAAGATTCAAAGAGACACAAAGGGATCATTGCTTTTTAAAACATTTACTTTTACTTAAATATGATTTATATTTTCAATTTTAAAAAAAGAACTACTTTACATTCTCTGAAAATTGTTAGATAAAAACTTTAGTTTAACCCTGCTATCTTTATTGACTCATTTTAAATGGAGGGAGCTGGGAAGCACGGGATCAGAAGATATATAACCTTGGGCAGTTTGCTTATGCTTTCTTAGTATCTTCATCTGTGCAGTGGTTGTTAAAAGAATCGAATGTAAAACACCTAAACAAGTGCTTGACACATAACTGACTGTAGGTGATGCTAGTTCGTTTTGTTCCCACTCTTAAATGATAATGACAGATTATTTCAGGAGGTACGTTTTTAAAATGGTTTCTCTCCTTCAAAGAAATTCATCATCTAATATATAAAATATATAAATAAATAAAACCGAGCTAGTAGGTGAATTATTGCCATTCTTCCATAAAATTATAAACTCACAGGCCAGTTGAGAGATGATTACTAATACAACAAGCAGAAATTAAGTTAAAACTATAAAGTTAAGCAACTCTGATATCCCCAGGTTTATCCTAATTTCTTTGTGAATAGTGAGTTGGTCAAAAATAATTAAAACAATGACTTAAAATTTTAAAGCAATGTATGGTGTCAAATATTGTCATATTTAGTTGGTTTGATTCTCACACAGGCAATATCACAGAAGCCCATAGAAGGTGAGTGACTGGCCCGAGGCCAAGCTAAATTAATTAATAATAAAGCTAGAATAAAAGATAGCATGTTGTTTCTATTTCTCGGTCCTGTTAACCATCAAGTAAAGAGAGAAGAGAAAGATCTAAGCTAAAAGTGATAGATTATCTAAAAGTTAATGGAAGGGAAAATATTAAAAATTGTACTCCTAAATGGGATTTCATATTAAAAAACAAAAATTGAAAATAAATGAGGCATGTATACATCTTAAAAACTGGAAAATGTGTATCACAATTAGTCAAAAGATGTTAGGAAGCAGACATTAATAAAGACAGAAGCAAATATTAGTGGAATAGAGTAAAGCAAGTATATATAAAAAAAGACAAAACAGCCACTTAAAATCTACTTAAATAGACAAATGCGCAACCAACCTGATTAAAGAAACATTAAAGAAAGAACAAATATAAAACATCTGAGTTCTGACTTTCAAAAATAGCATGCCAACTACTACTCAAACTTCTCAAAAGTTAGCCTGTACTTAGCATCAAGGACCTAGTAACAGTGCCAATTTGTTTTGCTAGGCCTGCTGTAATAAAGGACTACAAACTAGATAGCTTGAACAACAAAAATTTATCCTGTCACAGTCTTGGAGGCTAGAATTCTGAATTCAAGGTGTCAGAAGAGTGGGTTCCCTTCTGAGAGCTCAGAGGAAAGGATCTGTTTCAGGGGCCTCTCCTTGGCTGGCAGGCGGCTGTCTTTTTCCTGTGTCTCTACACAGTCTCCCTCTGTACCAGTCTGCATCCAAATTTCTCAGTTTTTATAAAGACACCAGACGTATTGGATGAACGTCATCTTGATTAGCAACCTCATATTGATCACCTCTGGAAAGAATCTACCTCCAAACAAGGTCTCATTTTGAGAAACTGGGCATTAGTATCTTCAACATATGAATGGAGGACTGGGAGAAGACATAATTCAAAGCATCACAAATGCTTTTTATCTTGGATTCATCAGTCATTCACTTTTATAAGGTTTTTTCCCTAATAAAACTATGAAAGAGCCACACCGTTTTAAATGCTTTTAAACGTTATGTAATTTCAGAGCTAGGATTCATCTCCTCTAACCATAGCTTTATTCTTTTATTAAGGAAACAGACTCATTGATATTGAGCAACTTTCAGTTCAGTTCAGTTTAGTTGCTCAATCATGTCCAACTCATTGCAGTTCCATGGACTGCAGCATGACAGGCTACCCTGTCCATCACCAACTCCTGGAGCTTGCTTGAACTCATGTCCATCAAGTCAGTGATGCCATCCAACCATCGCATCCTCTGTCATCTCCTTCTCATCCTGCCTTCAATCTTTCCCAGCATCAGGGTCTTTTCAAATGAATCAGTTCTTCATATCAGATGGCCAAAATATTGGACTTTCAGCCTCAGCATCAGTCCTTCCGATGAATATTCAGGACTGATTTCCTTTAGGATGGACTGGTTGGGTCTTCTTGCAGTCCAAGGGACTCTCAAGAGTCTTCTCCAACAAGACAGTTCAAAAGCATCATTTCTTCAGTGCTCAGCTTTCTTTATAGTCCAGCTCTCACAACCATACATGACTACGGGAAAAACCATAGCTTTGACTATATGGACATTTGTCAGCAAAGTAATGTCTCTACTTTTTAATATGCTGTCTAGGTTGGTCCTAGCTTTTCTTCCAAGGAGCAAGTGTCTTTTAATTTCATGGCTGCACTCACCATCTGCAGTGATTTTGGATCCCTCCAAAATAAAGTCTCTCACCATTTCCATTGTTTCCCCATCTATTTGCCATGAAGTGATGGGACCAGATACCATGGCCTTAGTTTTCTGAAAGTCGAATTTTAAGCCAACTTTTTCACTCTCTTCTTTCATCATCAAGAGGCTCTTTAGTTCCTCTTCGCTTTCTGTCATAAAGGTGGTGATATTTGCATACCTGAGGTTATTATTATTTCTCACGGCAGTCTTGATTCCAGCTTGTGCTTCATCCAGCCTGGCATTTTGCATGATGTACTCTGCATATAAGTTAAATAAGCAGGGTGACAACATACATCCTTGATGTATCCTTTCCCAATTTGGAACCAGTCTATTGTTCCATGCCCAGTTTTAACTGTTGCTTTTTGACCTACATACAGATTTCTCAGGAAGCAGATAAGGTGGTCTGGTATTCCCATCTCTTTAAGAATGTTAAACAGTTTGTTGTGATCCACACAGTCAAAGGCTTTGACCTAATCAATAAAGCAGAAGTATACATTTTTCTGAACTCTCTTGCTTTTTTGATGATCCAATGGATGTTGGCAAATTGATCTCTGGCTCCTCTGCCTTTTCTTAATCCAGCTTGAACATCTGGAAGTTCTCTGTTCATGTACTATTGAAGCCTGACTTGGAGAATTTTGAGCAATACTTTGCTATCACGTAAGATGAGTGCAATTGTGCAGTAGTTTGAACATTCTTTGGCATTGCCTTTTTGGGGGATTGGAATGAAAACTGACCTTTTCCAGTCCTGTGACCATTGCTGAATTTCCTAATTTGCAGGCGTATTGAGTGCAGCACTTTCACAGCATCATCTTTTAGAATATGATGTAGCTCAACTGGGATTCCATCACCTCCACTACCTTTACAAGTGGTCACTTTACAGTGACTAGTTTTACAACTAGTGACCAGCTTTACAACTGGCAACTTAACAGCTGGTCAGTTTCATCCTATTTATTTTATCATTTCTTTCAAATCCTTTACACCACTGGAGGCTGATATAGAGACCCCACTCAGTACTGGGCCAGAGGTTGGAGTCTTATTGGAGACATGGTGCTGTTATGTATTGATCCTTCTTAGTATCATGCCCTCCTGTCAAGCATTACTTGCTTTGCGTCTGGTCAGATGAGCATGCACCTTTGCTTCTGACTTTTTCTCTTCTGCCTTCACAAAGGGCCATTGAGATATGTATGCAGTCTGGTGTTTCAGATTTTAAAATTTCCTATGGGGATAAACTGTCACAGAGGCTTCCATATATAGCTTTACTCATTTAGGCAATACCCAAGGTTTATTGTAATTGATTTGGAATCAAAGGTAGCTTCCTTTTCATAAATACATTATTACCACAAACATTTAGGAGTCCTCCAGTATTGCTATTCTTATTAAAATTGCTGTTTACTTAGAGGTGAAATGGTCAGTTTTCATACCAAAGATACTTGAGTCAGTAGATCTCTGGTAGTCCCAGATATATATGATTTTAGCAGACATCCTGGGTGGTTCTTTAGGTTTTTCCATACCATATTTTGAAAAACAACAACAAAAAACCTGCTTTAAATTAACTTATTATTCATTAATTTGTAAACAGATTCTCCCAAGAGTAATTGTTTTATTTCCAAATAATATCATATTTTGTCAAACCTCAGATTTTCTTAATTTTGTTTTTGACTGTATTCCTTGGCATGTGGAATTTCCCCAACTGCAAATGGAACCTGTATCCCCTACAGTAGAAGCATGGAGTCTTACCTGCTGGACCACCACGGAAGTCTAGATTGTCCATTCACATCATTACTTTATGTATCACTAGGAAATAAAAATTACTGTCAATAAACTATGATGCAGAGCTTTAAAGAGATTCCCTCTGGACCTATGAGTTATTCACACCAGCAAATCATATTTAAATTTCTGTTCAGAGGGATTTGGTGATTCCATCTAGCTTCAGCTGCATTTCTGGGCCTGTGATAGGCAAAACTTTACATGTACCATGGTTTCTTTCACTATTGGTTGCTGTTCTTATATCCGCCAGTGGAATGGAATGCTCCTTTCCAAGAAAGTCTGAAGTTGCTGTCATTTCTCCAGCAGTTAACATCTGTTTCACCAATAACAAGTACACACACCACACCTGTTTGTATTTCATCTTTGTATGCAATGACTTCGGAGAAGGGAATGTGCAACCCACTCCGGTGTTCTTGCCTGGAGACTCCCAGGGACGGGGGAGCCTGGTGGGCTGCCCTCTACGGGTTCTCACAGAGTCGGACACGGCTGAAGCGACTTAGCAGCAGCAGCAGCAGCAGCATGCAATGACTTATTTTTAAAATCAAATCACAGTGTGCTTTTTAAAGCATTGGTTTAAAAAATTGTTTTTAAATGGCAAACTCAACATTTGATATCATTCAAAAACGATACCACTCAACTGAAGAGACAGTATGAACAGCTGTGACCAAGCCCATGCAGATGCATACTGTATGTCGTGGGTGCTGCCCTCTGCATAGGTTCTGTACGTTGTGATTAATTATAGACCCATCCTGATTCAGAGCTGTGAAAATGGGCGGGCGAAGAAGCCCTTAGAATCTATGTAATATAGTAATAAACAATTTACATTGGAAATGTCTTCATGCTAGATTATAGGATAACAGAATGAGCTAAAGCAATGTCTCTCAAAGTGTGGTCCCAGGACCAGAAGCTTCAGCATCGCCTGAGAATCTGTTATAATAGAAATTCTCAGGCCCCCACCTTAGGCAGACTGAATCAGAAACTCTAGGGCTTGGGCCCAGCAGTCTGTCTTAACAAGCCCTTCAGGGGATTCTGATGTCACTCAAGTGTGACAACCACTAGGTAAAAGTGAATGGGGTGTCAAGGGCAGGGAGACAGGCTTCCTTCCACATTCATAGAGAAACATTTATTAGTACATACACACATGTGTACACCTGTCCCTATTGAAACTTGGTTTACCCCATATGAGAATTTATATGCATGATCCTTCAGGATACTACATCCAAATATATATATTTGGTATATGCAAGGCCTACATTTTACAATGACCAGAAAACCCCAGATGTTGGTTTGTTTTACCATCATCATCCTTAACCACCTCTCTCCTTTTGTTCTCTTAGTTCCTAGATTTGTTTCCCATTTACTTCTTTCTCAGACTCTCATTTTTCTTAAAACTTTCAGCCTATTTTAATCAACATAAAAGTAGCTGATCATGTAAAAGTTTAATCCCAAAATTATCTTTAATAGGAAAATACAGAAACATGAATGAATACCAGGGAAACTTTACTGTTCAAGGATCTGGATCCCAGGAAGTTACACATAGTTTAATTTCTGTCCACTCATTATAATGTGTAAAAAGAAATATCTGCTGCAGGATAATTTAAAAACAATTGCTAAAATATGTAATATTTGGATGTGTCATTTTATTTTCTACTTTAAAAACATAGTCTCAAAAATCACATTCAGCTTACTGGCTTTAGTGTTAGCTGGAATGCTATATATTCTTCCTTTGAGGTCAGATAGATTTTTCTCCTTTTAAATTGTTAATTCACAGCCAGTAGAAAAATACAAAGAAATGAGATATTCCTTCGTTAAATATGCACTGCAATATGCTTATTGCTTTAAAACTGTAAGGTTTGTTCTCTCAGGAGAAACCTATTTCAGAAATAATTATCTCTGTATTGGAATCAAACAATCCTTTGTGAAACCAAAATCTCATTGGAGGCTCAAGCTCATAACACCAAATAATAAAAATATTTGCATTCTCTGATTCTTGATGAGTGATAGAGTTTTAATATACTATCTTCCCTAAAAACATGTATATTATACAGAGCTTATTTTGCAGCAGAATTTCTTTTTAGTTTAGAGTTGTGTATTTTAAATTTTAAAAAAAGCGTTGGGGGAAAATTGGGTGGTTAGATTTTTTAAATATGATTTTATAAGCTTGTTTGCGTAAGTTTCACTTGTTTTATTTGTTAATTTAGTAGAAAATGCTACTTGGAATTTTAAAGAAACAGCATGATCAATTCAAAATTTACATCTCCAACTCCAGTGAAATAACCTACTTTTCCATAATTTTTTTTGGCTCTGTGGGCTGAGGAGGCAGCATCTACTGACAGTCTCTGTATTGTTTGTTAGTTTCAACCAAAGTCCACAGCGAGTGAGTGGAGTCAGTCCAGTACTCCAAGAGGCTTAGGATACAAGGAAGAGTTTGTGAGGGCTCCCACTCCCACTGTAATAAAACCTGTGGCCGGTTAACATACTTCTCAGCTCTTGATACCTTTATTATACAGTTTTCAGACTGGCTGAATTGACTACTGCTGAGAAACATGCTTCTAGGTAAGTAACACGACTTACAAGTGATGGTTTTGTTTGAAAGTGATGGGAAATACATATGAAGATATACTTGGTTTTAGCTGTAATTTTCCAGATTTGTACAGATTTCATATAGTACTGAGCAATGCTATGATTACTGTTATCTGTCATCCTAGGATTTGGGATGATGAGGTTTGGCAATTTAGAATTATGTTGTAAATGCGTGTCTAAGTTAAGGAAGCAGTCATGACTCACGTAACTGTGTGTTTTTCCTTCTATTAAGATAAGCACAACATTTGGGGGTTTAAGCAGTAGTTGTTAGAGGCAACAGAGTCTTTATGAACTAAGTGCTAACATGACTTCTAGTTTAAAAATATGTTGGACTTCCATATGTTGTTAAAATGCTATGATGAGTCTTCTAGAAAGGGATGATTCTACATGATTATTTTATTAATGTTTAAAATGTATGGAAAATGCCTAGATTCTCAGCTATAAAATTAGTTTTAAGTAATAGAAAATTGAAAAGGTGAAATTTGTGTGCTGCATCTCTTTAGTAATGTTCATAATTATATCTTATACAATATATTTTAAAATATAGCATTTGCATGCATTAGTCTTAAGAGAAATCTAGCAAAATCTTTCAAAGATCTGATATAGGAAGCTTCCTCAGAGGAGCATAATTAAGAAAAGAATTTCATTGGTGGCTACATAAACATTTAAAAAATGTTTTATTGATAAGATACTTTATTGTCAAGTTAATATTGTGAAATACTGGCTGAATTTTGTGACTTGGATTATTTCTTTGGAAAACAAACAATTTCCTAATAGAATATGTCAGTAAGTGTACAATGAGTAGAGGAATTTTCCAGTTAATAAAGGCTAAACAAACATCTTAAATCTCCAGGAAATTAAGTGAAAACATCTTTTATTGCAGTGGTTATACTTTGACCAGTTGCACACATTACTTCACATGTGAGAACAATTTCAGCCTTTGTTTTGGAGCTACTCATATTATCACTATATAGGGATGTTTGATTATCCATTTGGTACATAGTAAGCATAATCATGTTAGTAGTTTAAAAGATAAATTATATTTCTCCTTTGTTGTTCATGTGTTTAAATTATTTAATTAGGTCAGTCTGCATGGAGAAGCTTATAATTGATGATGTATATTTAGGTCAATTTTTGCTATAATTTCAAGCCTATTTATTATTCTATTTGGTAACAGTGTACTGTTATGAAAAATTACTGGTCTAGGAATTAGGAGATCTGAGTTTTGAGTTCTGGCTCATTAACATGGCTCCTAGTCACTGGGTATCCTCCTCCATAAAATGATTTCTTGGAGCCTGTTTTTTTTGCAATTCCATTTCTGCCTTCCTAGTTTTCATTATCCTGTCTTGTCAGAGAGTCTAGTGCAAAATGTAAAGTGTACTGAAAATTTTAAATAAGGACCATCCTTTCACATGGCCAGTCCTTTCAAATCATAAGGTCCCATGCCATGAATAGGGAATGGGTGATACGGACAATTTAGGACAATAGTCCCAGCCTCTGGAAAGTGTACCTGCGCTTCTGTGAAATAGCCACCATTTTGTTTGTCATTTACAAGGGTAAACATATATGCAACTGTATGTTTTACAACCCTCAAAGTCAGGAAATTCTGACCAATACCTGTCTTAAAGACATTTATTTTTTTTTAAAATGACACTTCATTTGAAATTATCTACACAAGTAGCTTCTCACATGCAAAATCTCAAAACATATTATACAGCATATTCATTACCTCTTCACTTGCCCAAGATTCCTCCATTTGATTGGATATTAAGTTTGCAGACGTGAATCTTTCTGTTATTTCACTGAGATAATTTCACTGTGGCTAAAGTGGCAAAGTATGAGCTTCAGAATGCAGAAGTTTGACTTCTTCCCTCACTTGGTAAGTGGTCCAAGGAAAATCATCCATCCTTTCTGAACTCATTTCCTCTGTAAATGACAATACAAATATTTATCTCATAGGATTGCTGGAAGAATTAAATCAGTAGTATTTATAAAGGATCGAGTATAGCATTTTAGCCTTTAAGTTGGCAACCAATAAATGGCAGATAATTATTATTATTGTCTGATTAAATGATCAACCATTGATTTCTATTTAGATTCACCATACTGTCTAGGGTTGCTGAAACTATATGGGTTTTATATAGTTACTTACTGCAGTGTTCCAACAAGACGAGTGAATTATTTTCCTGTGTGAATGTAGAGTCAACCAGAACTCACTCTAAATTATAGTTGTGAGCTATAATTACTTCAATGGTTAAGACCATTTTGGCCTCTGGGAGTGAAAAGTTATATTTGACAGTGCATGTGAAAGAAGTATTTGTGAATTCATCTCTGTCTTCTATTCATACCTGGGTTAAAATGAGCCATGGGGTCAGGCGGTTTCTCTGGAACATTACACAAACTTTCTTGTTCCTGGCCACGTAGCAGTTGGGAATATGCAAACAGGCCTGAATGGGACCAAAGAGAAAATTCTTGTCAGGCAGGAAACCTAATATTTACACATTAATCAGTAAGGTGACAGTCACTAAGGTGGCTATGACTAAGATTTCTTGTTCATCATGAATGGAAGCTAGCATCTCTTCTTAAAGGACTTACTTCATGTTCACATGTTCAACAGAACTACACTGAAGCTCAGTGGTGACACGGGCATTCCGCCACCAGAGGTGCTCCATCCCCCTTCCTCTCCCCCCCCCGAGCCCCCCACCCCTATTCCTAAGGGAGGACCCTTACATTCACCTTTCCCCTATCAGACTGGCTTTCTGCTTTTCTTTCAAAAAAAAATTTTTTTTTTTAGTTGGAGGCTAATTATTTTACAATATCGTGGTGGTTTTCACCATGCATCGACATGGATCAGCCATGGGTATACAGGTGTCCCGGCATCCTGAATCCCCTACCCACCACCCTCCCTACCCCCTCCCTCTGGGTGGTCGCAGAGCCACCAGCTTTGAGTGCCCTGCTTCATGCATCAGACCTGCACCCGTCATCCATTTTACATATGATAATATACATCTCTCAATGCTATTCTCTCAGATCATCCCACCCTTGCCCTCTCCCACATAGTCCAAAAGTCTGTTCTTCACATCTGTGTGTCTTTTGCTGTCTTGCGTATAGGGTCGTCGTTACCATCTTTCTAAATTCCATATATGTGTGTTGATACAATGCATTGGTGTTGCTCTTGCCGACTTACTTCACTCTGTAAAAAGTAGGCTTCAGTTTCATCCACTTCTTTAGAACTGACTCAAATGTGTTCTTTTTTGTAGCTGAGTAATATTCCATTGTGTATATGTACCACAGCTTCCTTATCCATTTGTCTGCCTATGGACATCTAGGTTGCTTCCATGTTCTAGCTGTGTAAACAGTGCTGCGATGAACATTAGGGTACACGTGTCTCTTTCAATTCTGGTTTCCTCAGCGTGTATGCCCAGCAGTGGGATTGCTGGATTGTATGGCAGTCTGTTTCCAGTTTTTTAAGGAAGCTCCACACTGTTCTCCATAGTGCCTGTACTAGTTTGCATTCCCACCAACAGTGTGGGAGGGTTCCCTTTTCGCCACACCCTCTCCAGCATTTATTATTTGTTGACTTTTTGATGGTGGCCATTCTGATCTGCGTGAAATGGTACCTCCTTGTGGGTTTGATTTGCATATCTTTTTTAAAAATTTTTTAAATAAATTTATTCATTTTAATTGGAGGCTAATTACTTTACAATGTTTTAGTGGTTTTGCAATACATTGACATGAATCAGCCACGGGTGTACACGTGTTCCCCATCCTGATTGTTAGTTAGTGAGTGATGTTGAGCAGCTTTTCATGTGTTTGTTGGCCATCTGTATGTCTGCTTTGGAGAAAAGTCTGTTTAGTTCTTTGGGCTGTTTTTTGATTGGGTCATTTATTTTTCTGGTTTTGAGCTGCTGCTTGTATATTTTGGAGAATAATTCTTTGCCAGTTGTTTCATTTGCTATTATTTTCTTCCATCCTGAAGGCTTCCTTTACACCTTGCTTTACACCTTTCCTTCATTGTGCAAAATGTTTTAAGTTTAATTAGGTCCCGTTTGGTTATTTTTGTGTTTAGTTCAACATTACTTTGGGAGGTGGGTCATAGAGGATCTTGCTTTTATTTATGTCAGAGTGTTCTACCTCTGTTTTCCTCTAAGTTTTATAGTTTCTGGTCTTACATTTAGACCTTTAATCCATTTTGAGTTTGTTTTTGTGTATGGTGTTAGAAAGTTTTCTAGTTTCATTCTTTTCTAGGTGGTTGACCAGTTTTCCCAGCACCACTTGTTAAAGGGATTTTCTTTTCTCCATTGTATATTTTGGCTTTCTGTTCTTCTATTCACATTAAGGTACAAATGGCTCAATATAGTCTATGAGTTTGCATTTTAACTCACTCAAAAACCTTAAGCTAAAAATGTAAAACCCTAACCCCATGCAATGCTAAGTAATAGCTAGTGGGTTGAAAGATTTGAGATAAACAGATAGAGCCTCTAGATTAAGCATTCTCATTGCCCACCAAGGGGCAAAATTTCATTCTCAGAAGCAAAAAAGTAAAAAAAAAATTATACTACTTTTATGAAGTATTAATATAGTACATAAACAGATATGCCGTATATCTGTGGCATTAAAATTTCATGGAGCACACCATTAAAGACAACATTATAAAGAAGACTCATTAAACAGGAGGAGAATGAAAAAAAAAGTCTTGAGAAACAGTGCTCTAGGTAAAGATATCAAAGGACTCCATAAGCCTATAAAGTGTGAATTTTACTGAATTGTTTTTTTTTTTTCTTTTTTTTAGTATAATGTAACTTACGTCTGGCTTAGTTCAGTTTAATTGCTTAGTTGTATCTGACTCTTTGCAACCCCATGGACTACAGCACTCCAGGCTTCCCTGTCCATCACCAACTCCCAGAGCTTGCTCAAACTCATGCCCATGGAGTCAGTGATGCCATCCAATCATCTCATCCTCTGTCATCCCCTTCTCTTCCTGCCTTCAATCTTTTCCAGCATCAGGGTCGTTTCTAATGACTCAGCTCTTTGTGTCAAGTGGTCAAAGTACTGGAGCTTCAGCTTCAGCATCAGTCCTTCTAAATATTCAGGACTGATTTTCTTTAGGATGGACTGGTTGTATCTCCTTGCAGTCCAAGGACTCTCAAGAGTCTTTTCCAGCACCACAGTTCAAAAGCATAAATTCGTCAGCAACCAGCTTTCTTTATGGTCCATCTCTCACATCCATACATGACTGCTAGAAAAATCATAGCTTTGACTCTACGGACCTTTGTTGGCAAAGTCTGGCTTAGTACTTATATTTGAAACTAGTATTCTAGTAAGTCAAATATGGTTATTTGTTGTAGCCTTTACTCTTATTAATTATGAAAAAAAATGAAGAGGAAAAGAAAAGAGTAAAATGTGCTTGGATTTGAATTCTAGCTCCATCTCTTCTTTGTTCTGTGACCCTTGGCAAATTGCATACCCTCTTTAAGCCTCAGTTTCCTTGTCTTTGAGCTTCCCTGGTGGCTCACACTGGAAAGAACCTGCCTGCAATGCGGGAGACCTGGGTTCAATCCCTGGGTTGGGAAGATCCTCTGGAAAAGGGAATGGCTACCCACTCCAGTATTCTTACCTGGAGAATCCCATGGACAGAGGAGCCTGGCAGGCTCCAGTCCATGGGGTCACAAAGCATCAGACATGACTGAGCGACTGACACTCTCACTTCCTTTGTCTTTAGCTAACTTTAAGTACAAGGCCCACCTTGTGGAATTCAAGTATCATAAGAATTAATCGAATTAATGTACATAAAACCTTCAGCACATTTCCTAGGGAATAAATGCATGCCAATAAGTAGCTATAACTTTATGTGTTGTGCCTTTTTATGTCAATCACTGTCTTTTAACATTATTATAGAAAACAATTTTTAAATTTGGGAGATAGAAGTATCATCATCCATAAAATATAGTAGTCTTTCTGGGGCAAATGTTAATACTATCTATAAAAAAGCTAAACTTCTGGTTTTCCTTTAAACCCAAGACTGCACCCATTGACATAAATCCAAACAAAATAAAACCTAAATTAAACTGTTTTTCTGTTTTACTGAGAGGCAGTCCTTTGCTAAACTAAACGTTAACATCTCTAGATACTAATGTAGTCTATTAAATGTAGAATGATTCACTGCTCTGTCAGTTCTGTTGAAATATGTTTTCTTTTTAAATACTACATTGGACTTACTTAGCTGTAAAGTCATTGTTTCATTTCCACTAATACCAGTAGAACTCAGTATATTTGGAATTCAAGTCTGTTTGTGATCTGATTTTTACATGGAATATCATCATTCCCTTTCTCTGTGTGGTATTTGCTTTTAAGTATTCATTAACATGTATGGAATTATAGGATAGAGAAGTTAGTTGAAAGGATATAGAATCAGCCAATGAGAATCAAACTTGAGAATTCATGCAGTGTTGGGTGAATTTCTACATTGGTATAATTCAGTGGAAGATTTTTGTTTTGTTTAAAAGAGGATCTACAATCCATTCTCTCTCCTTTCACTCTTCTCTCTTTTCTCTCTTTCGAAAGTAGAGTTGTCCTGCTTTTTTGATCTGTTAAAATTCTCACCTGTCTCCTTATTCCCAGGTTACCTTGCTTTTCTTTTATGTTGCGAGACTAATACTCACCTCTACAGATGGACAGCCAATGGAGAAGGAAGAATGCTATCATTGTATAGATTGTGATGTGGTGAGATGGGCTATATGAGCAATTCAGAAATGCACATACAGTCCCCCTTGCCTCTCAGGTTAACTTCTTTTAAGGTGGGGCTGGTGGAGAAGGGATAGGCTACACATTCCAGTGTTCTTGGGCTTCTATAGCTCAGCTGGTAAAGAATCTGCCTGCAATGCAGGAGACCTGGGTTTGATCCCTGGATTGGGAAGATCCCCTGGAGAAGGGAAAGGCTACCCACTCCAACATTCTGGCCTGGAGAATTCCATGAACTGTATAGCCCATGGGGTTGCAAAGAGTTGGATACAGCTGAGCAACTTTCACTTTCACTGTCTTTTAAGGTAATTGATCTTGTCACCCATGTTTCCACTTTTCTGTGAGAGAAGTCTTCTAATCCAGAATAATCCTGTAGCAGTGTTCTCCATTCCAGAGACTGGCTTTGTAATTCTTGGCTTTGGCAGCAGAAAACACAGGTGTGAGGATCAGAGAATGCTTTAAGTAGACATCATGTTTATCTGACAGAGATAGTCCACTAGCAGTGGAATTCAGGGAATATTGAAGATACAATTATTTAAGAGTCTTCCTAGCTTTCCAGGGAACTAGAGAGAACAGGTAGGCAAACACGATATTTCAAAAGCATATGACAAATCAAAGAGCCTTATTTAAAATATATTGGGTCAGATTCTGTATCCATATGCTTTAAAAATCATATTCCTAAGAGGATTTTGGAAGAAGCTTTGATTTTAAAAAGCCATTAGGCTTCAAAGTTGATTTAAGAATACATATGTAATAGCATGGAAGTTCTGGTGCCCAACAGATATTCTCCAGTCCATGTAGAATTATCTTAAGTCTACTTACTGCCATTCCAATAGAAGAGTCTGAGAGTTATCAAGACAGTAGGAAGCAAATCTTTGGCAGAAATGGTGAGATTTTAATATAGCCCTTTTTGAGGAGTGACTAGTGAGATTTCCCCAAACCTAGACTTCTAAAAGTGTCATCCCCAAGAAGTTAGAATAATCTTCACATATTTGGAACCACAGCATCATGAGGAATTAATAAGGCTTTTTCATCATCTCTGTTTCAGATAAGAGAGTCAAAGTGACTTAACCAAGATGTTTCATCCAGAAAAGTTGCAATTAGAGCTCAATCCAGTCCTTCTTCCCAACCACTTTCTATGCTTACTGTTAACTATGTTCCAGATAGGGCAGATAAGAGCCCTCACCCAAGCCTTCAGCCCACCTATGGTGGGAGGTCATGAAATGCCCCTTACTTCATCCCTTATATCACCAAAAATCCAAGGTCTTCCTCTGTAGTCTGCTTGAAATTTAGCTGAACCATATACATTATATTTCTCTGTTAAAACTGTCTTTGTTTCCTCTTACTCATGTTCATTTCTCTGTTTCTTTTCATGGAAATATTCCAAAATAACTTGGAGACTCATCATCAATTATTTTCCATCCCTTCAGAAGGTTAAAGTGGCCTTGGCCAGTCTGGGGAAGTCACACAGGCCAGTCTGGATTTGTTCACTAGCAGGGGTATTGTTGAAATGAGAGAATGCTTGCCTCACTAATCACATGTTGTCTTTTGAACCTTTGGGGGTACTTTCATGTGGTAGGTGGAAATAGGGACAATTTGCTTTGATACTTGACTTGTGCCTAACGTATTTGATCTAAGTCTCATACAAAGGAAAAAGGACCATAGTGTATTAGTCAAGAAATTCTGATTGAACACTGAAAGTGTAATCAGTTGGAATTTTCAAAGAGAATTGAGCAAGGGACCTGTTTGCCCACGAGTGGTAAAGGTTTAAGGAGTCAACAGTAGATGTCAGGGTTCCTGCTGACCCACTGTAAACGTCTGCATTCTTGAAGAGGAAGGGGAGGTAATGGAGGGGTCTAAATTTGGTGGGCTAAGTTGGGGACAGAAAGGGAGACTGCTCAGTGAGAGTCGTTAGCATAGAGGATGCCACTGCTAGGCAAGGAAGGAATACTCCAGTGTCTCCAATGTCTGTCTCTCTTTTCCCCACACAGAATGGGCAACAAATAGAGAAAAGATCTGCAAGCACAGAACAAGCAGTACACATGGTCTTCGGAACTCATTTCAGAACATCTTCCCCACCCAGTATTTAATTTAAACAACAATTTATGGGAATGTTCCTTTAGTGTATCATATCCCTCTGTGCTTTCTTTAATGTTCTAGACATTGATCGTCTTTTAAAATTTTATGTCAACTTGGGATCCTTAATGTGCATGTTAATCATTGTGCTGTGCAGCAGTGGTGCACAGGGCTAGTGAGGGACTGAGATCTGTTTGCCCCTAAAAAAGAAATAATCCCAACTTGTCATGCTTTTGCATTCCTAATCATGCTTTTTTATGGCCTACTGGCATTCTCGGTGTCAGGAGGCATGTATTACAGCTGTGCATCTTCAAAGTAGCTCCAGATCCTTGTTCTGAATTCTATGATTTTCATTCTTCTGTGCATTTAGGAAAGAGATAACCATTACTGTAATCATTCACCCAATACATTTTTATTGAGCATTTATTATGCTCCTTAAAGGCCCTGAGGATATCAGGGTAAGCAAAAGCAAAGGACACTTCCAGCCCTTAAGGAATGTATGCCTCAATTATTTTTCTAAACTAACTATTTGAGACCTTAAGAATTCTCTTAAGAATTGTTAATCTTCTGATGCTTTTGGAAGTGGGGCTGGGAGACAGTTTCTGGTGCTTTGCTGAACTCTAAACTGTTGAGTTTACCAAAAAAATAAGTGAAGCGATTATGGTACACTATTGAGTGGTGTTCTTTGTTCATTTAAAAAATAATTTCTGTGTATCTATTATATGCTAGTACATGTAGCAATTGAGAAATTAAGAAAATATCTTAGTGTTCAGAGTACTGCTTATCTACTGGGAAGCAAATATGCAAATACCTGCAAATGGCACAGTGTCAAGGGCTGTGGGCCTAGCAAACAATCCCACTGTTTTGGATGAGAATGTCTATGAGAGTTGCCATAATAACCATAACGACTAGTTTCCTGGCTGCTCAGGCAAGTCCTTTAAAGCCTCTCTGTTTAGTAACTTGTGCTTTTATTTAATAGACGTCCCATAGCACTCACTTGTAAAAGCAGCATTTCCCAGAATCCATGGGCACAAACTGTTCAACTCTTTGAAACACACATGAAACAGGTCCAGGCACAGTGTTAACACTGTTTTAGGATAAATCACGTGACTCTGAATTAGGAGGCTCAGTAGAAAGTACAGTTTTAGAGATCACTGAACATGTATTTTATATGAATAGCATACTCTGGAAAAATACTCATTGAAATTGAAAAATGAAACCACATAATTTTTTTAAAATGCCCTAATAATGGTTGGCTTTATTTTTATATTTTACCAGTTTAACCTTGGACTCTCTAGCAATATTGGTCATAGCCTTTGTCATATTTCCAAATCTATACCTTAAAATCCTCAGTCTAAGCCAAGGTTAGCTGATCCTCCAACATGTTGAAAAAAAGAAGCTCAGAGTTCTAGTTTTAATCTAAGACTGAAACTTTTTTCTGGCAGTACAGTTTTGGCATGCAAAATGAGGCTCTTCCTTTTTTTCTAAATGAATGAAAGAAACACTCCTATGAAACTTGTTGTTCATTGCTTCCTAACTCCCTTTTCCCATATTTTTTTAAAATGTCCCTGATAAAGAGAAGAGAAACTAGTGGTAGCCACTTCCCATGAGGAAGACATGGGAACTTCTTCAGGTTCCCCACAGCATTCACGGGGTGGGTTCGTATCTCAGTTCCTGCTCTAACACCAGCCTGTCCGTGTGGTACCCTGCTGATGCGTTCACACTCGAAGACCTAGGAGGCCCCTACAGAGCAGTATTCACATCTTCTTTTATCAGCCTATAGATTTAAAGTCATATTTGAAGCTCTTATAAAGAGCAGTCTCAGCGGCTGTCTTATTGGGATTTTAGTTTTGTTTTTGTACTCATGTGTGATGAAAGGGGTTGAGTGGTTTATGTGGCCTGTACAATGTAGCGTGTCCATGAGTTTGGGAAAGAGTATAAACTTATTTTTATGGTGTACATTAGCTACTCTTTAAAATATTACACTTGGTGCACTTTTCTTCAGCCACATTTAAGGCAATGTACCTATAATGGAAAACAATATGCCCAATTATTAATCTAAAAAAGTACAAATATTTTATTTTCTCTATGTTTTAAACTCTTTTGGACTTTTGTTAATGTATTTGTTGAGTAGCTTTTTTTTTTTTTTAAAGATTAACCATTCCATTGCTTTACATTTATTAATAGATGGAGGTCCTTCACCTAAAAACACACTAATGAACATAGTGTTTCAAAACATAACTTACATAATATTTTTTAACAAATTGATACTTATAAATATCGAATCATTATGTTGTATACTGAAAACGAAAATGATATGTCAATTATATTGCAATAAAGTTAATAATAATAGTACATAATTTTATCCTGTGTTAGTTACCTAACTTTGCAAAAAACCTCTATAATTTGACCCTTTTGCCAGATTTTCCTCAAATGGTAAAAAAAAAATCTTGGGATAAAATATGTACTCTGAAGATACTAAGTCAAAATAATTTAAGCAACTCTATGTCTTTGTTGTATATTATGCAGCTAAGTCACTGTGTGTATATTTGTGTTTTCATCCTTGAGTAATGTCAGTGGCAAAGGGGAAATCAATAGACATTGTTTCCAAATGTTTGCCATTTTGTTGCTAAAGATAACTGCTATGCTGCTAGTTCGCTTTTATCAATTCTAACTTGTTTCTAGGTATGACTTTATCAGTTATCTAGTGGATTTAATGCCTCTTAACTCTCTAGAAAGACAGGGAAAGGTTTAACTATCAGTTAGCCAAGTCTCGTGCTGTGATGACACATCAAGTCAAAGAAGATTCATAATGTTATATAGGTAACCACAGAGTTTTTTGTGTCTTGATTTCTCACCTCTCTACCTTATTGATTTGTTTTTCTTCTACTTCTGATAAAGGCAATGAAATAGCCACCATTTGTGGAATAAATGTGAGTTACTTATAGAGCCAAAAGACTCAAAGAAGCACAATGTCACTCTCAAAATGAAGGCTTGTTACAGGATTCCTCTTTCAACAATAAAATCCCAAAGCCTTTGCAGAAAGCTCAAGCAGGAAATATATCATGTTATCTTTTCAGCATTTAGCAATATCTATTAGGTGGGCTTTCATTTGTCTTCAAGCATCCCTTGTTTTGAATAATGTATGTCGCTTTCTCTCATATATGGTTTTTTTTTTTTGTGAGTGCCCGAGTATGTTTTGCTATTTGTCAAGCAAAACTTCTCTAAAGACAAGTGTCCTGAACTGGGAGCTTTGGATTAATGGAGCAAAATGTGAATCAGAATTTATTTCTTTTCTAATACTTAAAATACACTCCTTTTTTCCAAAACATGCTACATACACATAATCTCTCTGAGTAAGATTTCTCCATTACTTCTTTAGTTTTCTGAAGTCTTCATAAAGAGGAACTTTGTTACTCTAAGTGTAGTCTACATATTACAAACATCATCTGTTAGTGAAATGCCTATGTATTTGAGTTTCTGCCTCATGCATTTATTCAACAATATGATAATAATTTGGAGAAGGAAATGGCAACCGACTCCAGTACTCTTGACTGGAGAATCCCTTGGCCAGAGGAGCCTGGTGGGCGACAGTCCATGGGGTCTCAGAGTCAGACATGACTAAGTGACTGACACACACACACACACGCTAATAATTGTCCACTATGTACCAGGATTTGTGCTACATGCTGAGTCTCCAGTGGTGCTATTTCTTTTCTCTTAGTGTGTAAAGTGGAAAGGATACTGGTATCCGAAAATGCAAACAGATATTATGATTAGAATTGTTTTTAAATTTATTTGGTACTGATTTTACTTAATTAAGCTGAACATTGAGATTTTTTAAAGTGAAACATTACATGGCAAAAATTAAGAATATAGAAAAGTATATAATAAAAAGTAAAACAAAGCAAAAAGCTAAAATAAAACATACAGACACACAAACATGTATACATTTATGCATACATATTTGTCTGCATGAACACAAATAGTATCATATGATGCATTCTATACCTTAATACTTTTACTTAGTGTTATATCTAGTATGTCTTGTAGTTTTTCCATAGAAGAATTTATATATTTACCTGTTTCTTTCTTTAAAGACATTTTTAAAACTTTTAAACAAAATCAAATTTACAAAAAATTACGATATAGTACCAAGAACATTTTTTTCTCTGATTTCCCTAGAATATGTTGCTGTTTATTTACTAGAAAATACTACTACTATGTTGGCTTCTCTGGTGGCTCAGATGGTAAAGAATCGACCTGCAATTCAGGAGACCCAGGTTCAATCGCTGGTTCTGGAAGATCCCCTGGAGAAGGGAATGACTACTGACTCCAGTATTCTTGCCTAGAGAATTTCATGGACAGAGAAGCTTGGCAAGCCACAAACGGTCCATAGGGTCACAAATAGTCAGGCATGACTGAGTGACTAAGCACATATAGTCACCAGAATTGGGAAGCTCAAATAGATGTATCCCTGTGTCTCCTCCTCGTATAACATTCAGGCTTTGGCCAATTGTCCTAATATTGTGCTTTATTTCAACTTTTTTCACTTGATTTAGTTGCCATGTAGATTTGGTCTCCTGTGTGAAATAGTTGCTCGGTATGGTTGGGTTTTTTTTTTTAATTTTAAGTTTTTTAAATTTTTTAATTTTAAAGATCTGATTCTTTTGAAGATTACTGGCCACTTTGGATTTTCTGTTGCTTCCTCTTGATTAACTTCAGGTTCTAGGTCTTGTACAGGAATATCATGAAATCAATGCAATCTTCCTCTAATCATATCCTGTCTGTCAAGTCTCAGATAATTTTAATTTTTTGCATCAGTGATGATGTTCTTGATAAAACTGGTACTGTCCACACTTTCCTACCATAAAGTACTCTTTTACCCTTTCCAACTATCAAGCCTTTTGTGGGGAGATGCTTAAAAACCATAAAAAGTTAATTTCTTATCAGATTCTCCATGTACTCTTATGTGTCCATATAGATCATGGTTACCTATTTTGTCTAGTGAGTTACAGCCCTTACAATTATTTATTTTGATGCTCAAATTATCCCAAATCAGGCCAGAGGTGCTCTTTCAAGCTGACTCCTGTGTCATTTTGACTTAGGAGACTTGTCATTTTTTTTTAATACCTCCTTGCTCCCTGGTACAGTAAGATATTTTGGGCTCATTTTATATTCCTTACTCTATCTCTTATGTTAGTCTTTTCTCAAGAAGTTCTGTTCCTTTTCAGTGGAGAATGATATTATAAACCAAGATCTGGGTACTAAATGAACATTTCCTTTGGGGATGTTTCTGCTATCAAGCCCTCTCAGTGGACAGTTCTAAGGACCATATAAATGTATACACACACACACACACACACACACGTACATTTACATTTATGTTTATATCTTCCCTTCCCTATTTGTAGCTCACTTCCCTGGTGAGAAATTGGTTCTCAGCATTCTTGCTATATTTACATATCTGATCACTTCCTCTGAGTGTAATCTCTCTCCCATTGCTCACCTTTCCCTCATGCAGACGCCTTCCTCAACCCACCTGGGCTCTGACCTACCACAAGGGGCTGCCAATCATCCCACCCTACTCTTCCTGCCCATGTGAAAGTCCTCCTCACCCCAGTCACTCCCAGTGACCTGCCTGCTCCCCCACTGCAGGCTGGGGTTCATGCACCAGTGTAGATACCATTCTCGCCCTCTCAGGCTACGACACTTGGTGCTGGGCTGCTCCCACGTGGGAACCTTCATTAGCCTACTGGGGCTTGACTTCCATACTGGATAATCCTTAGCCACAGGAGCCTTGCTCACCTGTTCTGTTCTGACACCCTGTTCTGAGTTGCCAAATTTCCCCCAGTCCAACTCTGATGCAGACTCCACCTTGCTCTGCCCCATCTAATAAAGTTGGAAAAAAATTATTCAAGAAAGTGGAAGAATAAATTTTTTAAAACTTATCCAATATTTAATTAAACTTAAATAACTATAAAAAAGAATAAAAAATGTGATCGCTAAATATTTTAGTTAATATTATAGACTATGTCACCTCTCTTCTCTGAGTCTATCCTTGCTCCTCCCCACCACATCTGTGATTAGTGATGCTCTTATCCCATATTTTGTCTATTTAATGTAGGTAGTTCTTAACTTACAAGCTTTATATAAACATTAATATACTTGAATATCTTCTTCTGGTTTCCTCCATCCCTGGCATCTCCTCAATCATATGTTCTTTTTTGTCTCTAGTGTATGGAAGGAAACCTCACTTCGGTACCACAGCCACTTAAGTAGATTATAGTCTTCTTTGATCACCTCTTGTTGATTTAGAGCTCATACAAATACATATTATCTACTCACCTGACTGTGAGCTAAGAGCATATTTTTGTAATGTACTCATTTCACATATTGAAGATTGTGGTTTTAATTTCACATGTTAGAGTATGTTTTATTATACCTAATACAGTGCCAGACCCTTAGGCTCGAAGGTCCTAGGGTGTTGCATGAGGCAAGTCAGGGTTTATTTTTGGGTTCTAGGATGAAGATGTGGGCTGTCAGCAGGAGCTCATTTATCCATTCATTTATTCAATGGATATTTACTGAACACCTCCTGTGTTCAACCTACTGTTAAGTATATTTAACAGGATATGTTACAGGAAGTAGAACCCCTTTTCCAGGGCCTAGGCGTTTGTCTAACACTTGGAAATGAATTGTGTGAGGAGACACGTGAGCTGACAAAGCAAGAGACTTTATTGGGAAGGGGCACCTGGGCGGAGAGTGGTAGGGTAAGGGAACCCAGGAAGACTGTTCTGGCACATGGCTCACAGTCTCAGATTTTATGGTGATGGGATTAGTTTCCAGGCTGTCTTTGGCCAATCATTCTGACTCAGAGTCCTTCCTGGTGGCTCATGCATTGCTCAGCCAAGATGGATGCCAGCGAGGAGAAGGATTCTGGGAGGAAGTAGGACACATAGTATCTCTTTTTGACCTTTTCCCAAATTTTCTGGTTGGTGGTGCCTTGTTAGTTCTATGTGCCTTACTGTGACCTCCTGTTGTAAAATTAGTCATGCAAATAGTTACTATGGTTCCTGGCCAGAACAGGCAGTTTCAGTCAGTGTGTTTCCCCAACAGATACAAAGTTGAATATGACATCAGGTTTATGTTTTTAGATTGCTGGCATCTTTGTGGGAGATGGAATAAAGGACAGGCAGAAAAAGGCAGGAAAGCAGACCAGAGAAAACCGCAGTAATCAGTGGGAAGGTGCTGACATGGGGTGGAGGCAGTGGGGTGGAAAGAGGGATGGATGAGACCCAATGTAGTTCTTAAACTTCTCAGAACTGTGATCCCTTTATCAAGAAATGAAAACCTTTGCTCTTCTTCATAGAGAGAAGAGCGTACATGGGCGTGAACACAAATAGTCTCACAAGGTCTGTCCTCAAGGCCTTCAGGAAGGCAGGGTGCAGGCCGGGGCCCTTACAGTTCTCAAGGGGTGCTTGTGCAGGACTCCTGCTCTAAGGGTCTTCAGCAAGGAAAGATGTATGCCTTTTGGGCTCCTGAACCCAATTCCAAAGTGTGTGCATGGAGGCATCCCTCACAAACAATTCAAAGACACCAGCAGAATGTCCTGAAACTTAATTCAGGTCACCTCATTCTGACACTGTCTACCCAGAGATAGCATCAGATCCCACTGGCAAAGGGCTCAGTCCCACAAGACCACCCTCCACTACAGATACTAATCACAAACCTAGGTTGTTACCTTACTTCTGACCAGCTCACTATAAACTGGAGGTTCCCAAAGTCCCCTCTTTGGGTTCGATTAATTCGGTAGAATGGCTGACATAACTCGGGAAACTCATTTATTCACTAGATTACCAACGTATTACAAAAAATATTAAAGGATGTAAATCAAAATCCAGGTGAAGAGATACATAAGACAAGCTCAGTTGAGTTGCTCAGTGGTGTCTGACTCTTGCAACCCCATGGACTGCAGCACGCCAGGCCTCCCTGTCCATCACCAACTCCTGGAGCTTACTCAAACTCATGTCCATTGAGTCTGTGATGCCATCCAACCATCACATCCTCTGTCATCCCCTTCTCCTCCCACCTCCAATCTTTCCGAGAGTCAGGGTCATTTCAAATGAGTCAGTTCTTCACATCAGGTAGCCAAAATATTAGAGTTTCAGATTCAGCATCAGTCATTCCAATGAATATTCAGGACTGATTTCCTTTAGGATGGACTGGTTGGATCTCCTTGCAGTCCAAGAGAATCTCAAAGTCTTCTCCAACACCACAGTTCAAAAGAATCAATTCTTTGGCTCTCAGCTTTCTTTATAGTCCAACTATCACATCCATATGTGACTACCCGAAAACCCATAGCCTTGACTAGACAGACCTTTGTTGGCAAAGTAACGTCTCTGCTTTTTAATATGCTGTCTAGGTTGCTCATAACTTTTCTTCCAAGTAGCAAGTGGCTTTTAATTTCATGGCTACAGTCACCATCTGCAGTGATTTTGGAGTCCCCCAAAATAAATTCTGTCACTATTTCCACTCTTTCCCCATGTATTTGCCATGAAGTAATAGGACCAGATGGTGTGATCTTAGTTTTATGAATGTTGAGGGTTTTCTTTTTAATTTAATTGATTTATATATTTTTTCCTTTACATTATTGTGTTGGTTTTGCCATACATTGACATGAATCTACCATGGGTATACATGTGTCCCCATTCCTGAACCCCCCTCCTACCTCCTTCCCGATTCCATCCCTCTGGGTCATCCTCGTGCACCAGCCCTGAGCACCCTGTATCATGCATCAAACCTGGGCTGGCGATTCATTTAACATATGATAACTTACATGTTTCAGTGCAAAAATATGGAATGCTTCACGGACTTGCATGTAATCCTTGTGCAGGGGCCATGCTAATCTTCTCTGTATCGTTCCAATTTTAGTATATGTGCTGCCGAAGCCAGCACTGAATGTTGAGTTTTAAGACAACTTTTCACTCTCCTTTCACTTTCATCAAGAAGCTCTTTAGTTCTTCTTTGCTTTCTGCCATAAGACTGGTGTCATCTGTATATCTCATTATTGTTATTTCCCCTGGCAATCTTGATTCTAGCTTGTGCTTCATCCAGCCCACCGTTTCTCATGATACACTCTGCATATAAGGTAAATAAGCACGATGACAATATATAGCCTTGACATCCTCCTTTCCCGATTTGGAACCAGTCTATTGTTCCATGCCCAGTTCTAACTGTTGCTTCCTGGCCTGCATACAGATTTCTCAAGAGGTAGGTCAGGTTGTCTGATATTCCCATCTTTTTAAGAATTTTACACAGTTTGTGGGTATCCACACAGTCAAAGGCTTTGGCATAGTCAGTAAAGCAGAAGTACGTGCTTTTCTAGAACTCTCTTGCTTTTTCAATGATCCAATGGATGTTGGCAATTTCAACTCTGGTTCCTCTACATTTTCTAAATCCAGCTTGAACATCTGGAAGTTCAAGGTTCACATACTGTTGAAGCCTGGCTTGGAGAATTTTGAGCATTACTTTGCTAGCATGTGAGATGAGTGCAATTGTGTGGTAGTGTGAGCATTCTTTGGCATTGCCTTTCTTTTCAATTGGAATGTAAACTGACCTTTTCCAGTCCTGTGGCCACTGCTCAGTTTTCCAAATTTGCTGGAGTGGTGGCTGTGCGCTGTTCTAGCAACTTTGAGGCGATACCCCACGTCCAAGGGAAAAGGAGAAGTCCCAGCAAGATGGTAGGATGGGTGAAATTGATTTAGAATCAAACCCCATACCCACCAGAGATGCTTAGAGGGCTCAAACAGATGCTTAGATGCCAGAGACACCAGAGATGCTTAGAGGGTTTCTGGGTCCTGTGTGCACCAGGACCCAGAGACCCCACAGAGACTGAGACATAGGACAAGGTCCCAAACACAGTGGTTGCATGCTCAGGGAGCTTGTGGAGTTTGGCATTTGGAAGCATTCTGCTTCCCCAACCTAGAAGCTCCTCCTTTTGGATTTTCATGGAGGTTTAATTATGTAGGCAAGATTAATTCATTGGCCATTCTTGATAGATTCAAACTCTAGACCCTTTTCCTTCTCCAGGAATCAAGGGGTGGGACTGAAAGTTCTAAATTTCTAACCACATGATTGAAGAAAGTAGAGAAAACCACTAGACCATACAGGTATGACCTATATCAAACTCTTACAATTATACAGTGGAAGTGAGAAATAGATTCAGGGTATTAGATCTGATAGACAGAGTGCCTGAAGAACTATGGATGGAGGTTCATGAGCTTGTACAGGAGACAGTGATCAAGACCATCCCCAAGAAAAAGGAATGCAAAAAAGCAAAATGGCTGTCTGAGGAGGCCTTGCAAATGGCTGTGAAAAGAAGAGAAGCAAAAAGCAAACGAGAAAAGGAAAGATATACCCATTTGAATCTAGAGTTCCAAAGAATAACAAGAAGAGATAAGAAAGCCTTCCTCAGTGATCAATGCAAAGAAACAGAGGAAAACAATAAAATGGGAAAGACTAGAGATCTCTTCAAGAAAATTAGAGATACCAATGGAACATTTCATGCAAAGATGGGCTCAAGAAAGGACAGAAATGGTGGGGACCTAACAGGAGCAGAAGAGATTAAGAAGAGGTGGCAAGAATATACAGAAGAACTGTACAAAAAAGATCTTCACAACCCAGATAATCATGATGGTATGATCACTCACCTAGAGCCAGACACCCTAGAATGTGAAGTCATGTGGGCCTAGGAAGCATTACTACAAACAAAGCTAGTAGAGGTGATGAAATTCCAGTTGAGCTCTTTCATATCCTAAAAGATGATGCTGTGAAAGTGCTGTACTCAATACACCAGCAAATTTGGAAACTTAGCAGTGGCCACAGGACTGGAAAAGGTCAGTTTTCATTCCAGTCTTAACAAAAAGCAATGCCGAAGAATGCTCAAACTACTGCACAATTGTACTCATCTCATACGCTAGTAAAGTAATGCTCAAAATTCTCCAAGCCAGGCTTCAACAGTACGTGAACTGTGAACTTCCAGATGTTCAAGCTGGATTTTGAAAAGGCAGAGGAACCAGAGATCAAATTGCCAACATCCATTGGATCATTGAAAAAGCAACAGTTCCAGAAAAGCATGTACTTCTGCTTTACTGACTATGCCAAAGCCTTTGACTGTGTGGATACCCACAAACTGTGGAAAATTCTTAAAGAGATGGGAATATCAGACAACCTGGCCTACCTCTTGAGAAATCTGTGTGCAGGTCAGGAAGCAACAGTTAGAACTGGACATGGAACAACAGACCTGTTCCAAATCAGGAAAGGAGTATGTCACGGCTGCGTATTGTCATTCTGCTTCTTTAACTTATATGCAGAGTAATGAGAAATGCTGGGCTGGACGAAGCACAAGCTGGAATCAAGATTGCTGGGAGAAATATCAACAACCTCAGATATGCAAATGACACCACCCTTATGGCTAAAAGCAAAGAAGAACTAAAGAGCCTCTTGATGATAGTGAAAGAGGAGAGTGAAAAATTTTTCTTAAAACTCAACATTCAGAAAACTAAGATCATGGCATCTGGTCCCATCACTTCATGGCAAATATATGGGGAAAGAGGGGAAATCGCGACAGAATTTATTTTGGAGGACTCCAAAATCACTGCACATGGTGACTGTAGCCATGAAAGTAGTCACCTGTGCCTTGGAAGAAAAGTTATGACCAACCTAGATGACATATTAAAAAGCAGAGACATTGCTTTGAAAACAAAGGTCCATCTAGTCAAGGCTATGGTTTTTCTAGTAGTCATGTATGGATGTGAGAGTTGGACTTTAAAGAAAGCTGAGAGCCAAAGAATTGATTCTTTTGAACTGTAGTGTTGAAGAAGACTCTTGAGAGTTCCTTGGACTTTAAGGAGGTCCAACCAGTCCATCCTAAAAGAAATCAGTCCTGAATATTCATTGGAATGACTGATGCTGAATCTGAAACTCCAATGCTTTGGCCACCTGATGTGAAGAACTGACTCATTTGAAAAGACCCTGATGTTGGGAAAGATTCAAGGCAGGAGGTGAAGGGGATGACAGAGGATGAGATGGTTGGATGGCATCACTGACTCAATGAGTTTGAGTAAACTCCAGAAGTTGGTGATGGACAGAGAAAGCCTGATGTGCTACAGTCCATGGGGTCCCAAAGATTTGGACATGACTGAGCATCTGAACTGAACTGAACCACGTGATTCATTCCCCTGGCACCTGGCCCCCACCCATTGGTGCTTATCAAAAGTCACCTTCTTAACAACGACCCAGTTGCACTAGAAAGGAGCTTATTAAGAGTTAACCACAGCAAAAGGAACGCAGATGTATAGAATAGACTCGTGGACTTTGTGGATGAGGGTAAGGGTGGGATGATATGGGAGAAGGGCATTGAAGCATGTTAATTGTCATGTGTCTAATCAATCGCCAGCCCAGGATTGATGCTCGGGGCTGGTGCAGCGAGATTTCCCGGGGGGAAGGGAGGAGGGAGGGGGGTTCCGGAGGGGAAGCATATGTAAACCCATGGTGATATCATGACAATGTATGGCGAAAACAATAAAAAAAGAAAAAAAAAAGAAAGAAAGAAAACTTAAAAAAAAAAAAGAGTTAACCACAGACACCCACTTCATCTTTATGGGCTCTGAAGTATCTTCAGAGCACAAGGGAGCAATTGTTATGCAGAGATGCTCCTATTGTTCTCAAACTCAGAAAACTACGTAGGATTTGAGAGCTGTTAATCAGAAACAGTAGATGAAGACCAAATATTGGGTTCGCCAAAAAGTTTGTAGAATGTTATGGAAAAAATTGATCAAACCTTTTGGCCAACATAATATGTGAGAAATATATTTTGGTCATCTGAATGATCAATATAATCACCTTATATTGTGATCTATAATGATCTGAAAGGAAGAGGAAGTTTCAGTAGGTGAGGATGGGGAATAAGCAGATGGCACAAACAGTCTCCAGGCTTTTAGCACTAGTACGTCTTCATGAACTGTGTTTAGGGAACTGTAAGACTTGAGTTTCAGGAGTGACTAGTACTCAGGAGCTATCTTAAATCTCTTCTTCTTATGTAATGATATTTTGTTTGGGGGCAAATTATGCTCAGAGACTCAGATTGTCTCTGCCAATAATTTATTTAGCACAGATTCACTGTGGGAATTGTAATTTCACAAGCCAATAACATGCAGGTAATATCTCTTAAGAAACCAATAAAGAAATAACATACTCCAAAACAGTAAGAGATTAATCACACTATTGTTCCAGGCAAGGAGAAGATGAAAGGAATAGTTAGAAAAACAAAATTCAGTCAAGTAAATTTAAAGATCTAATTGCCTATACCAGCTGATTCATGAATTGGGCCATGTCCATCTAGCAACTAGAAGGATGCTTTGAGGGGTTGTACAAAATGGAAGGTTTTTATAGGAAGAAGAATTGGGCGAGGGAACTGTTAACCAAGAAAGGAAAGGATTACTTTTAGGTCAGGACATTTTCTCTTGGGACAACTGGGTACAGCAAGAGTTTTATTATGCAGACTGCCTCTTCTTCCTGGGGGATGGAGAGGGCCCACGTGCATATTCCCTCATTGGTGCCGGCCAGAAAATTTCAGACTGGTTGATTAAGATCACATTTCTGGTGAAGGTCGAAAGTGCAAGTAGGTTAGGTATTAAATCTAGGTTTGGCATCAGGGGCTTTAGCACAAGTGGCACCATTTGGGGCCTGTGGTTTTTCTCTTTAACAGAATAATATCCAGATTTACTGGAGGTAGATACTGCCACAGGTTCGTTTGCAGAAGAGTGGGCTTAGCCAACCCTGAGCTAATGTCCAGCAGCCTAGCAAGAAAATGAAAGTCTGTGGTTGCTAGAGCACGTTACTGGGGAATGAAGGCACTGGCAGGCAAAGTATTTCCTTCTTGGAGCTACTACATGGTTTCTCCAACTTCTGGGCAAAGAGCCACCTTGCCCAGACCAATCACTCTTGAGTTGCCGGTCAAACCTCTTGGTGTTGAAAGCTTGAAAGTCCCCTGACCCCCTAGCTAGGGTCATTCCACCACCCATTCTTATCAATAAACCCCCAGAAGTACTTGCCAATAGCTGAGCTTTTTTTAAAATACATTTTTAATTGGAGAGTAATTGCTTTACAATGTTGTGTTGGTTTCTGCTATACAGCAACTCAGATCAGCCATAATTATATATATATATATATATATATATATATATATATATATATATATCCCCTCTCTCTTGAGCCTCTAATTGCTTGTCTACAACAGCAGATGCTAATGACAACATCCTGACACAGCTTCCTCAAGGTAAACAACTTCATTCTTAGAACAAAACAGTCTCATTCTTAGGTCAAAGTGAAAAAAATAAAGTGGATTTGAAATCACAGCAAACAAAAACACAACAGATGGTGCATATAAAACCCTTAGCGTTTTGCCAGATACATAGACCTCAGTCAATATAAGTTGTTACTATTATTAAGTACAACAAAATGCATAAAAGACAATGAGATGTGTTAATGTTTCGCCAGATTGTTAGAGGGTCATTCGGTAGTATAGCTTACTGGTATAACCATTGTAAGATTTAGGACTAAAGTCTGTTTAAGAGCCAGCCTTTAAAAGTAACATTTCTCATGCTGTCAGTTTTTCCATAGAAAGCCTAGGTGTCACAGTACACATCTCCTAGAAGTAGCAGAAGTCATTTCAGCTGCCATGCTGAGCCATATTAAAATTGGAGAGTCCTCCCATTTTTGTAGATTTCAGTTCAGTTCAGTTCCGTCACTCAGTCATCTCTGATTCTTTGGGACCCCATGGACTGCAGCATGCCAGGCCTCCCTGTCCATCACCAACTCCAAGAGTTTACTCAAACTCATGCCCATTGAGTCAGTGATACCATGCAACCATCTTATTCACTGTTGTCCCCTTCTTCTCCACTTTCATTCTTTCCCATTATCAGGGTCTTTTCCAAAGAGTCAACTCTTTGCATCAGGTGGCCAAAGCATTGGAGTTTTGCCTTCAGCATCAGTCCTTCCAATGAACACCCAGGACTGATCTCCCTTTAGGATGGACTGGTTGGATCTCCTTGCAGTCCAAAGGACTCTCAAGAGTATTCTCTAACACCACAGTTCAAAAGAATCAATTCTTTGGTGCTCGGCTTTCTTTATAGTCCAACTATCACATCTATACATGACTACCCGAAAACTAGACCTTTGTTGGCAAAGTAATATCTCTGCTTTTTAATATGCTGTCTAGTTTGGTCATAACTTTTCTTCCAAGAAGTAAGCATCCTTTAATTTCATGGCTGCAGTCACCATCTGCAGTGATTATGGAGCCCAAAAAAATAAAGTCTGATACTGTTTCCACTGTTTCCCCATCTATTTGCCATGAAGTGATGGGACCAGATGCCATGATGTTAATTTTCTGAATGTTGAGCTTTAAGCCAACTGTCTTACTCTCCTCATTCACTTTCATCAAGAGCTTTTTAGTTCCTCTTCACTTTCTGCAATAAGGGTGAAAGTGAAGAAAGTGAAGTCGCTCAGTCATGTCCAGCTCTTTGCGACCCCATGGACTGTAGCCCACCAGGCTCCTCCAGCCATAAGGGTGGCGTCATCTGCATATCTGAGGTTATTGATATTTCTCCTGGCAATCTTGATTCCAACTTGTGCTTCCTTTAGCCCAGCATTTCTAATGATGTACTCTGCATATAAGCTAAATAAGTAGGGTGACAATATACAGCCTTGACTTACTCCTTTTCCTATTTGGAACCAGTCTGTTGCTCCATGTCCAGTTCTAACTGTTGCTTCCTGACCTGCATACAGATTTCTCAGGAGGCATGTCAGGTGGTCTGGTATGCACATCTCTTTAAGCATTTTCCGCACTTTGTGGTGATCCTTTGGCATAATCAATAAAGCAGAAGTAGATGCTTTTCCGGAACTCTTGCTTTTTCGATGATCCAACAGATGTTGGCAATTTGATCTCTGGTTCCTCTGCCTTTTCTAAAACCAGCTTGAACATCTGAAAGTTCACAGTTCACGTACTGTTGAAGCCTGGCTTGGAGAATTTTGAGCATTACTTTACTAGCATTGTGCGGTGGTTTCAGCATTCCTTGGTATTCCCTTTCTTTTGGATTGGAATGAAAACTGACCTTTTCCAATCCTGTGGCCACTGCTGAGGTTTCCAAATTTGCTGGCATATTGAATGCAGCACTATCACAACATCATCTTTTAGGGTTTGAAATAGCTCAACTGAAATTCCATCACCTCCACTAGCTTTGTTCATAGTGATACTTCCTCAAGCCCACTTGACTTCACATTCCAGATTGTCTGGCTCTAGGTGGGTGATCATATTATCATGATTATCTGGGTTGTGAAGATCTTTTTTGTACAGTTCTTCTGTATATTCTTGCCACCTCCTCTTAATCTCTTATCCTTCTGTTAGGTCCCCACCATTTCTGTCCTTTCTTGAGCCCATCTTTGCATGAAATGTCTCCTCAGTATCTCTAATTTTCTTGAAGAGATCTCTAGTCTTTCCTGTTCTATTGTTTTCCTCTGTTTCTTTGCATTGATCACTGAGGAAGGCTTTCTTGTTTCTCCTTGTTATTCTTTGGAACTCTGCATTCAAATGTGTATATCTTTCCTCTTCCCCTTTGCTTTTTGTAGATTTAATATAGTGATAATGTGGAATGCAACCCATAGTGTTGTAAAATTTTTGACAAACTTCTCAACCATTAAAATTATGGCATCTCATTCTCTGACAGTAGTTATACATAAAGAGACACTCTTTCAGATGAAACCATTCTCTTGATAGTAAATAATGATGGGAAATCATACTGTATTTATTATATTTTTTAAATTGCATTTTAAAATAATATGTGCTCTATATAAGCTGTAAAAGTATAGAAATTGAGACTCTAAGTCAGGAAGTTTATATAGTGAGGTTCTAAATTACCAGTTCAAACACACTATGAGAAAAATGCCAAAAGGGATAACTTTTACGAAAATAAGACAAGAGAAGTAGAGGATGATGGAGTCCATTAGTAATAAGTGAATTTGTTTGATCAGATGACGGGCTTTCTTCATATTTTATTTTAGTCCAATGTTCCAGCCCTATCACTCATAATCCAGGAAATGATAGGAATACAAATTTGCCAAAATTCCTCTACACAGCGGCTACTTGTCTGCATTTTGTGATCTGACTGGGAGCTCCATGATCACGCAATGATACCACCTAACTGGTAGGACCGCTCTGAGATTTAAGTGACAGAACTGGGTGTAAGTCTCTACACAGGTCCTGAATATGGCAATCACCCCATAAACGTTAACAGTTATTGTTACCTTCATCCAATGTTGGCAACACTAGCAAACAGTTCTTCACAGTATCTAGGGCAATGGGAAAAGAATGGATTATGTCTCCTTTCCTATCCTGACTTACTGTGGTTCAATTTTTGATTTCGACTTTATGATGGTGCAAAAGCAATAGACATCCAGTAGAAACTGTACTTTGAATTTTGATCTTTTCCCGAGTCAGTGATATGTGACGCAGTGTTCTCTTGTGACGCTGGGCAGCAGCAGCGAGCCCCAGCTTCCCATCAGCTACACAGTCCTGAGGGTACACTACCAATTAACTTACCACCACTCTGTACCCATACAACCATCCTGTCTTCCATTTCAGTTCATCAGTCCATAAATTACATGAGATATTCCATTCTTTATTATAAAACAGTCTCTGTGTTAGATGATTTTGCCCAACCTTAGGTGAGTATAAGTGTTCTGAACCCATTTAACCTAGGCTAGGCCAAGCTATGATATTCAGTAGGTAAGGTGTATTAAATGCATTTCAGCATACAATAAATTCAACTTTAAAGGGTTTATTGGAACATAAATTCATTGTAAGTCAAGGAAGATCTATAATTAGAAGGAGGACTGGGAGCAAGCTCCAGGATTTTGGCTTTCATATTATTTTCATAAGAGCATGAGTATCGTCAGGAGAAATATTTGGGAGTTTGTAGAATCTTTTCAAAGAATCAAATTATATAAGCAGGTTGAAAGTGGTTTCAGGATTTTGAGTTTTATAGATATATAAGGCTAACATTTATTGTCTTCTGTGAACTAACATTGCTTGTACTTTAAGATTTTTTTCTTTCATTTTTTGAGTATTGCACTTTTTTTTTCTTTTATTTATGTAGAGTTGATTCATAATGTTGTGTTTAGTTTCTGCTATATAGAAAAATGACATTGTTATATATATATATGTTATTTTTCAAATTCTTTTCCACAATGGTTTATCACATAATACTGAATATAGTCCCCTGTGCTATACAGTAGGATATTGTTTATTCATCCTATATATACTGATTTGGATATGTTAATCCAAACTCCCAGTTCTTTCTTCTTCCATCTCATTTTCCCCTTGGCAATCACAGGTCTGTTCTCTATGTCTGTGAGTCTGTTTCTACTTTTTAGATATGTTTATTTGTGTTGTATTTTAGATTCCATGTATAAGTGATGTCATATGGTATTTGTCTTTCTTTTTCTGACTTACTTTGTTTAGTGTGATAATCTCTAGGCCCATCCACATTGCTGCAAATGGCATTATTTTATTGTTTTTATGGCTGAGTAATATTCCATTGTGATTCCAAGCCACATCTTTATCTACTCACCTGTCAAGGACATTTAGGTTCTTTCTATGTCTTGGCTCATGTAAATAGTGCTGCACTAAACACAGGGGTGCATGTATCTTTTCAAATTATAGTTTATTCTTTGCCCAAGAGTAGGATTGATAGATCATATGGCAACTCTATTTTTAGATTTTTGAAGACACTGCATACTGTTTTTCATGATGACTGCACCGATTTACATTCCCATCAACAGTGTAAGAGGATTCCCTTTTCTCCATACCCTCTCCAGTGTTGATTATTTATAGACTATTTAATGATGGCCATTCTGACAAGTGTGAAGTCATTCCTCATTGTAGATTTTTTTTTTACTTTTTATTTTATATTGGGGTATAGCTGATTAACAATGTTGTGACAGTTTCAGGTGAACAGTAAAAGGGCTTAGCCATACATATATATATATATATATATATATATATACACATATATACATATATGTATATATATATATATATATATATATGTGTGTGTGTGTGTATATATATATATATCCATTCTCCCCCGCCCATCCAGGCTGTCACATAACACTGAGCAGAGTTCCCTGTACTATACAGTAGTTCCTTGTTGGTTATCCATTTTAAACATAGCAGTGTAAACTTGTCCATCCCAAACTCCCTACAAGTTTCTGTACAGTAGAGGAAACCATAAACAAAACAAAGACTGGGAGAAAATATGCAAATGATGAGACTAACAAGGACTTAATTTCCAAAATATGCAAACAGCTCATACAACTCAATAACAAAAATACCAAACAACCCAATCAAAAATGGGCAGAAGACTTACGTATATAATTTTCCCAAGAAGACATACAGAAGGTCAACAGGCACATGAAAAGAAGCTCATCATTGCCAATTATTAGAGAAATGCAAATCAAAACTGCATCATGGTATTTTTGATTTGCATTTCTCTAATAAACTGTACCATTGTAGTTTTGATTTTCATGCTGTTGTAAGAAATATATTGATTCGTCTGTAATTTCAGTGGGTCTTTTAACTATGAATGGTTTTGGTAACATCTGCATTGGTCATTTGAAGAATATTGGTTTCCTGAAATGTGTAGATCCTTTAAATGTAGATACATGTCTTTATATGATATTAAAAAAATCACATTTGTTAATATCATTATAAATTCCATCAGAAGTCTAAGTATTATAAAGCTGCCAAGCTCACATAAGTAAATACTAGCTTTCAAAAAAATCTTACTTTTTTACTTGAAATCTTGAATTTTATAATTGGAAAAAAAATTCTAACAATTTTCCTTGAAGTAATAAGTTCACTTCATTTGTTATTAAGAAAATGTCTGCTAGATGGCCAAGTGTGAATAATTGTAGTTTATCTGCCAGTCATTCTTTCAAATGAAAATGATATTGCATGAAAAAAGTGGCCAGTTCAGCTTGCAACTCAATCACCCAGGGGTGATTTTATGCATACTTTTCATTTTGTCACACAAGCTATTCAAAAATTTTAACCAAAGGGTTGAGATTTAATAAAATTAACCAATTTTTACTGCTTTATCAAAGACATTCTCAAGATAGATTTTTTCCTTTTCTTTCTTTCATTTTTTTAAACCTTAAATGTATGCTGGTGAAGGTAAGAATCACTGGTAGAGTTTGGTGCCACTGTCTTTACTCATCAGCAAATTTACACCCTATTTGCTTTAGTACCATCAGTACAAATGTCAATGAAGTGAAGAAGGCAGGAAAAAACGAAGTCAATGTTATTATGAAAATAGTTGTGACCTCACAGACCCCCTAAATGTATCTTGGGACCCAAACTGTCTGTAGACCACACTTAGAGAGTTGCCAGTTAAATTAAAGTTCATATTGGTTCAAAGAAGTATAACTGAGGTCATTATGGAGTACAGCTTCTATGAGGAGAAAAAAAGAGGGATAGGATTGGCTTAGGCACAAAAAGACATGGGTGAAAGGGAAGAACCTTACTGATGTTTGGAAGGGAGGATAATGAGTCTCATGCCCTAGAGATCTTCAAAACAGAATCCTATTTACTCCCTTAAAACTTCTCTGATTTCACATATCTGAAGGTGGATGGCCAGATCAAATGATTTCTTGATGTTCCTCCAAATTAAATGTTATGATTTTGTGGTTCCAAAGAATGTGTAGCTTTTTCTTCTGACTAAAGTTTTTCATACCTCTGAAAACTCAGTTTCATTCTAAGTCAGTCTTCAGTTTTGTGTGGTTTCTTAGAGAGCTTCTTGCCAGATACTGTTCTTAGTAACTTGCAGGTTAGAATCGAACCGAATTCTTTAAGACTGTCAGTACCACTAAGGGAGCCAGATGTTGCTCACGCTCGTGCTCATGCCTGGGATGAGTTGGGGCCAGGAGTCACCGACAGTTATGCCTTTTCTCACCTATGTCATCTAAGGCAAGGATGGCCTCTAATCACTATCCATTCTACTTGTGGCTCCTGGGATGAAAGTCTTGGCCTTCATTTGGCTCACCAATTGCGAAGAACTGGAACATTCCCTGCAAAATACCTGGGGGTACTAACAGAGCAGCATTGGTAGAGTACCATTATATCACACACAGTCCATTCACATTTCCTCAGTTGTCCTGCTAATATCATTTACAGTCATTTTCTGTTTTTTCAATCTAGGATCCAATCCAGGATTATACACTGTGTTAGTTTTCTATCTCCTTATTCTTCTTTAAACAAAACAGATATCCGGCTTTATTTGGTGGTGTTCGCTGTTCTACATAGTGCTGATGTTTTGGGAAAGTTCAGTCAGCCAAGATGTTTTGCAGAATGCCCTTCATTTTGGATTTGATTGTTTCCATGTGATTAGATTCAGATTAAGGATTCTGAAAGACTATCTTCCTAGGTGTCCTTCCCAGTGACCTCAGGAGAACTAGGACCTCAGTGTACTCTATTACTGCCTATGTTAAGATAAAGGTAGCATCTGCATGATTTTTCTATTATAAAGCAACTTTCCCCCTTTTTAATCCAAATACAGTCTGCACGGGGATACTTTGAGATTGCATGAATAGTTCACTACCGACTTTTTAACCTAGTGGTTTTAGTATCCACTGATGATTGAATTCATTATTGCTATATGGATGTAAAATTCTGGTTTTCCATTTCTATCAATACTTTTACATTTATAAGTTGATTTTCTTTTTCTTCTCCTCCTTTGCATTAAAAAGTTTTAAGCATCACTTTGTACTTATGAACATACTCTATTCCTCTTACCATTCCTTTGATACTCAGATTGTTCCAAATTTGACTAATGGGAGCTCTTCAGAGTTGGGTGCTATCTCTTTTTGATGTGTCCTCATCACTATTTACTCATTCTCAATGGCACATCCAGACATTTCAGGCTTGTATTTTCCTGTTCTGAGAGTCTTACTTCTTTTTGGAACTAGATCTAGTTCTAAATCCTAGATCTGGACATTAGGTTTTCTCATCAGCACAGGAATATCCTTACTTCTAGGCCTTTTCAGTAGATGCTAGAATGTTTACCAACATTCACATCCATGCCCATCTGCACGCGCGCGCACACACACACACACATCTTTATATGTATATGGTATTGCCATAGCTATGCAGTATAATACTGTCATACTACTTCTACTACCACCATTAATTCCATGCCAACAGCATTGAGTCCTTCCTCTCCTTCCCTTATTATATATTTCTGTTTCTCTTCCCCTAAGTGAGACTCCTCACACCCCGCAATACCAATGTATTTATGTACCAATGTACTTCCTTCTTTAGCCCCACAGTGCACAAAATTGTTTCAGATCTGCTGCATCAGTACCTTTAACCAACGACAAACGTCCTGTGGCATGTTCAAAATTCCCTACAGCTCTTTTTGTCCTTAGAATATATGTCCCTCTATATAGTCAGAATATTTTTTACAAATCAGCTTTGATGTAGATTAGTTTTATTTTTTCTTCTCTTATCAACTTGATAAAAGTTGATAAAACATTTAAAAGTCAATAGAAGTTTAGGTTTACTTCTTTTTGTTAATATAATAGATTTAAGAATCTATTTTCCAGTGTTGTTGATGTATTTTCGAATATACAAAAGCTGGTGTTTTAAACATTAAACCCAAATGTTACTAATGATATGCAGCATCCAGTCATCATATGTAAGATCAGTTTAGAAACTAAAAGAGGAAAAGCATTAATATTTTTCTTTCTTATAATAATAAGATTTAAAATTTTTATTACATCTAAAAGTTCAGGATCAAGAGAAGTTTTTTTCAAGTAGAGGAGACTGCAAGACAGTATGGAGCAGGATTAACAAAGTGTGTCCAGAAGTAGATTGCCTGGGGACAAATCCTGGTCCCCAGCCCACACTTACTGGTTACAACCAGGTTCTTTCCCTATCTTGTATAAAATCAGGGTACTGCCAAGTATAATGCAAGGCACTTAGCCCAGTGCCTGATGAATAATGCAAAAGTGAGTATTACCTATGTTTTTTCTGGTGCTGATGGTGATCCTGGTGTTCAGTTTGAAACAGTGTATTCTGGATATCCAGAGTTCCTAATACTAAATAAATGTAAAGGCTTATTTTCTTGGTAATGGGTTTTTGTGAGTTTTTCTTTTTCTTTTTGTTTTGGTATTTTATTTCTTTCTGTCAGTACTTTTGACACACAAGGAAAAGTTATGACTTAGCTAGAAGTTCTGGCATTGGGAATGACCTTGTCCTTGTTTTGAAGTATCTGAAAAATAAAAATAAAAATTCCTCTGCAAAACCCTGGTCAGTTGCTGCTTCTAGTCCTGGGGCAGAATGTCTGTCGGGATGCCAAACATTACTGCCACTATAATCACCCAGGCATCTGCCAGAGATCTCAGGGCTGAAAACTAGGAGGAAAGTCTTCTGTATTATATCTAATAATAGCTCTGGAAATTTTTATGAAATGCCTGCAGGCAACTCCCTGGCTTGAGAAGTGCCACATACTGTAACTAAAGCAGGTGCACTGTTTCTGCTCTTGCTAGTAGGTACACTGTAGTATGAACCAAAATAATAACTAGAAATCATTTGTTACAACTTTTAACATTTTACTTGTAGTACTCTTGGGTTACTGCTAACAGTGGCTAGATATATTTCTGTAAATGATCTGTATTTTTAATCCAAAAACAGCTTCTTATAAACTAAGGATTTGTATAAACTACCGATTCTACCAGGGAAGCATTTGGATAAGAGAAAAATGATAAATGTTCACTTTCTCATCTAATTTTGTATCTGTAATTTCATACTCATTTTCTAAACAAGAGATCCCTCCCAATTGTTTAGACTTCAGGTTCTACAAAAGCTGATCTGCCCATTTCTCTACTAATATATAGTGTGATGGTGGTGGTTTAGTTACTAAGTGATATCTGACCCTTGTGATTCCATAGACTGTAGCCCGCCAAGCTCCTCTGTCCATGGAGTTCTCCAGGCAAGAATACTGGAGTGGGTTGCCATTCCCTTTTCCAAGAGATCTTCCTGATCCAGGAATTGAACTCGGTTCTCCTGCATTGCAAGCAGATTCTTTACTAACTGAGCCACCAGGGAAGCCCTAAATAAAATAATTTTATAATTATTCTCATTCACATTCTTAACTCATTATTCCATCAATGATTAGGTCATGGTAAAGGTGAAATTGTATACATTTAACCTAATAGATCCTATGATAGCATGGCAACTTTTTTTCTAAGAAGAAAAACTTTTTATGCTGTCTGCTGGTTTTTTGTACATCTTCTGTATTCCATGAGTGCTCAGAGTATTCTGATTGAGAATATCTCTTAAATGAGACAGAATCAGTTTATATGGTAGACAGAACCATTTCCCACAATAAATAATCAAGGCCCTCAGAAAAATGTCTGTTTCTACCACTGCTGCAGGAAATGTACAAGAGCCTGGAATATACCAGAAAGCAAGGAAGCAATAAAAAATCTACTGGGAATATATTTTCAAAAACATTTAATAGCTAATTTGGATGGAATTTTAAGACTGAAATTATTATAACACATAAAATATATTAAAATTCATGAGTGCATTAACGACAGGAAAAAGTAAATTCCAAAAATCTTGGTCACTTTTGAAGGGTGTGAGGGCATAAACTCATTCTAAACATTAGTTGATAAAGAGAAAGAAACAAACTATCCTGCCTTTCCTGACAAACTGTAATTCAGACTAGCATCACTACGAACAAAGCTAGAGGAGGTGATGGAATTCCAGTTGAGCTATTTCAAATCCTGAAAGATGATGCTGTGAAAGTGCTGCACTCAATATACCAGTAAATTGGGAAGATTCAGCAGTGGCCACAGGACTGGAAAAAGTCAGTTTTCATTCCAGTCCTAAAGAAAGGCAATGCCAACAAATGTTCAAACTACTGCACAATTGCACTCATCTCACACGCTAGTAAAGTAATGCTCAAAATTCTCCAGGCCAGGCTTCAGCAATACTTGAACCATGAACTTCCAGATGTTCAGCGAGATCAAATTGCCAACATTCGCTGGATCATTGAAAAAGCAAGAGAGTTCCAGAAAAACATCTATTTCCGCTTTATTGACTATGCCAAAGCCTTTGTGTGGATCACAATAAACTGTGGAAAATTCTGAAAGAGATGGAATACCAGACCACCTGACCTGCCTCTTGAGAAACCTGTATTTAGGTCAGGAAGCAACTGTTAGAACTGGACATGGAACAACAGACTGGTTCCAAATAGGAAAAGGAGTACATCAAGGCTGTATACTGTCACCCTGCTTATTTAATTTATATGCAGAGTACATCATGAGAAATGCTGGGCTAAAGGAAGCACAAGCTGGAATCAAGATTGCTGGGAGAAATATCAATAACCTCAGATATGCAGATGACACCACCCTTATGGCAGAAAGTGAAGAACTAGAGAGCCTCTTGATGAAAGTGAAAGAGGAGAGTGAAAATGGTTGGCCTAAAGCTCAACATTCAGAAAATTAAGGTCATGGCATCCAGTCCCATCACTTCATGGAAAATAGATGGGGAAATAGTGGGAACAGTGGCTGACTTTATTTATTTATTTATTTAGTATTTTGCCTCCAAAATCACTGCAGATGGTGATTGTAGCCATGAAATTAAAAGACGCTTACTCCTTGGAAGGAAACTTATGACCAACCTGGACAGCATATTAAAAAGCAGAGACATTGCTTTGTCAACAAAGGTTCATCTATTCAAGGCTATGGTTTTTCCAGTAGTCATGTATGGATGTGAGAGTTGGACTATAAAGAAAGCTGAGCACCGAAGAATTGATGCTTTTGACCTGTGGTGTTGGAGAGACTCTTGAGAGTCTCTTGAACTGCAAGGAGATCCAACTAGTCCATCCTAAAGGAGATCAGTTGTGGGGGTTCATTGGAAGGACTGATGTTGAAGCTGAAACTCCAATACTTTGGCTACCCTGATTCTGGAAAAGACTGGGGGCAGGAGGAGAAGGGGATGACAGAGGATAAGATGGTTAGATGGCATCACCGACTCAATGGACATGGGTTTGGTGGACTCCGGGAGTTGGTGATGGACAGCGAGGCCTGGCATGCTGCAGTTCACAGGGTCGCAAAGAGTTGGACACGACTGAGCGACTGAACTGAACTGAATAGTTAATGAGAAAAATGTCTGCTTTATAGATACAGTTCAGTCAATAAATGCAGAAGGAATTAAAGAACTAAGCCATCACTGTTTTGCAACCCCTACTGAAATAATGAATCTAGGGAATGATCATCAACACTGCCTTAAACATTTGGTGAAAGGTTCATGGAGGATCTTCCTAAGAGACGATTAGACTGGGAACACCAAAACCCACTGATTATAAAAATAGAGACAGTAGACATTATGTACCTTCTAATGGTACATAAGAAGTACACTCTACTACCCATGCAATATACTTGCCAAAATGTAGAAAATGAATCTGTTCAAGCCTTTAAACCTAACTACCAATTTTTAAGAAATATAGAAGAGGAACATGTTATATGAAACCATGGAATCAATGAGCAAAATCCAAAATGTAAGATATTCTATAGAACAAATGACTCAATTTTTATTATAAACAAATATCAAGAGAAAAAAGGCAGATAAATGTATAAAAATTCAATTATCTAACATATGGTGATGAATTAATATTTGGGAGACATTTCATCTATATGTAATATGTCAACTTCAGTTCTTGATTTGAAACAAGCAACTTTGTAAAATACAGCTTTGAGACAATTGGAGAAACTTGAATGTGGACAAGAGTATTAGATGATATTAAGGAATTACTGACAGTATTAATGTATGAGCATGGTATTATTAAAATGAACTTATTTCTCAGAGATACAAATGATGTGTTTATAAACATACGGCCCAGCAATCCCACTGCTGGACATACACACTGAGGAAACCAGAATTGAAAGAGACACGTGTACCCCAATGTTCATCACAGCACTGTTTACAATAGCCAGGACATGGAAGCAACCTAGCTGTCCATCAGCAGACGAATGGATAAGAAAGCTGTGGTACATATACACAATGGAATATTACCCAGCTATTAAAAAGAATGCATTTGAACCAGTTCTAATGAGGTGGATGAAACTGGAGCCTATCATACCGAGTGAAGTAAGTCAGAAAGAAATACACCAATACAGTATATTAATGCATATATATGGAATTTAGAAAGATGGTAACGATTACCCTATATATGAGAGCAAAAGAGACACAGATGTAAAGAACAGTATTTTGGACTATGTGGGAGAAGGTGAGGGTGGGATGGTTTGAGAGAATAGCATTGAAGCATGTATATTATCATATGTGAAATAAATTGCCCATCCAGGTTCAATGCATGAGACAGGACACTCAGGGCTGGTGCACTGGGATGACCCTGAGGGATGGGATGGGGAGGGAGGCGGGAGGGGGGTTCAGGATGGGGAACACATGTATATTCATGGCTGATTCATGTGAATGTATGGCAAAGACCATTACACTATTGTAAAGTAATTAGCCTCCAATTAAAATAAATAAATTTTAAAAGTATATAATATCTGAGATTTAAAAAAAATAACGTAGCTGGGGAGGAAAAAGTGGAGAGTATGATTGATACAAAGTTGGTATGTGTTGATTGTTGTTAAATCTGGATGTGGAGATTTGGGGATTTATTATATTTTTAAACCTTTCCCCGAAGTTTTTTCTTAATGGTAGGAAAAGGTACACAGGAAAATACATGTGGGAAGTACATACTGGAAGATATTATACCTTATTAACTGTTTCAGAAAATGAAAAAACTGACCAATGGAATGACATTTGTGAAATATTAAATGTGTTACAGGTAGTGTTGTGCTGGTAAATGGCTTTCTTCTGAAGAAGAAAACCCTGATTTGTAGTGTTTGCCCATTTGAGCAGTGTAAATCTGCCCATGGCGGCTGATTTCAAGCTATTGTGTAACACCGCTGAATGTGGACTTTGAAAGAGATAAGTTGTCTCCATGGCCAGCTGCGTGCAGCCCACTACTAGGGTAGATGCCAGAAAAGCATTAGTTTCTGGAGTCAGACTCTCGGTCAGATGCCAACTTGAACATGCACTGTCTGTGGTTATCTTACCAGTCCATCTGAGCTTGGTTTCCCCTTTGTTAAATGAAGATGGTAATTCCTGCTGCGTTCAGACCTAAGGATCAAATGAGATCACACATGTAATGGACCTGGTGTGGTTCCAGTTACACAGCGAGAAAGCCTTCATGTTATTATCCTTTCTTCTCTTCAAGCTAAAATAGAACAGAGGACTCCTGACTTGGGGTAGTTTCAGAGTTTCCAAAGAAAGGAATGAAGCGGATCATCTTTTCAGAGGGCTTCCTGCCCAGAATTTCTATAATTAGTTAAAATTGCAGATTTCAGGTGCAGTGGCACAAACCTGCCAGAAGTTCACCAAGCTCTAATTTGGTTGAATACTATTAGGTAGGCTGGCAAGTTGATGTGACACGATCGTGACTAGAATAGAACTATCCGTTATAGGTAGTTCTGTCCACTGTAATCTGGCACTGCAGATGCATGGGAAGAATTAAGTATTATCTTAGAACTGGCATGGTAAAAAAGTCTATAATCTGCTTAATCTTCTCTTAGGGAATGTTAAGACATCCTGAGATGTTTTGGCATGAATAAGCATAAGGGTTATGTTGGCAAACTGGAAATGTTTCCATTCACAGTTTTGATGATTGTTTGAGTTATTAATAATAGTAGCATTTTACTTTTCAAAATCTTCATTTAAATTGGTGATTAACCATGGTATCGGTTACTGAAAGAGGAATTTTTCCATGTTTCCTAAAATTCTAATTTTTTTGTGTGTAGAAACCTAAGGTTAAAGTCATCACTGATTAGACAGTAATGATGCAGTTTTCAGAATTAGTGAATTATATGCATATATAAAAATCTTTGTTGAGTTCATTATAACAAAGGCTAGAGAGAAGCTGAATTATGAATCAAGCCCATATTTAGAATGTGGAGAAAAGAATACTAAAGGCATTTGAAATGAGATTTATGTGGGTAGGGTGATGTGTTTCTAATGGGAATACAACTTGGGGGTATGTTTTTCCCTCTGAAGGAGAGTTGCATGAATCATAACTTTACATTTTTTTGATTTCTGAGCAAATACTTATGAGATAAGAAGCAGTATGTTGTATTATCCATCTGAAATGAACTCAATCTCCTTTGATCTTTAAAAGAATAGTTTTCTTCCAGTAAATTAAAACCTTTGCCCCTTGGAAATTTGAACTTCCTTTTTCTTTAAAATAATGCTATTTATACTAAAGTTAATTTAATAGATCATAATAAGAATGCTTTTAGAAATGAAATGAAACAAAATAGAGTAGAAAATAGAGTGTGAATAGTGTTTTCTGAAACTGAGGATTCCATTGTGTATGGATGTGTGCGTACATTCTAAGTCATGAAGTAAAATTTCTTTTTCAGTGAGCCGAGGTAAAAAAGAGAACATTTTTAAATGTTTTAAAATATACAATAAAAAAATCCTGAAAATAAAATAACTCTTCCTCTTATAGTACATATCAAAATTTATCTAGATTAACAGATCTTCTTGGAATGTTGTTGTTGCTTTAAATAGAATCACCCTGGACTTAGTGGGGTCTGGGGCAGTTGCGAGTCTCACAGTTCTGCCCTGGTCTCACTGGGAACAGCACAAATCAGTAAGGAGAGGGGAATTGCGCTCTTGGGGAAGTGCTTATGGAGATGAACCTTCTGTCTGCTTTCATCTCTTTCTCTCTTAAGGAGGAAGGATACTATTACTTGGCCTGTCCTTATATATACACACACATGTGTATATGTATATATATAATTTACTATAGTAGAGTTCATTTATTATATTATAGTCTTGTGTACCAGCCCTATTACCTCAATTAGATTTCAAGACCTTTGAGGTCAGGAGTTCTGCCTTAAGCTTTCTTTATCTTCTCACCCAGCGTGTGTCTTGCACACACAGTAGTAGGTGCTTACTAAGTAATTACTGTTAATAGTGGAAATGGCCAAAGTTCATCCTAACATCATATTTGACCATATTTATTTATATGTTTATATATTTACTCATGTTGTATCTTCCATAAAATTTACTGCAATTTATGAACAGAAAAACAGTGGCTGAATTATAAATTAAAAATCATATACCGTATACACATTTGTAAATACATATTTATATACACACATACACATGCATTCTTATTATCATAAATAAAAGTAAAGTTAGAAAAAAATATATAAATAATCAGACTCTCCGAGTTCCTTCACAATTTTCTCTTTGAGCTTCATTCTTGCATCTGAACTACCCAGTTGGTAAAGGGAAAAAGAATGGGTCAGTTGCGGGCGTGCTCAGTCGTGTCTGACTCTGTGACCCCATGGACTGTAGCCTGCCAGGCTCCTCTGTCCATGGGATTCTCCCGATCAGAGTACTGGAGTGGGTTGCCATTTCCCCCTCCAGGGGATCTTTTCAACCCAGGTCTCAAACCCACGTCTCCTGCATTGTCAGGCAGATTCTTTACCTCTGTGCATTGTGGGAAGCACCATGTCAGTTACTTAATTTTTATTGTTAAGAGAGACACCCCCAGAGGAGACAAAGGTTTTTTTATATACACAAGAACATGACTAAAAGCCATTTCTCACATGAAGTTTCATGCAGGAGACAATAAGTATGTAGGCTAGAAAATATCCATACCACCACTCCTAAAGAAATTGTGGTAATAGATTTTATTTCTGTTACTTCTCCACCATAAAGATAGAGGGCTCTGTGATAAAACCCAGCAAAAGTTATATCTGTAAAAAGACAGTTAAGTGTGGTCCAATAAGTTAATCTTCTTTCTATTATAAAGATATTTAGAATATTTATTTATAAGAAGATTGTTTAAGCAGTCTCCCTGGGTATCATTTATCCCAAACAGATTTTTTTTTAACTAGATGAGATCATAGAGAGTGTACAGTTACATTTTCTGGCAAACATGGAGCTCATAGGCAGTTAGGGTTATTGGCTGAAAAAATCCATCTGCTTTAGAAAAAGTTATGATTAAGAGATCAAATCAATATCTTTGATGGAAATTGATAACTTTAACAAGGTTCTTATCTCAAGCCAGGCACTTCATCTCCACACAATAATGGGCTGTTCTGTGCCTTGTTTCCAAGGCTGAAATCCACAGTATCATTCCAAAGCAGTTTCAAAATATGTGGGAATAGTTTTTGTGTATGTTTTGCTTGTTTTTTCTTTATGTCACTGCTAATCACTAGCTTTCATTCAATCTAGTAGTAATATTATTTTTTTAGGCTTTGTATATGTCACAGAGTCCTATTAGTTTTCATACTAAAATGGGTAATAAATTTGGAAGTAAATTTGAAACACCAAGGACCTAGTGTTTGGGGGCACCAAATAGGATTGCTAGAATGTTCAGATATTTATGAATCATCTACTTCAGACAGTGGTAGAAGAATCATTTCTACAACTTAAAGTCCATAATAAACATTATCTCAAGTAGAGGTGGGCCGCAAACATGGGAGTAACAAGCAAGAGTCCAGGCAGCTCTGGGAAGACTCACAGGGGATGGAATAGAGGATGTTGGACTGGGGTTTCAGAGCAGTTTGGAGAAGCAAAAGAATGGCAAAGAGGAATGAAAGAAGCTGTCTAGGAATGATCAGGTAAATGTTACTCCTCATTTACTTGGAGGGAAAGTAGGCTCTTTAAAATGAGAGGTGGGAAGAGTAAAGAAGAGATAATGAAATAGAGTATCTTTGGGCTGGTTCTACTGAACGTAAGGAAAGGTCATTTTCAGGAAAACATGAAACAACTACCAGACTGCTATTCTATGTGAATCATTTGGAAGGAAATAAGTTGTTTAATTATGTGTGGGGGAGGGGAGTCTAACAGACAACTGTTTTGAAAAATTAAGTTTTTGACTGTAATTTGTTTTATAATATCAGGGGGCTTAGTGGCTAGCCACAAAACTGATTGTTTACAACAGAAAAGAAACCTTTTGGAAAAGCACTGTGGAGCTCACAGGCTTGCCACGAAGTCTGCAGAACCAGGTTCAGAACAAATGGAAGAAGCTAGAAACAGAGCCTAGTTTCATGCCATGGAATCTACATGGTCTTAGCCTCAAGGAAGGCTAAAGAAAATGAAAATCTGGCCTTTTTGGCTCTTAGTCCACATGGGCTGCTATAACAGAAATACTGCAGACACTCCTTTCTCATAATTCTAGAGGCTGGAAGTCTGAGATCAGAATGCAAGCAGAGACATCTTCTGGGCTGCAGATTGCAGATTGTCTCCTTGTAGCTTCACATGGCAAAGATCAGAGAGAGGAAGCAAGCTCTCCTGTGATCCTTATAAAACCTCCAGACCTGTTCATGAGGACTCTACTGCCATAACTTCATCTAATCCTAATTACTTCCTGAAGATCTTACCTACTGATAAGTTCAGTTCAGTTCAGTTGCTCAGTCATATCTGACTCTTTGCTACCCCATGGATTGCATCACACCAGGCTTCCAAGTCCATCAGAAATTCTTGGAGCTTGCTCAAACTCATGTTCATCAAGTTGGTGATGCCATCCAACCATCTCATCCTTTGTGTCCCCTTCTCCTCCTGCCTTCTAATCTTTCCCAGCATCAGGGTCTTTTCCAGTGAGTCAGTTCTTTGCATCAGGGGGCCAAAGTATTGAAGCTTCCACTTCAGCATCAGTCCTTCCAATGAATATTCAGGACTGATTTCCTTTAAAATTGACCAATTTGATCTCCTCACAGTCCAAGGGACTCTCAAAAGTTTTCTCCAACATCACAATTCAAAAGCATTAATCCTTTAGTGCTCAGCTTTCTTTATGGTCCAGCTCTCACATCCATACATGACTACTAGAAAAACTATAGCTTTGACTATACGGACATTTGACTATATGATACCTACTGATACCATTGCATTAAATGGTACAGTTTCAACATATGACTTTTGGAGTGACACAAACATTCAATCCATAGCAAGTGCTTATAGGGAGGAGCAAACTTTGCCTCCAGCCAAGACTAGTAAGGTGTGAATTCCCAACGAGACATAAGGTTTAGATTCTGGGCTCCCTTATCCCCCTGGAGATGAAAACTGTACTAAATCTTTCAAAGCCTCATATATTCTTGAGTTCTGGAATGGTTTTTAAAGCTAAATTCTTAAGGTCACCCTAGAAAAGGCAACCTAATGAGTCTTGATTTTCTGGTCCAGTTTAAAAGATGAGATTCAGACCTTCCCAGAACTGTTGCCAATTTGAGGATCCAGTTAAGCCTCATGCATCACAACTTCTTGGTGTTGAGTGCCAACATTTTAAATTTTGACATCAATTTCATTCTGTTGTTGGTGACTGTATTTTAAGTGGAATAGTTGAAAATCAGTCTGGATGTTTGGGGGTTTCCCATGTGTATGCCCGTCCATGGGCTCTCAGGGGAGCCTCTACAGTGATGCTAGCACATAAACTAGCCCCTTCAGGTGCCAACTACTTAAGCAGCTCTCTCTTCATGGGTGCTCTGCCAGCCACCCAGGCCTTTGTCCTGCGGCTACTCTTCTAGACCAGTCTTCCTTCTGTCTCCTGTTAGTTTACATGCGAGTTACAATCACGCCAGGCCACACTCTGGTGTGACAGCTGTGCAAGCAAGGACATGGTGAGATTCTCCAACCAGTTGTTTTCAAAAATTCTTACCCTGTGTATGTAGTTTAAAAGGATACGAACCCAACATGGGAGACAGCAAAAGGAACGCAGATGTATAGAATAGACTTGAGGACTTCGTGGATGAGGGTAAGGGTGGGATGAGATGGGAGAAGGGCATTGAAGCATGTTAATTGTCATGTGTCTAATCAATCGCCAGCCCAGGATCGATGCTCGGGACTGGTGCAGCGAGATTTCCCGGGGGAGGGAGGGAGGAGGGAGGGGGGTTCCGGAGGGGGAGCATATGTAAACCCATGGTGATATCATGACAATGTATGGCAAAAACAATAAAAAAAATAAAATAAAATAAAATAAAATAGAAAAAAAAAAAAGGATACGAGGTTCTGAAGATGCAGAATAAGAACATAAATAACTCCTGTAAAATTCTATAATATGTGGTTGGGGCCAAAATAACTTCTTTATTCCTTCTTAGGAGCATGCCCTCCCAAGTCTTTCTAGCCAAAATTTAGAAAGTAAGACTTATATTTGACTTTGATACCTCTCTAAGTTATTCCAGGAAGGTTTTGTTTTTTTTTTTTTAAGGGATGTCTCAGCATCATTAATGCCACAAAGTATGTGCTGCAAAAAGCTGGATTTCCTCTGCCTATCCTTGAAGATAAATCCAGGAACCTCTGTGGGCTTATTTTTTCAATCAGCCCAAGCTAGGATGAAAGATCTCCGGGTGATGATACATCTGATAGTGATGACCCTGAATAAGTTCCAGGAAGCGTTTTTATATTACATTTTTATTATTATTGGCACGCCTTGAGTTCTGATTCATTCCTATCTGTGGGTCTTTGAGCTTTTACTTATTTGCATATGTGCTCAGAACGATACTAATTTTACTCCAGCATTTTTGTGTGTGTGTTAGAGAAAACAAGCACATAGATTTTTGATAAGCAAATGTTGGCTCAACTGATGAGCTGTAGCTTGCAGCTAGAAAGTTACAGCTTAGTGTGAGTGGAGAAGCAAAAAAATCTGATCATTCAGTGATTTAAGTCTTTTTCATGTATAATTTTATAGCTTCTGTAAGAGACAGAGAAACTAAATACACATTTTGTCAAATTGAAAGTAACATTTATCATGAAGCAAGTCTTTCTAACATTTTCATCTATGACCTAAAATAAGATGATAGGTTTTCATTTTATTTATGAAGAGATTCTTGGAATTCTAGGTTCCACTGAAAAGTGAGATGGAGGGAATGAATCGGAGGTGATACAAAACACAATCCCAAAGAGGAAACCAAGGAGCAGAACTCCATGTGGAGTTCTGTTCCTTGGCTGTCCTTCCCCTACATCTGTTGTGACTTCTTTTCCTCATCATTAGAAAGAAGTAAAAGAAGGAAGGGGAAGAGAAAGGGAGCTGGCAGTAGTGTGATGGCACCAGCTCTCACTCGCTTGGAAGAGCCAGCGTGTGCATCTCTTCCCAAACTTACATTAAAGTAATATGTTGATAGCTTAAAATCAGCCATGGTGGGAATGTTTAAACCAGAGAAATTGGCACTGTTGCCAACCAGGGCTCTGTCTCCCCCAAGAGTAGCTTGTTGACATTTACTGGCTTTCCTCTGGTGACCTGCTGTTGAAGGGAACATTATTCATCTCAACCTTACGATTATGATCACTTCCTGATTCTGACTTGTCTGTGTAGGTGATATTTCTAACAACCTTAACTATAGTCTGTCTTACCCAGACCTTTGTGCACTAGACATATGTAGGACCGGAATAAAGTGTTCGATCTAAAATTAGTTAGGATGGATCTGTTTCCTATGTTTTTACCTCATTGACTTTCTCAGTGCATTGTAAGTTATCTCTTCACACCTACTGATCTTTTTTTTACTCTATTTTCTATTATCTTGCCTTGATTATTTAGTCTTCTTGGCATAGAAATTTTATGAAGTATTCAGATGTACAGTGCCTAGTTATATGATCCAAGCAAAGAGTAATATAGACTCAGTTAGCAGTCACTAATTGAGCATCTCCTTTGCCTAAGACATCACAGATGTCTTAGACATTATCAGAGAAAATAAGGCACAGTACCTAGTTTCAAACATATAAAATCTATGGAGAAAATCAGATATAGATATATACAGTTGAGACTAATGTAGAGAATAATGTTAAAGATGATATTAGAAAAAGCAAAGAAAAATGCAAGCCAGACAACAGAGATTAGAGATTATTTCTGACTGAAGAAATCAGAGAAGGCTTCATGGAGACAGAGACTTTTTAAACCATGTCTTAAAGAATTGATATGCATTTTAAAGCTCAACTCTATTTATAGCTTTTATAAGCAGATGACTATAATAGTCACACCAAAGTAATTTGTAAGTTAGTTCATGTTGTTTAACCAATCTGCCAAAATTAGCTTACTGTCAAGGGAGTCAGGAAAACTTAAAAATAAGATTTTAATGACATAGATGTATGGAATTGTTACTAGATTTAGCAGATGCCAATGCAGAAGATGCATTCTGGGTATCTGTGTGCCCTCCGTAGGTTATTTGCAGAGCACTGTTTATAGAAGGTACTTAATAAAAACTGCCAACTACTGAGGACCCGTTACATGTCTGGCACTTTAACATATACGATATCATCAAAGACAAAAACCAGAAAAGTATGAAAAGTAACCTGAATAAAATCAGGTTTTCACTTAGTCTTCATAGGAAAGAACAGACAGGTTAGAGATGGGGAGACATACCATTGGGATCTGCAGCCAGGGAAAATCTCAGAATCTTAGTCAGATGAATGGAAAATGCTTTTCTCTGTGTCTAGCCAGAGTCTAGGGGAAAGCAACTCTAATCTTAGCTACTCAATCATAAGATGTAGAGCAAGAAATTGACTAGCCAAAACCTCATAGTTTACTACTACTCTGAAATACACTATTATCAGCATTTTTTACATTCTTTTTAAAAAATCAAAACTGACATTCAGAGAGATTGAGTGACTTGCCAAGGCTACATATCTGGTAAATAAAGAACCAGAATTTCATTCCATAGCTTTCTTTTGACTTTCCTTTTGTTATGCTGCAACACACATTGTACTCCATTAATGCTTTAATAGTAATTTCCAAGGTTAATGGAACTTCCACTTTTTTTCTATATGTATATTTTCATACATACTATTTAAAATTTGTAGAGAATAGCCTTCAAAGAACCAGGTCTATATGTTTAGAATTGATAATCTGTTCAAAGTGATTCATAATAAGAGTGTGCCTCCTTCCATATAAATAAATCTACCTTTCAAGTGAATGAGTAGAGAAAAATTTGAGATTATAGCTGGTGGCTCAGATGGTAAAGAGTCTGCCTGCAGGGCAGGAGACCCGGTTTCAATCCCTGTGTTGCAAAGATCCCCTGGAGAAGGAAATGGCCACCTACTCCAGCATTCTTGCCTGGAAAATCCCATGGACAGAGGAGCCTGGTGGACCATAGTCCATGGGGTCTCAAAGAGTCAGACACGACTGAGCGACTGACACTTACACTCGCTGTAAATCAGTGAGGTTACCACTGCTGTTTTTTCACTTCTGCTTTGTGCGGCCATAACAGTTTGAAGGAGGTGCTTCAAGAGCCTCACAGAGTTCTTGGCTGGATTGGAGGTCGGGACAGAAATAAGGTAAAGCTTGGTTACCCAGCTTCTGCTAGAGTTCCCTTTGGGTTACACACATTGAACATCAGAGTAAAGGTCACTAAAGAACTGGAGCCTATTATCCAGAGTGAAGTAAGCCAGAAGGAAAAACAACAATACAGTATACTAACGCATATATATGGAATTTAGAAAGATGGCAGAGAGAACCCTGCATGTGAGACAGCAAAAGGAACGCAGATGTATAGAACAGACTCGTGGACTCTGTGGAAGAGGGCAAGGGTGGGATGATATGGGAGAAAGGCATTGAAACATGTTAATTATCATATGTGAAATCAATCGCCAGCCCAGGGCTGATGCTCAGGGCTGGTGCACCGAGATGACCCAGGGGGAGGGAATCGGGAGGGAGGAGGGAGGGGGGTTCTGGAGGGGGAGCATATGTAAACCCATGGCAGTTTCATGTCATTGTATGGCAAAACCAACACAATAAAGTAAAGAAAATTAAAAAAAAAAATGGAGCAAAAAAAAGAACGTACGTAAAATGTGAAAACCAGCTGACCTAATAGAATAAATTACTTCTCCAAAACAAATGCTACATATATGATGTTCCTGGAAACCTGTGGGTCTCTGAGTTTACTGGCTGCCACCAGCTTCCTGGGACCCTCGCTGTGCTTTTCATACTCCGCAATGCAATGTTAAGATGCACCTGAAACATTGCTGGCACCGCAGGGGATCTAACCTAGCGGGCCTGAATCATTTGGCATCTATTCCACACTCAGATCCTTGTAGTAACTATGAGTGTGATGTGATAATTTGTGGTGGAGTTTTGTCCTGGGGCCCAGCCATTCGGTTCTTTCTCTCTCTCTCTTTTTTTTTTAATGATGTTTTACTTTCATAATATCTTGTTAATAAACAGACCAGGTGCTGTTTCACAGTAGCTACATGATATATTCTCTGAACAGTGAAGCAAACATTAAGCATAAAACAAAAGCCACTGCCCTTCTGGTTGTCCTGCCTTCGTGAGCATGGTTACTGTGACCACTCTAAGTGGAAGCAAAGAATGAGCAGGTTACTTTTAGGGTCAATGAAGTCAACGCATTTAGGGGCCTTGCCACGGCTGGCAGTGGGAGAGTGGGCTTTGTGACTTAGGGACTCAAGTCCAGTGCCTTCCTGCGCCCCATCCACCGCTCTCCCATTCTAGCATAACCTGGCTGTCCCCTGCCCCCTGAGGCATTTGTAGAGAAGCTCAGGCAATGAAAGGAGATGCTATTATTAGCTTTGATTCCCTGTCATCTCCTGGGTTTAGGGGAAGAGTGCCATGGTCAGAGGAAGACAGCAAAATAAAAAATAAGGAGACAAATTGGCCAGAAGATACCGGAAAATAATAGAAAATACGTATAGGAGCTATGAACTGCACTTATCCCCTGGAAAGCAAGTGAATTATTTGTGTGTGTCAAGATTTCTAAAGAAAGGTATTTTGGTGGCAGTGAATCTTAGGAAACTGCTTTAAAAGAAGTTGTGGACATGGCAAGACAGGAAATGACATGACACTCAGGTCAGTGGAAGCTCCATGTACAAAAGCTTAAGGTAGGAATGAACCACAGATATTGACTATAGAAAGGTATGCTCAGTTGATCAATATGTAGGCAAAGGTACAGATAAAAATCTGTTCAAAGTGAACATATACGGTAAATAAAGGTTAGCATCAGGAGAGCTAAATTTTACATTTTGCTAATGAAATTATAATCATTGTTAAGCTGGTATCGGGCTTCCCAGATGGCTCAGCGGGTGAAGAATTTACATGTGATTCAGGAGACACAGGAGACACAGGTTTGATCCCTGGGTTGGGAAGATCCTCTGGAGGAGGAAAATAGCAACTCACTCAAGTATTCTTGCCTGAAAAATCCCACGGACAGAGGAGCTTGGTGGGTTACAGTCCAAAGGATCACACAAAAAAATCAGACATAAGTAAGCACACCCACACCTGAAACAAAAAGTCACTTTGCTTCCTTGGTGGCTCAGACAAGAAAGAACCTGACTACAATGCAGCAGAACTGGGTTTGATCCCTGGGTCAGAAAGATCCCCTGGAGACAGAAATGGCTACCCACTCCAGCATCCTTACCTGGAGAATTCCACAGAGAGAGGCTACAGTTCATGGCGTGGCAAAGAGTTGGATTCACATGACTGACTAACATTTACACTTAATGAAACTGATATCAGCTTCTAAGGCAAAGATTAAAATTTCTATGATTCTTCTTTGATAAGGTTCTCTGGAATTTACTGAGTATCCATAGGACTGTTCACTTTTGCAGGTTGGAGTGGCTAAATCTGAGGAATATTCAGGAAGCAAGAGGAAGAAATAGGGTGGCTATCCCTGATAGCTCAGACAATAAAGAATTTGCCTGCAATGCAGGAGACCTGGGTTTGATCCTTGGGTCAGGAAGATCCCTTGGAGAAGGGAATGGCAACCCACTCTAGTATTCTTGCCTGGAGAATCCCAAGGACAGAGGAGCCTGGCGGGCTACAGTCCATGGGGTCATAAAGGGTCAGACATAACCAAGTGACTGACACACACAACAGGAGGAAGAAAAGAAAAAGAGACACAGAAAAATGTTTTATTACATCCTTGTCTTAGTCCATTAGGTCCACTATAACAAAAGTACCATTAATTAGGTGGCTTTCAAACAAGAGGAATTTATTTCCCACAATTCTGGAGGCTGAGGAGTCCAAGATCACTGGTAGATTCAGTGCCTGGTGAGGGTTCACTTCCTCACGGACTGTAGCCTCACAAGGCAGAAAGGACTGGGGAGCTTCGGGAGTTGGGGGTCTCTTATAAGGGCTCTAGTCCCAGTCAGGAGGGCTCTGTCTTCATGACCTAACCACCCAAAGGCCCTACCTCCTAACACCCTCACCTTAGAGGCTAAGATTTCAAAATATGAATTTGGGGAAAGGGAGGACACAGCATTTAATATATAGCAACCCTCCAGGTGATTCTCCAACATTTGAAAACTACTGCCTTAAAGTATTTGTTTTGAATATGAAAAGAACTCCAGAAAGTAGAAGGTTGGTAGATTTCTCTCCTAAACCCCTTTTCTCAATGATTTGCAATTCTCAGATTAACTCTGGCAGAAAATGTCCCAATCAGGTGCTAAGCCTTTGACACATACAAATCTCTATTTGAAAAAGAGAAGGGTGGCTTTGGCCCTACAGAACAGCAGCCGCAGGAGCACCCAGCTGGGCTGCATCGGCTGGGCTGCATTTGCCCTGGACATACAAACTCAGGAATGATTTTTAAAAAATCAACTCTTAATCCAAGGCTTAGAAATGTTCTATTTGACAGAGTTTCAGAAACCCAAATCGTCATGTCCAGAATGAAAAGAAAAAATAGCCAATGATGCTGAACTTTAAAAAAGATTTAGTAAACATTTATTAAATGTATGGGGATAACTGGCCATCACAACCTTTAGGGGTCAAATAAATTTAACGGTAAAGATAACAGGCACCGCGCTGCAAAGGGAAAAATAGAAACATGAAGATGTTTGGCACTAGATGGGAGCAGAGTTAAGATACAGCTTTTTCAAGAGGATGGAGTGTGAGAGCCGAGAGTCCTGGCAATGGACAGGAGTCAGAGGAGAGGAGGGGGAGTCCAGGGTGAGGCAGAAGAGTTACTATCCACGAAGAGGGACATCTTCCACTTGGAGTCATGGTCCGTTTTTTAATTTAAGCATTACAATTAAAATGGATTAATTGACTGATTGATTAACATATGACTCTTAGAGAAAATAGAGCCAAGAATAACTATGAAACATAGACATCCTTGCATTGCTAATAGCTAACGGTTGCAGTTATGTGCTAAGCACTGTCCTAAGCATTCTCATTTGATTTTCACAACAATCCTAGGAAAGAGACACTGCTATTACTATCTCATCACAAGAGAAGAGGAAGCTAAGGCTTTGGGCCAAAGTTGCACAGCTAATAAGTAAGCCTCTAGGCTTTGAACTCGGAAAGTTCTAATTCAGAATCTGAGCTCTTCACTACTCTGATGTATGTAATACAAGGAAAATACATACATTCCCCAAGTTCTTGGGTCTTCAAGATGACTCAGCTGTATTCTGTTTGCTTCCATCCTTTTTAAACAATTGTCTTGCAATTTTATGATTATAAAAGTAAAATATAATCATTACATCTAACTCAAAAACTTTAAAACATAGTTGAAAATATATATTAGTTTTGGTCCCATCACCTAGAGATTACTGATGTTAGCATAAGCTACACTTGATTCTTGTGTTCATCATACCTGGTGCCAAAGAACTATCTGGAGGGCCCTGTAACAGGCAGTGAGCTCTGACCCAGACACTCCAATTCACTAGATCTGGGTAGGGTTAAGACTTAGGTATTTTTAATGAATCCTCTCCCATAGTACTGTATATAGTATACTCTCACTTCTAAAAATACTATTCTATACCTTCGATTTTAAAATATCCCTAAGTAGAACATCATTTATTCTGTTTACCTGTAAATTCTTGAGTACTTTTGTATTTCTCATCAACACCATCTTTTAGAGACAGGAAGCTAGCTAGCAGAGAAATGGTTCTCAAACCTCAGCATGCATTGTAAACACCTGGAGTGTTTGTTAAAACACAAGAGTTTCTGATGTAATGGGCCTGGGATGGGGCTTCTATTAGTCAGGGTTCTCCAACAAAAATAGAACCAATAGGATATATATGGGTCTATTTGAGGATCTATTTGAGGAGACTTGTTATAGGAATTGGCTCACAGAGTCATGGAGATTAAGACATCCCACAATATGCCATCTTCAAGCTGGAAAGTCAGGACAGCTGGTGGCATAATTCAGTCCAAATCTGAAAACCTGAGGACCAGGAGTTCTAGTGTCCGAGGGTAGGAGAGGATGAATGTCCCAGCTCAGGAAGAGAGAAGAATTCACCCTCCCTCCATCTTTTGTTCTGTGTGGGCTCTCAACAGATTGGATGAGGCCTGTCCATATTGATGAAGGCAGATTTTCTTTACTCAGTCTGCTGATTCAAATGCTAATCTCTTGCAGAAACACCCTCACAGATACACCTCAGAATAATGTTTTGCCAGCTGACTGGGCTGGTGAAACATTACAGGGCTCCGAAATTTTCTAACAAATTCAAGCATGATGCAAATGCCACTGGTTCAGGACCACACTTTGAGAACTACTGTAATAGAGAGTACTTCCAAACAAGAGTTCCTGGTTAAAAAAAAAAAAAAAACTCTTATGGTCTCTGGAAATTCCTTAAAATTCAAGGGCAAAAAATCTAACCTTGCATGTTTAGAAACAAATTCAGTGACATATAGTAGCCTGCTTAGTATCACCTCTTCATCAGGAATGCCATATATGAAAACTATTCAGCTGTTTCTGTGCCTCTAAAACAACAGTAAAAGTGTAACAAGAAAATAATAATTGCTGAGGTTGTCAGCTAAAACATCTTAAATGTCTAAATGACCATTGGTATCCACAGAAGAAGCAGTTGGACAAGGACAGTTACATCCAATAATAGGCATCACACCCATCACTGAAGGCTAATGTCTGACATTTCTTAAGTAGGACAAATACCAAAGGAGGATGTTGATGCTACTGGCAGTTTTTATGAATTATACATGATGCATCATTTTAAAATTCGGTGGAAAACTGCCATTTACCCTCTCGAATAGAAGGCATTGTATGGAAAGTGAAGTGCTGGGTAAGAAAACATGAGACGCAACCAACAGAGTGGATCTTAAGCACGCTTCTCTTTGCTTTCTAGCCCCTGACAGAAGACAATCAGGCTTTAAAAGGAAGGCTGGCCTCTGGGAACCCAGTAGATGCTTTCCTGACCTGGATACCTCAGTACTGTCCATCCAGGCTTCCAAATCAGCAACCAGTTTCGGACATGTGCCTCTTAGATTTCATGGCTTCTAGCTTTAACCCCTTGATGCTGGAGCAGGATAACTGTATGTCTGGATTTGACCTTCAACATTGTCTTGGTGCATTTGAGCTGTGAGAATACCACAGAACACCGTGTAACTTGCAGCAGTAAGACAAATTTATTTCTCACAGTTCTAGAAGCCAGGAAGTTCAGGGTCAAGGTGCTTGCAGATTTGGTGTCTGGTAAGAGCCGTGTCCTAAGTGGCTGTCTTTTTGCTATAATGTCACATGGTTGAAGGAGCAAGGAATGTCCCTGGGGCCCCTTTGATAAGGGTGCTAATCCCATTCATAAAGGCTTTACCCTCATGACCTGTTCATCTCCCAAAGGCCCCATCTCCTAACAATATTGCCGGCATTCCAGGGTATATAAAAATCCATTTGTCAGTAACCAGAAATACAGAAAAACCACTGCCAGACAGTGTAATCTACCCTAGAATTTTGCACGTTAAAATTAGGAATTTTAGTAATTGGGAATTACTAAAGTCACCTGGGAGAATTCATTCATTTATTACTCAGTCAATAGATACCTATTGGGCACTTCCTATATCCCAGGCACTGGCATAGGTTCAGGGGATAAAACAATGAAAAGAAAGAGACAGAGAGACACAGCTTTGACCGTCAAGGAGTGTCCTTAGTAGTCGTGATGAGTTTTGCCCTACTCTATGTTTTCTAGAACCTTTCTGTGTAAAGGACCAACCGTGCGGGTGTCTCTTGAGAAGTGCTGAGAAACGCAGCTTCTCAGTCTACACCCCTAATCTCCTAACACGGAATCTGGATTTTATTTGTGATTTGTATCCACATTAAAATTTGAGAACCACTGCTTTAGAAAACAGAGCCTGAGGCAAGGATTAAAGTTCTGATTATAGTTGAGAGTTCAAGCCCAGGGGAGTACAAGCAAGGGGAAAGGGAAGACAAAGCTATAGGACGCTGTGCTGGCTGCTGTGTCAAAATGAGTCTGGAATGGGCAGAGTAGCCCAGTCAGCAGGTGTGGTAGGTTTACTTGGCATGTGCATGTGGAATTTCTTCTCCAGAAAGATTCACACCAGGATCCCTCCTGACTCTTGCTTTCTTCTGATTGAGGTTCATGCTACTGGGCTTCCCAGGTGGTGTTAGTGGTAAGATCCCCTAGAGGAGAGCATGGCAACCCACTCCAGTATTCCTGCCTGGAGAATCCCATGGACAGAGGAGCCTGGTGGGCTATGGTCCATAGGGTCCCAAAGAGTCAGACACGACTGAAGTGATTTAGCATGCATGCAGCCCTGGCGGGTTCCACGGCTGTACTTCTTGATTACAGTGCATAAGCCTGAAAGTGGAGGCCTGAGCACAGACCAAGAAAGAGAAGAAAGAAAGGAGCAGTTAAGTTTTAATAAGAAGACATGAAGTTGGTGTCTTAAGATAATGCATTTGGAAAATTCAGTAATAGAAGAGAATAGAAGTGACATTGTCAGTCATGTTGGAGGTTTGAATGTCAGATTTTGTCATCATGAGTAACAGTTACTGAAGTCTTTTTTAATGTTTACTGGTCACTCTCTGCTTCCCTGTTTTATGACCTTCTATTGCTTTGGCAGCACTCAGGATCTCCACATACCCCTTATTTTATTAGTTCCTTCCTCTCCCTGGATGTTCGGTCATTCTTCTCCACTTTTTTTGATCCTCGTGGTTCGTTTATCAATACCTCTGGGTCTCAAATATTCAGGTCTGTTGTTTCTCATCCAGCATATTGGCCCACACCATGTATATGTCTGGTTGATATCATTGTGCCCATATCCTCATCCCTGAACAAGCTATAAACCGAGTCCAGCAGAACCAGATAATCAGGGCCAGTAACTCTAGAGTAGGTATCAAAGGAGAAGCCACAGACCCAGAGTAAGACAGACCCAAGACCCATAGACACCTGGGTGCCTGGTGCACCCGCTCTGCTAGGGGTGTGCCTTCCATGAGCGCTTCCAGGATGGGAAACCTTCTTTCAGGTCAACCAGATTCTACTCTGTCTGGAACCTATGGAAATTGTGAAAACCTGGCCAATGCCTAAATGCCGTAAGTAGCCATCCCCAAGTAATGGAAATATAAGTTTTCATTTTTATCATCTTATGCTTTTCAAAATTTCTCTCATAAAGTTGTATGTTATAGTAAGAAAGAAACTCTTCAATTATTTTTATAAATTAATCTATTTTGTCAAGGCAACTCTTTTAAGAACAGATCAACGAAAAACCAGAATGACACAGCAGCCATTAAATTTTAAATTATTTGCATATTTTATAGACATTCAGTAAATCTCCTTAAACTCCAGTCTAGAGTTTAAAGCAATCTAGAGTCCACAGCTCTCAAAATCCAAAGGAGGACTGTCTTTTTCTCACCATAAAAAAGAAGAAATAGATGAAGACTCAGAGAGCAGAAGGTGTCCTTTCTGAAGGCAATACGGAACTGCCAAATGACTAGTGAAGCATTTCTTAAATGTCTGGGACTCTCATATACTGGTGAAAATGCTGCCCAGTCCTACAGTAAGGAGAAGAGCCTTAAAAAACTCAGGGTGTGATGGTGGGCAGCACTGAAGTCCAAATACCTTTTAAGGAGGTGCCCAGTGTCACAGCATACTCTTAACCACTTTACTGATTTATTTATTTTTTGATAAGAAGAGTCCTTATCAAATTTCTGTTTCACACTCTAACTTCAACTTACAGGTTCCACAGTTAGCTGAAATATGCCTTCTACTAGTTAAACATTTGATCAGTTTTGATTAGCACATCAGAAGTAATTTTGTATAAACATAAACAAATATGGGTGTGCTTAATTACTCAGTTGTGTCCGACTCTTTGCAACCCCATGGACTGAAGTGCACCAGCCTCCTCTGTCCATGGGATTTTCCAGGCAAGACTGCTGGAGTGAGTTGCCATTGCCTTCTCCAGGGGATCTTCCCAACCTGAGGATCAAACCCATGTCTCCCAAAATGCAGGCTTTACCAACTCTGTCATCAGCAAAGCCCTTAACAGATGTATTAGTTTATTTCTAAGAATTTATTGACTCCCAGCTACTACTTATACCTCTTATGCTATTACAAAAAAAAAAAAAAAAAAACTATCGTCTCTACTCAGACTTACAAAATAATAGATTCTTATTTTGCAAAAGGGATTTACAAATCAGTTCAAAATTCATTGGTACTAAAAAGTCTCCTGACCCGAATATCAACGTTCTCTTCAGAAGATTTCACAAATCTTGAGCTGAAATTCCTGTGGAGAAGAAGGAAAAGTTGACTTTCTCACTGTGTTTGCTGCCCTTGTTTACTGGGACACTAGAGGCTTCAAGCCCCTAATACTGTTGATGTTTACTAGGTATAAAGTCTTTTATCTTGAGAATACAATACTTAAGGACATAAATTTGTAACGGCCATTTGTACTCCCTGTAATAATTAAGCTTATTTAATAATGTATGAAAATAAATGCATCTTAAGGGATAAGGAGTAGGTTCCTGATTTTTCACGTTGAACCAAATCACTCGATAAGTATTTATACAGGTACTTGCCAGTACACACATTTTTTAAGCATTGGGTCCAGCTGTCACCCTGGTTAAAAAATGGAGTAGATATTCCACCTTCATGCCTGACTGCCCATAAATACACGTCAAAGCCAAGACCATTTCTTGATCTCTTCCATTTGGGGGGAAAAAAAGCTACTTACTAACAATTGGTTGTCTGAGGAGGCCTTACAAATAGCTGAGAAGTGAATACAAACGAGAAAAGGAAAGATATACTCATCTGAATGCAGAGTTCCAAAGAATAGCAAGGAGAGATTTTCCTAAGTGAACAATGCGAAGAAACAGGATAACAATAGAGTGGGAAAGACTAGAGATATCATCAAGAAAATTAGAGATACCAAGGGAACATTTCATGCAAAGATGGACACAATTAAGGACAGAAATGTTAGAAGAAGGGGCAGAAGATACTAAGAAGAGGTAGCAAGAATACACAGAAGAACTATGCAAAAAAGATCTTAATGACCTGGATAACCACAATGGTGTGATCACTCACCTAGCACCAGACATCCTGGAGTCTGAAGTCAAGTGGGCCTTAAAAAGCATCACTATGAACAAAGCTAGTGGAGAAGATGGAATTCTCGCTCAGCTATTTCAAATCCTAAAAGATGATGCTGTGAAAGTGCTGCACTCAATATGCCAGCAAAATTGGAAAACTCAGCACTGGTCACAGGACTGGAAAAGGTCAGTTTTCGTTCCAGTTCCAGAGAAAGGCAACACTAAAGAATGTTCAGACTATCACTCATTTGCACTTATTTCATATGCTAGCAAGGAAATGCTCAAAATTCTTCAAGGTAGGCTTTAACAATATGTGAACCAAGAACTTCCAGTGTACAAGCTGGATTTAGAAAAGGCAGAGGAACCAGAGATCAAATTGCCAACATCCTCTGGATTATAGAAAAAGCAATACAATTCCACAAAAACATCTACTTCTGCTTCATTGATTATGCTGAAGCCTTTGACTGTGTGGATCACAACGAACTGCAGAAAATTCTGAAAGAGATGGGAATACCAGACCACCTGAACTGCCTCCTGAGAAGTCTGTATGCAGGTCAAGAAGCAACAGTTAGAACTGGACATGGAACAATGGACTGGTTCCCAATTGGTAAAGGAGTACATCAAAGCTGTATATTATCACCCTGCTTATTTAACTTATATGCAGACTACATCATGTGAAATGCCAGGCTGAATGAAGCTCAAGCTGGAATAAAGAGTGCTGGGAGAAATATCAGCAACTTCAGATATGCAGATGATACCACCCTAATGGCAGAAAGTGAGGAGGAACTAAAAAGCTAAAGAGCCTCTTGATGAAGGTGAAAGAGGAGAGTGAAAAAGCTGGCTTAAAACTGAGCATTCAGAAAACTTAGAGCATGGCATCCAGTCCCATCACTTCATGGAAGATAGATGGAGAAACAATGGAAACAGTGACAGACTTTATTTTCTTGGGCTCCAAAATTACATCAGATGGTGACTGTAGCCATGAAATTAAAAGATGCTTGCTTCTTGGAAGAAAAGGAATGTCAAACCTTGACAGCATATTTAAAAGCAGAGACACTGCTTTGCCAACAGAGGTCCATCCAGTCAAAGCTATGGTTTTTCTAGTAGTCATGTATGGATGTAAAAGTTGGATCATAAACATGGTTTAGAGCCAAAAAATTAATTCTTTTGAACTGTAGTGTTGGAGAAGACTCTTGAGAGTCCCTTAAACTGCAAGGAGATCAGACCAGTTAATCCTAAAGGAAATCAACCCTGAATATTCATTGGAAGGACTGATGCTGAAGCTGAAGCTGAAGCTCCAATACTTTTGCCATTTGATGCAAAGAGCCAACTCATTGGAAAAGACCCTGATGCTGGGAAAGATTGAGGGCAAGAGGAGAAGGGGACGACAGAAGATGAGATGGTTGGTTGGCATCACTGACTCAATGGACATGAGTTTGAGCAAGCTCTAGATGTTGAAGGACAGGGAAGCCTGGTACACTGCAGTCCATGAGGTCATAAAGAGTCAGACATGACTGAGCAACTGAACAGCACTAACAATTGGTGATTCTAATGAAATTTTCAGTTGTTTCATGCTTAGAAAATATCTCTTCAATAGGTAGTTAACCTGAGTTGTTTTATAAACCAAAGCATTATGACAGATGAAATAGCACAGAAAGAGTCTGTCATGATGTCCTATTTTAATCAGAATTAAAAAGAGAAATAAAAGGAAAGTAGATATTGCAGTATTAAGAATCATAAAGAAACAGAATATGATTACTTCTTAAAAAATGCAATGTAGAAAATAAATCACTTCACAATTATGTACCTTGTCCAAGAAGAAAATATTATTTCCCTTTTGCTGCAGAATATAAACTGCTTTGGATTGAGTTTTAAAATGTGTGCAGATTCAGTGACATTTTACAATTTTAAATGTTAGAATACTCTTTGGAAATTTTGAGACATTCCCTCCAGAAACCACTTTGACAAGGAGAACAGACAAGAAAAGTTTCCTCAAAAACAATCTTGCTGTTTTACTTTGCAACAAATCAAAATATGTATAGAATAAACCCTATAGTATAGTTATATATATTCATATATAGAATAATTATAGTAATAAATTTTTACAACATTAATAATGTTTACTTTGTAAAAACTCTCTAGATGCTATGACTTACTGGAGGAGAAGGGGGCAACAGAGGATTAGATGGTTGGGTGTCATCACTGACTCAGTGGACATGAGTTTGAGCAAACTCCAGGAGATAGTGTAGGACAAGGAAGCCTGGTGACTGCCGTCCCTGGGGTCACAAAGAGTCGGACACAACTAAGCAACTGAACAACAACAACAGCTGGTTTATTATTTGCATTTGAATTTATATGATGAACAGAATTCAAAAATTATTACCAACATAAATACTTTTTAGTTATAGGAAGAGTTGATGGAAGTGGATTCTAACTAGTTATTTCTTGTCAATTAATTCAAAATTTCTAGCTAATAGGGCAGTTCTTTTCTTAGGATAGAATTACTTATATTATTTCTTTCAGTTCCCCCCTTTATCTAGATTACATCTTTTTCCTAGTCATAATTAACCCCTTGTTAGAATTCCACTTTTTAAATTTAAATTTTTATAATCTGCCCTACACCTTTAGGATTTTCTTTTTTTGTCTTTTGGCAATTTTTCCAGTTGTTTTTTAAACTTTAAAGTCTCTGTGAGCTCACATTGATATCTCCCACAGTGCAAGTCCTTAGAGAAAGCTTTCAATAAAAGAATTCTGAGTGGACTCAGCTTTAAAATGGATCACAAATTACCAAAGAGACATTTTCTGAGGAAAGATTCGCATTCAACTTCTGATAAATATTGGTGTATATTGTAGAATTTTTAAAAGAGAGTTGTCGTAGTTCAGGTAGGGAGAGAGTAAGGAAGGAGTACCGGACTAAGAAGAACTGAACTCTAGTAGGCTCCATCAGAAAACAGTCCTGTGAACCTTCCCAAGGAACCAACTGCTGCCATCCTGCCTTTAGTTGGCCTGCTTCATGGGATTGTTGCTTACAGTCGCATGAGATCATGTATAACACCTCGAGTACTAAAAAGTACCATAAAAATAGGCAGTATGACTACACTATGTCTTAACCATGGCACACTGAACATCATAAAATAATATTGTCGTTCTAAGGTCCTTGGCCATTGCATTATGTTGGAATGGAAAAAAAATTTTCTTTAGAAAAATTGAGACCCTCTAAATTTTTTTTAAAAAAAATAAAAGATCTGGGATTTACCAGTGCTTGTACCTTGTTCTGTGGACTTCCCTGGTGGCTCAGTGGTAAAGAATTCACCTGCCAATGTAGGAGACACAGGTTTGATCTTTGGGTCAGGAAGATCCCTTGGAAAAGGAAAAAGCAACCCACTCCAGTATTCTTGTCTGGGAAATCCCACGGACAGAGGAGCCTGGTGAGCGGCAGTCCGTGGGGTTACAAAAGAGTTGGACATGACTTCGCTGCTGCTGCTGCTGCTAAGTCACTTCAGTCGTGTCCAACTCTGTGTGACCCCATAGACAGCAGCCCACCAGGCTCCTCTGTCCCTAGGATTCTTCAAGCATGAATACTGGAGTGGGTTGCCATTTCCTTCTCCAATGCATGCATGCATGCTAAGTCACTGCAGTCGTGTCTGACTCTGTGTGACCCCATGGACAGCAGCCCAACAGGCTCCTCTGACCACAGATTCTCCAGGCAAGAATACTGGAGTGGGTTGCCATTTCCTTCTCCGACTTAGCTACTAAACAACAACAAACTTTCAACTAGATCGCAGCATACCCAAATTGTTTTAGGAGGTTGCTTTGGAAGACTGAACTAACATCAGCTAACACATACGGAGTATGTGCACTCTGTTAAGCCCTGGGTTGACAGCTTAGGGCACGTTGTCTTATGTAATCCTCAATACTGCCCTATAAAGATAGGCAGTATTATTGAATTCAACTTGTAGGTGAGGAAACTGTAGCTTAGATAGACTAATTTGTCTAAGGCTATACAGATCAAAAGGTGCAGAACCAAACCTGAATCTACATTTGTTTTACTCCCAAACCAATGCTCATTTGTTCTTTTTTGGCCTGGCAATGCTATTAGCTAAAGCCCAATCAATTTTCTAGCAATTCAAATCCATGAGAATGAAAACTAAGTAGTAAGAATTATATTATTTAATATCAAATTAATTTTAAGATACCTATGGAATCACATGGATCTTTAGAGGTAGTTAAGGAATATTTTTGCATCTTTCAAATAAAGAGTTTTAAAAATAATAATGAGGAAAATTAAATAGCAAAATAAACTTATTTAATGAGTTATTGCTTAAGACATGCCTGTTAGCAATGCATGAATTTTCCAAATATATAATTTATGTCATAATATCAGGATTTTGTTCTCTAATGTAACATTTGAATTATGATAGCTTCTATTAAGAAAATAATAATACTCCAGTTGAAAAATCATTCTGGTTTTCCAGACTCTTATATATTGGCAATATATGTGATATTTTCCCTTGAAATATTGCAGAGTAGTTATCATTATAGAGAAGGCAAAAAAATTAATTTACAACTAGGTGGGCTAAAAGAGAAATGTATTCTAACTTTTAAAAGTGCAAGTCCAATTTGGTAGCCAGGTGATTTGCTAAGTAGAATATTTATAATTATTGTAACACTTTGAAAAAATATGAAAAAGCTTTCATGTTTTATTTTGGCTAATGAGACTGAATACATAATTGTTCAATGTCTTAAAAATAAGCACATAAAAATGGTGTGATCCTAATTGCTCATTTTATTAGTGAACATTTCTAAGCATTGCATAAGTATCTTCTCAAGATGGTTCCTAATGAAGTCTCAGACAGTTTACAAAATAAAATAACTACTACTCAAGTGAACCTAAGCAGTATGTCAGTGGTCAGTAATCCTATAAATCCTTAAATACAATACTTGTGTTATATTTCTTCTTTGTTTTAGAACTTGCTGTAAGGAGACTTTAGTTTTATTTGTTGCTATAGACTTTATGTACACCTCTCATTAATGTGATGAGAATTGTAGGTAAAAAAAGTTGTAAAAATGGGAATCATTTTGCTCCTGCCCTGCAATCTGTTTCTTATTGACTTCTTGAACCTTGTCATCATAACAGATAGAGCAGTTCAGAGCTTTAAATGGAGAAACAGATAATGAAAAAGCAAATTGTCCTAATAGCATATTTGGGAGAAAAGATGTTTAAAAACTTTTTTCTTTTGACCATGACATTTTAGTATAACACTATTGATGGCTCTGTTGATTCTAAGGGACCTTGTAGCAATTGACCCCAAGAAATATTTGTAATGGATGTATTTCAATTAATACAACATTTCAAGTAACTCAGAATTATGCACATCTGTCATAACTGTGTCATAAATTCAAGTGGTGAACGTGAGTTTGAAAGAAGATTCTTCAAATCACTTAGACACAAGGCAAAATTACATTTCTCCATCAGATTCTTTTTTTTAATGTAATGCCAGAGCTTTTAAAAAAACAGAATCAGCAATATAAAACTGTTATCATACATAGATTTAGAAACTTTATGTACAACTTATGTTAGAAGTCAGAAAATTGTTTATTCTATACCTGTTATCTAGTTTCATAAAGGCTTAAAAATGGCAATCCTAGATAATAACCAAGAATTTTATACATGAAATGAATATTTTATTATTGCTTTGAGATAGTTTCAGAATTTACTTAGTGAACTTCAAAATCTTTTTCTTGCTTTATCCAGACGAAAACCTAACCCTTCCTCAGCATAAAGTTATCAAATGAGCTGGCAGCATCCCCAAACCTAAATGTAGTTTCTAAATGTTGCCAAAGAATTATACCCAGAGTCTCTAATGCTCTCAAAGGACCATAACACTGTGCAGTTTTATCTTGTGTATTCAAAGAAAATGGTGCTGACTAGAATACCCAAGTGGGTTATATGCCTACATCCATCAAAGAATGTCTGTGTTTATAATTTACCTTCACCTTGTCATTTATTGTTTTCTTTCTATCCACATACAGTCATGAATCTTTTGAGAAACTTAGCTGCACTTCACCATTTCCTTCTCCAGTGGGAGTTTAAATGCTGTATTATGTAGGGAAAGTGAAAGTTGGAAACATTTTCCAGAAATGGAATGTGGGTCTTTTCTATGAGAGTGGTATAATTCTGAAAACTTTTGTTGGGCATTCCCCACATGCTGGTTTCAGTGATGGAGGAAGAAAAAGAAATAATGCAAGATTGGTTCTTGCCTTCAAGTATCTCCTGGTGTAGTCGTCGATTGCTATAAAAACAAGCAGCATCCTACAAAACAAGAAATGCAAGATAGTCACTTTAGTTACGCAATTTAAATGGCTCTGCCCCTTTGTAGAACCAACATAAAAAATTATGTTACTGATGCTTTCAATTTAAAGGAGTATTCCTGGGCAAAGATTTGAGAGAGAAAATGTTTGATCTAAAAGGTATAGAAATAGATGCATAATTCATCAGACTCCCATACTCAGATACATATTTTTCTCATTCAGAGTAGCTACCTAAGGAAGCTATGTGATACTTCTTTGATTAGAACATTTTAAAATTTCCTCTGGTTGACTTTAATTTCATGTTAAAATAGTATTTTAAAGAAATGCCACATAGTTTTTCAAGTGCTGTGTTTGGTTTCTGACATGTGGAGTTAGTTTCTTTCTTGAGATCAGTATTAGAGTTCAGGTTGGATCTGTTATTTGTTGACGCTTAGGTTGGAAGGCATTCATTAGTGACAATGGCTGGGTCTTGCGATAAATCTGGTCTAGGCTGGAAGACTGGCACAACTGAAGACAGATTCTGTTTAGAATTGTTTTCACTTAGGGTGTCTAATGAACCAGCAAACAGCACAATAAACGTGAGACCGAGATACAGGTCAGTGGAGACAGTTTCTGATGCCTCCCTTCCTTGGGAGAGGAGGCAGATTCAAAGAGGTCAGGGCCATCTACACACCATGAGGGATCTGCTTAGACAGACCAGGTCAGAACTTCTCTCACAGGCTGTGAGGCTAGGAGATGGGTGTTTATCTGTCATGATAGCAGCAATTTCTTCCTAAATCACCATTATTTACTCTTTTTTTACTGAGTCATCAAACAGCTGCCGTCAATCTTCAGAACGGTATTTAAATTTCCAAAGAGGCCACTTTGCTAAATCCTTGGGTTGATTTAATCACTACTGGGATAGTTGTTTGTGGTTTAATAACTGAGTTGATTTTGTCATCCAAAGTAGTGATTGGGCACCCAGTTTGGAGAAAATACTATACTAACATGTAATGCCATAATATTTAAATAATATAGATTCTCCTTAATGGAGATGTTTTAACAGAAAAGAAAGGTTTGGTAGAAAACAGTTCCATACAAAACTATAAAAAGTATTCCTATTTTTTAATTATTTGGGGAAAATACTAGGTAGAGAAGTTTTAAAAGAATTGCTCTAAGTTCTGCCCATTAGTTTAGCTGTGACTAAGAAATTTTAGCTATTAGTTGAAATCAAATATTTGGATGTTCTATCTTTGATAATAGCATGTAATATAAGCTTATCCAGAATTCTCATTTCATTGCTATTCATTTTTGTTATTTTAAATACTTTCCATCCGAATGTACTTGGCACTAAGATATATAAAGGAGTGAACACCTTAGATTTGTTAAAATCAGAAAATCTGAGTTTAGTCTCAGCTTTGAAATGGCATAGTTTTGAGCAAGTCCCTTAACCTTCCTGGAGCTCAGTTTCTCAATTTATAAAGTGGCTAGTTTTGAACCACAAACCAGTTTACCAGTAATTAGATCACTCAAGAGATTCTATAGAAGACTGCAAGGCAGTTGGTTGGAAAAGTCAAATGCCATCTGTTACTCAAAAGGTCTAAATGCCTCTTCATTGCTATGGAGGTGTTTTGTTATCTGTCAACACACACATACACAGTAGCTGCTAATACAATTATTAAAACATTCTTTCACTCATTTACTTTCTACCTTTTGTCAAACAAACAATGTGCTTTCCCATAATCCAGATAAACAATGATTCCTCATATCTTCTAGAATTCTTCACAACAAACAGTATTCTCAGGAATCATTTCCTTCTTTACACTCTAAATACTAAAGGCATTTAACATAAAACTCTGTTTCTTATAGCAGTGTGTGCTCACTCACTCCGTCTTGTCTGACTCTTCACAACCCTTTGGAATAGCCCTCCAGGTTCTTCTGTCCATGGAATTTTCCAGGCAAGAATATCAGAGGGGTTGCCATTTCCTCCTCCAGGGGATCATCACAACCCAGCAATCGAACCTGGGTCTCTTATGTCTCCTGCATTGCCAGCAGATTCTTTACTGCTGAGCCATCAGGGGAGCCCTGCTTACATCTATATGTCTTTTTTTTTTTTCAAAATAAAGATTGTGAACCATAGAATTAATAAACTCTTTTTAGAAGGATGAACGTTAATTCTAAGCCTAATTTTTCAAAGTACCAAAGAGCTCAATATTAGAAGATACCAGTTGTTACGCAGACAGAGCCTTAAGTATGTGGAATTCATTATGGCATTTGTTACAGCTTGATGCTATTTTTACAGTCCAAATTCAAAACTATGGTAATGTGTAATATCGTGAGCTCCAAAGCATAACAACTATTAGCATCTCTCATGAAAAAAATCAGCCAATACTGCACCCAAGGTGGCATCACCACAGTGGAACCGGTGAGTCAGCCATGGCAGAGGAGGCAGTTGAGTTAGTTGCAGGCATGTCAAGAACACAAGCTCATTTTAATGGATTTTAGATTTGGTTATATTTTTAAGATATCTTCTTGAAAACATTTTAAGATTTACCGATATTATTTTGAGTTCTTATAATTTAGATTTATAGAATACCTTCCACCCCGAAGAATCTAATACAGTCTAATACAGAGGCACTGGACTAACCACATACTAGTTTGCAACAGGGTAATGCTGCAGTTACCATGGCAACGACATTATAACTCTTTCTTTTCACTAACTTGGATTTTTTTTTTTAAGATTCTCTCTTCGTACTGACATTTTCAATGCTTGAGTTCTAGTGAAGATGATTTTTACCTTTTCACACTGTGAGAAGTTGAATTAATTTTTTCAAAGGGTTTTGTACTTGTTGACTTTTTTGTATTAGGATACTTAAATTTAGAACTTAATGATCAAATCAAGAAAAAAAGCCTCTTGGGGTACTAACGTGATAGTCTAGTGGCTAAGAGTCCAGACTCCCAATGCAGGAGGCCCAGGTTCGATCCCTGGTCCGGGAACTGGGTCCTACATGCCGCAACTAGAAGTTCGCATGTCACAACTACAGTTCCCGCCTGCTACAATGAAGATCCTCAGTGCCACAGCTAACACCTAGCACAGCCAAATAAATACATAAATATTTTTTAAAGGCTTATGAAGCAAGAATGTTATCTAGTTTTTCCCCTAACTGTATGACACAACATAATATTTACCTCATGTTTTTTTATGAAAAGTTTCGGTGTGCCCAAGCCACATTAAAATGCAAAATAAAATGCTGTTGGGATTTAGTTTCTATCAAGAGGACCCATGAAAGACTGGCACAAAAATAGCTGTATATTAGTTGAGATATATTAGATATATAAGCTGAGATGAAGTGGCACAGGAAAAAGTAATGGAGGAAACATGAAAGGCTAATAGAAGCTTATTATCAAGAGTGTAATACTGACTTTTGCAAGATAACTGTGAAGGATACAGATCGACTTTGCATTTTCTGTCATCAGCATCATATTAAGCCATTCCCATATCCAACGTAGGTGCTAATGTATACATTTTGTCTGTAAAATACAAACATAGTAGTACATACTTAATAGATACTGACTACTACTGAACTATGTTAGTGTTGCTGCGCCGTTTAAGATAAGATGATGCACTGAACCCACACTAAGCACCAGATGTGGCTAAAAATGCAAGAATCAAGAAAAGACAAAAACAAAAACCAAGGGAAATAGGATCTTTCTGAAAGGATAGATTAGGGTTTCCCAGGTGGCGCTAGTGGTAAAGAACCTGCCTGCCAATGCAGGAGACATAAGAGATGCGGGCTCAATCCCTGGGTCAGGAATATCCCCTGGAGGAGGGCATAGCAACCCACTCCAGTATTCTTGCCTGGCGAATCCCATGGACAGAGCAGCCTGGCGGGCTACTGTCCATAGGGGTTGCAAAGAGTCGGACATGACTGAAGCGACTGAGTACAAAGGGATAGATTAGATACTTGGAAATGGGGTACTGCCATTACAATTAAATGAGAATGTAGAAATGGCATTGGTATTAGGAAGTGGCTGAAGGCTGGAAAAATTTTGAGGAACATGGTAGAAAAACCTTAGATTGCCTTGAACAGACTCATAGAAATATGGACTTTGAAGATGTTGCTAGTGGGGGTACAGTAGGTAGTGAGAACATATTATTGGGAACTAGAAGACAGGAGATCTTTGTTATATAATGGCAAAGCTCAATGGAATTGTGCCCTTCAGTTACATTAAAAACTTATAAAAGGTGAGTGAGTATATCTTATTAAGGAGAATTCCAAGCAAAATGTTGACGATGTGCCCTTCTTCTTGCTGATTAAAGCAAACTGCAAGAAGAGAGATATAAGTTGAAAGGAGAACTTAAACAAAAAAGAACCAGGGCATGATAATTTGGGATATTCTCATCCTATTCAGATGGAAAAAAAGGCTAAAAATAAGAGATTACCTCTGAAAGTATGGCATATTTAAAAAAAAAAAAGGCCAAAAGTATGGCTATATCACCATATGCAACCATCTTTGCTGTAACCTTTGAAAGATTAAAATATCAGAATGTTCAGTCATAAGAAGTTAATGTTATACATCAATTAGATTAGAGATCTTCTAGAAATCTGTTTGGTCCTCAGTCATCTCAGCAAGAGCCAAAGATAGAGAAAGGATTATCTCAAAATATTTTGTGGATGTAGCTTCTTTCTAATGCAGAGTGCTGCTGTGCCATCCATAAGAAATCCACAAAGTTCATAATTTGCAAAATGAAAAGAGGCTATTGGACTCCCAAATTCTACCTAAAGGAAGTAGGTTAATAAGACTACCGTTGCACACATATGCTACTGTTCATGAACAAGGAAGGATGACTCAGAGGGCAGAACCAGTAATCCAGATACCAGAACGGAGAGCCTCTAGATGAGAAACTACATCTTGATTCTGGCCTTGTCAGATCCCAAGCACAGAATCCAGGCAAACTCACCCAAACTTCTTACCTGTGGAACCATGAGAAAGTAAATACATGTTGTTCCGAGCCCGTAAGTTTGTTGAGAATTTGATATGTAGCAATAGAAACCTAATACAGATGTTAATCACTAGATTCTCTAAAAGATTCTAAAGAGTTGAGCTCATATAGTTCAAAAGAGAGGGAAAAAAATGGTTCCTCGAGATTTTATCTATACTCCTAAATTGTTTACAAAAGATTTGCTCTGGAAATGTCTTCTAAATGCTATACTATCTATATGGTTTCCAGACAAATGCAATTTTTAAGCTTTCCAGGAAGGAATAAAGGAAGTTTACACAGCTGTTAAACAACCCACAGTTTCCCACATAGAGGCCTAACTATTTAAACTAAAAAGGCCGAAGAAAGCTTTTTTACTTAAAAAAGCCAAATTCTTTGTTTTGAAAGTAGTAACAAAGATCAGATAGTTAAAGGATGATTTTTCCTTTGAATTGTCCTTATTTCAGATTTAAAATTTTTTTAAATGATAGTTTTTACTTTTTATTATATAAGTTCTCTGTTTAGTGATTAATGTTAAATGAAGATAAAAATCAGGTTATTATTCTTCATTGACATTTATTTTATGCTTGTATAAAGTTTTTTTTATTGTGATATCATAAACCTGCAGTCTGTGAGTCATTTCTAACTTATAGTAAGAGTTCACCTTTATCACTTGAGACAAGGGCTTTGTATCACAGTTTGAATAAGATACTGTTGTTCTGAGATGAGAGTGCTACTTAACAAGCATGTTTTGGCATCACACCTCCTCTTTATCTGAACTAGCTCCCAAAATACTAATGTCAAAAATAACATCAGCTTACAATGGGTTTGCAGCAATGATGGTAGTTTTAGTAACTGAATCAACCTTGGGCCAAGTGCCAGTAGCTGGCTCAAGTCATCTTTTAGGATATTATCTTCCGTGACTTACACTCAGAACATTGGGGCTTAGATGTAGGCAGTCACAAAGAAGACTAGAAGCCAGTGGTGGTGAACAATCTCTTCACTGCTGTGCCATAGACACAAAAAGAAGGTATGATAAAGTGTATGTTGATTGATGACAATGACTAAATGAGCATAGCTGCCACTGGAGAGCAGTGGACCCTTGACAATAGCTTTGAGCTCTGTTCATTAACGAAACCTGACAGAATTAACCACCTCTTATCCTAATATTTATTTAGATTTATGTGTTACTGCCAAATGAAATTGAAATTAGAATTGGTTAATACCAATAATAAATTAAAAAAAACTACTAACTATACTAGTAGGCAAAGGGCTCAAAAGAAAAGAAGAAGTCAGTCACTCAAGCAGCAAAGTGATTTTTTTTTAACCTTTACTTTCTTCTAGTAAATGATCTTATTTTCTTTGGTCTTTTTGTCCTTTTTTTGCCAGCTTTTTCTTTTCAAATTTGAAAGAAATACATCTGGTTGTTTGATTTCCACCTCTCCCTTTCCCATCATCACTTATATGACCTGGTAGTAGAAATTTTGTTTAGAGAATATGACAGCTACACATGAGCTCTTTAACTTAATGATATTAGAAAGATTTTGAAGATTGCTATGACTAAGATGATCATTTATCCCAGTTTACTTAGGACAGTCCCAGTCTATGCCTATTAATAGCTTCTCCTTTCATTCTCAAAACTCTCCTGGTTTAAATGGTAAATTACATAGTCACCCTAGCTGTAACTAAGCTGGGCTAAAGGATGGTATAGAAAAATGTAGGAACTTAATAGCTGAAATTTTGGTAGAACCAAGTTGTTAATAACAGCAAGGACAGAATTGCCTTTCTTGGCACTGGGGTCTCTGTGTACTCTACAGAAAGAACTTTGTCATCTTTTAGGAGTGTTTTCAAGTATTTAAGCATTTTTTTTCTTGTTTTTATGCAAGAAAACTGAACTACCCAGGTTCTTATTGAATTATAATAAGATATTTTTCCATTCAATAATTTAAAAAATATTCCTAACAAAAATTCTTATTGAAATTATATTTTAGAAATATAAATGGAGCTTTAATAAAATGAAATCATGGATTTGAAAAAAAATTTAGAGGACACTATTGTTGCTGATAATTTGGAGTGAAAAAAAAGTGTTTAAATGCAAAATCTTTAAAATGCTACAGCAAACAATAAAATTAGTAAGAGTGGTGTCTTTTTCAGATAGTTTAATATTCTTTGTCATATATAATTTTTAAAGGTTATTTTTGTTATGTTTCAGTGTTTGTTATAGTTTAAAGAAAATGTTTCTTGTCCCAGACCAGGCTCTCATTCCTACTAATAGCAAGTAACTCATTTTTTTTAATCATAATTTATAGTAACATTTTAGAGAAATTTAATTGGATCCAGACAAGTTATTCCTTTGTCTCTCCTTCTAACAATAATTATTTATGGTGAGTTGAATAAATAAAGCTTACTGCAAATAACTGATTTTACAATCCCCATGTAGGTTGTAACAGACAACATTCCCATTTGAAGATTCACAGTGTTTACTTACAATATACTTAGTATAAGGTTTTAGGGATTTTTGAGAGGGCATTAGAGTCTGCTACCAATAAAAATGAAGACATAGAGGAGTAAAATATCTGGTGATTAGACTGCCAAAACCCTTCCATAGCAGTTTAGACATGCAACTTTCAGTTAGAGCCAACATCCTTTCAGTTTAATAGTTTGTTACCTTAATTAATGTAATGCCATAATTAATGTAATGCAACAACCCTATCTGGACCATGAAATAATAAGACATAATTCCAAAGAATTTTATAATATTTTTTATGTAAAAAAAATTATCCAACAATCGTACAGTGTACTTTCATTCAGTATTTTTTCCCCCAGTTATCAAATAGTAGCACTTTTACACGATGAAATTTGCTGTGGGGTTCTGCTGTTGTAAGCATAACAGGGGATTAATCGCAGTGTCATACTTTCATTCTCAGTTTTTTAATGAGGTATACTTACTGCCAAAGTAAAGCATTCTATAAAAATGTGGAGATGATGTAATGATTGTTATGATTGAATTGTGTGTTTTAGCCATCCAACTTACTGAGACAATAAATTACAGTGGCCAGTACTATACTTATGAGTTAATAAAATGGCAGTTATTTAAGGAAACAGTTTTTTTTTTCCCCCTAAGTAGACATTATGGTTGCCTGTGAGAACAACTAGAGGATGTAGAGCTCTCTTAGCTACATCACTGCTGGAAGGCCTACGTGTTTTCCAGGAAAAAAAAAAAAAGAATGAAAAAGGGAGGAAGAGCAGGTAAAGAAAGAGAGGTCTGCCAGCCTCAGATGTGCCTCATTTTTGAGAGCATTCATAACTGTTTATTCTTCATACATGGAGTATGCTCAGATTTCAGTGATTTAATTTTTGAAAAGATACTGTGCCTACACAGTTTTTCATCTCAAAATAACTAACCACACTACTGCTAACATGACTGCATCTTCTCACTATGAAGCATGAGATAGACTCTGGACTTGTTTTCCACCGAAGATAAAGAAAAGAAGCTGTGTGACACTTAGAGTCACTGGGGCGGAAGGGGCCTCGGGGTCCGAGTGGCCTGATGGAACAGACGTGGAGGCAGGCCTCAGCTTCAGCCTAAGCTCTGATGCTTGATAAGTCACTGAAAGGCTTTGCCTGTGCCTCGGTTTATCTACAAAGGACAATCTACACATTCCATCGTGTCCAATTTATGAGCGCAGGAGAGAGAATCTATGTGAACCCCGAGGAGAACACGTTCCTAGTGTAAAGTATGCAGAACAACGGACGAGTCACAGCAGAAGGAGAAGGGCCAGGAGGGCTTTTATTCAATACTCTGAAGCCATAGCAGGTGCTGAGGTCATCATGGGGTAGAACAGTCTTGAGGTGCTTCTGAGAAATTAACCCAGCTTTGAGGAGATTGGGTTAAAGTTTCACCAGGGAAGCAACTTTCTAGGGATAATCATTATACAAAGTCTTTTAAGAAGGTTTATAGAAAAAGCATTAGCCAGCCCAATCCCTTGTATCCTACTGGGTTCTATCTGCTTGCTTGAGAGTCATGTCCCTCTAAGCACTTCAGTTGCAGTCTGTATTTTCCCAGTCAACAAAAGTCTGTTCTACTCAAAGTAAAATATCTTCTAATAGAAATGTTCTCATTTTTCCTTAATCTAAGAACCACATGGAAGCTGAAGAAATTTCATTTTGGAACTACAGTATACAGATAATACAGAAAGGACTGAGCATTTTTAATTATATGGGACAAATAGGAAATATACAGTGAAAAGAATAAAAAATACTAGCATAAAAGTTCATATGATTACAAAAAGAGTTTCTAAGAACTTGAATATATATATAGATATATATGTGTCTGTATATATAGGTATAATTTATATTGAAATATTAAATAGATAAAGTATATATTCATATACTGTTTCTTGTGAGGAATGAGCCACTTTGGGACTGAGATGTTTTATCTTTGCAATAAGTAGCTGGATAATTAGAAACTCTCCAAAGTCTCAGTAAACCTTTACTTTCTAAATTTGTGGTTACCATCAGTCATCATAAGTAAGTGTGTCAGGTAAAGGATTTATCTAAAGTGAAAGCTGAAACCATCAAATGATATTTATGAAGTGGTAGCCATGTAAAATTCTTCAAAGGGGACAGAAAGAGGATTTTAAAAGGAAAAATAAAGCTACTATTTATTGAGCACTACCACATTCTGGATGGAAAAATAATTGTTAAGTAATAGCAGCAAAGGTAACAACAGTCACATATAAAACAAGTAAATGGATACAAGTAAAAGTCTCAGCTGTGAGGCTTTGCGCTAAACACCCATGGATACACTGTCCCATATCATACCAAGAAATATTAATAAATTCTAACATAATCCCCATCTTACAAATGAGAGACCTGAAACACAGATTCATTCATCTGCCAGAAACTTAGGCTATGAAGCTTGTGTTCAAACCCCAGCTGTCTGTCCTGAGTCTGTTTCCTCTCTCACTCAGTTCTGACAACCCTGGAATATGGCATCATCTACTGATGTAGCTATTATTTTCCCTGTTTAGGGGAAGTTTAGGTTTCTCTAGGGTTACAAACAGATTCTACAGCAAGGAAGTTAACCCAGCCCTTTTTAAACATGTGCTTTCTGCTATACTAGTCTACATTTCCCCTTTTTAGAACTGTTATCCTTATGGTAAAAGTTTAATGAATCTTGAATTAGATATCTGACTATATTATATCTGCCTCCCAAAAGAAAAATCAGCAGATCAACACTAGGTTTCACACTAGCAATAAATATTTACATCAAAGTAACATCCGTGTTTTTGTTGTTTTTTTTTTTCAAATTGGCCTGTTACATAGGTTTCCATAGGAATCAATTCCTATCATTGACACAGGACAGTTTCACAATTCTAAACTTGCTTGCATTCCAGTGATTAAACTAATGGTGTCTCAGTGACATTTTCCTTTTTATTCATGGAGCTATTAAGGTAGAGTAAGGCTTGGTCAATTATTTCTAAATTCTTGGACCCTACAGAAAACATTCTTCATGTATCACATTCAGTTTCAGTGGAAATAAACAAATAGGAAATAGACATGTAATCTGGACTTAAATTGGGGTGGAAGAAGACTGCTATTTCTCTCCCCTTTTCTGGAGTGCAGGAAATTGCTATGGATTAAAGAAGTGCCAATACAGCCTCCCATTTAGCCCTCTTTAGAAATGTATGCATGCTCTCTCTTTCCTTAATCTTCTCTTCTTTACTGGTCTCCTTTCCCTGTGGAATGTGTGTATTTGGGCAGCTCTGACTTGTTTGGATTTGATGGGAGAATGAAATGGAGGCTGGGTCATTCAGTGCTGGGCTCTCTGCTAATACAAGTATAAATTAAAACAGTTAGACCAGAGTCAAGCCCCCTGTTCACTTCATGTAAGCCACTGAGCAACTTGAGAGTAATGATGGTTTTTTATTTCCTCCTGGCATTAAGACTGAGAAGCAAACTAACAAGTAACACGGAAATTCGAAATTAAAGCTGACATGTCTTCCTTAATTTTCCCCAAAGTGTCTGAGTATGATTATTATTTAATGCTACTTTGTCCCTTAAATATAGGGTGTACCAGTCAACATATGAAATTGTTTTAGATAATAGAAGTTTGCCTGAAAGCTAAGACCAAAATACGAAAAATATACCAGAGTGGCTGAAAGTGGAGAGTTCTAAAATCCTGAAGTGCAGACTAATCCAGAGCTTTCTCTGAGATGCTAGGTAGGGTTTGTCAAGAGTTTCTGTCATTTTGTGATGTTTTCCTTTTTTGTCTACCCCTCAAGCTCAGCCCTACTGTATCATCACATTTTGCTGTTCAGATTCACCACCATTGATGGTGGGTCAGGAACATCATCCATGTACAGAAAGGACAGCGCACTGTAACATTTGAATATGGAAAAGAAAAGATGCTTCAGTCACTAGGCATGCTGAACTCAGAGCTGTCAAGCAAATTATGCCAGCCCAGGATGTCTGCTCAGAGAATCACTGTGGTGTGGCAGGTGATGAATGAGTGGTTTTCATGCCCTCAGGCTCCTTTACAAGAGAGAGAGACTAAATTGGAAGATGATTTTAGCAATCATGGTGGGTAAGTCTGACAGAACTCAGATCCCACCTCTTACCTCTACATGCTTGAGGAATGATGGCAGGACTGGGTCTTGACTTGTGGGATGTTCAGTACAGAGATGAGAAAAACCATCTTCCTTATTCATTCTACCTCTTTGAAATGAACATTTGCTCAAACAGAACAAGATTTCTGATTTAAATCAGAAGCATTGCAGATCCAAAGAAAATGGCCTGCAAAATGCTCACCTTTCCACTGGTGGTTAGAGATGGGCATTGAGAAAATGGCACCCAGCATTTGACCTAAACCCAGAAAGTCAGGGCTTCGCTCATAGCTCAGTTGGTGAAGAATCTGCCTACAATGTAAGAGACCCAAGTTTGATTCTTGGGTGGGGAAGATCCCCTGGAGAAGGGACTGGCAACCCACTCCAGTACTCTTGCCCGGAGAATCCCATGGACAGAGGAACCTGGCAGGCTACTATCCATGGGGTAGCAAGAGTTGGACACAACTTAGCAACTAAACCACCACCACCAGAAAGTCAAATCTCATTTTCAAGCCCTATCATCTCCCAAAGGGATATGAAAGACCACTTTATCTTTTGAGAGAAACTAAATATAGGGCAAGTTTGTTTTACTTCATGTTAATAGGCTTAGAAATGGAATTTATTATTAGAAAAAACTACAAGTTGAATATTCATTAGTACCCTTGATCCTCTTTTGAACAGAAGACTTGAAAGAAAAGCTGGGTTTGGAAAGAATCTTTTTTAATCTTCTCTTTTCCTGTGCTTTTGGGGCCAGTGTTAAGTTCTGCCATCTGTAGAACATGTTCATTTTAAGAGTCTTACTTATAAGCTTCAGCTCTTTCAGGAAATTGTTTTTTGCTTATGTTACCTAAATAGCAGAAATTGGCTTCCATCTCACATCATCTCTGCATTATTAAAATACAGCTTGTTGTGCAGAGTTTTAATGGACTCTTTAGGGCCTTTACATATTAATGTTACATATTAAGAACTATTAAAGCATTCCAAATAAAACATATTCACCAGTTAAATGTTCTGTTTTGTTTGTGATCATGAATGAAAAGGACAAACTAGTTATTTTCATGGCCATTTAGAAAAAAGAAATTGTCATCAAATACAAACTTAGTCTGCTCATATAAGGCAATGTAATCATATAATTCCAAGGAAGTCTAGAATTTATTACTCTCTCCTTTTGATGCTTACCTTTAAATAGTGAATACGATCAAAAGCAATTTCAAACTATTCTTGACTATTTTAGTATGAAGTACTTACAGAAAATTCTTAATCTAAGACAGATTTTTCTTCTGTCAGGAAGAAGAATGGGGGTAATTCTTTTTTTTTTTATTAGGTTTGCCATACAATGACATGATATCACCATGGGTTTACATATGCTCCCCCTCCAGAACCCCCCTCTCTCCTCCCTCCCCCCGGGAAATCTCGTTGCACCAGCCCCGAGCATCAATCCTGGGCTGGCGATTGATTAGACATATGATAATTAACATGTTTCAATGCCATTCTCCCATATCATCCCACCCTTTCCCTCATCCACAGAGTAATTCATAATTTTTCTTCAGCTGGTATGTACTTAGGGATTCTGAACACTTTAAAAATATGTAAATGATGTTAACTGATCAACCAGGTAGAAGGGGCAGAGAGTAGGAAAGAAAATGAGAAAAAATATATTACTTTAAAATTGTTTGTCTCACTTTCCTCTCTCAATCTGAAAGGAGTAGCATTTTTTCATCAAATATTTACTCAAATATTTGGTATTAAAACTTTGTTCAATCGAGGTAGTAACCTATAAAATTGGGCCCTGGGTACCTACTTTTTAAACAGATGAGGTGGTGTCCCAGTATAACACTGAGAGCTCTAGTTTAAAGTCAGGCAATATTCCCTACCCTGCTGCCCATTAGATGGGTGGCCTGTGGTGGTTTAGTCACTCAGTCATGTCCAATTCTGTGCGACCCCATGAACTGAAGCCCGCCAGGCTCCTCTGTCCATGGGATTCTCCAGGCAAGAATACTGCAGTGGGTTGCATTTCCTTCTCCAGGGGATCTTCCTGACGCAGATTGGTGGCCTGGAGTAAGTCACATAATTTTCTGGGCCTATTTCTTCATTGACAGTAATAGACCTTGGACTAGATTGATTCAACAGATATTTTGTTGTTGTTCAGTTGCTCAGTCATGTCTGACTCTTTGAGACCCCATGGAATGCAACATGCCAGGTTTCCCTGTCCTTCACCATCTCCCGGAGTTTGCTCAGATTCATGTCCATTGAGTCAGTGATGCCATCCAACCATCTCATCCTCTGTCATCCCTTCTCCTCCTACCTACAATCTTTCCCAGCATCAGGGTCTTCTCCAATGAGTCAGCTCTTCTCATCAGGTGGCCAAGGTATTGGAGTTTCAGCTTCAGCATCAGTCTTTCCAATGAATATTCAGGGTTGATTTCCTTTAGGATTGACTGGTTTGATCTCCTTGCAGTCCAAGAAACTCTCAAGCACCTCCTCCAGCACCACAGTTTGAAGGCATCAATTCTTTGGTGCTCAGCCTTTTTTATTGTCCAGCTCTCACATCCATACAGGACTACTGGAAAAACCATAGCTTTGACTAGATGGACCTTTGTTGGCAAAGTAGTATCTCTGCGTTTTAATATGCTATCAAGGTTTGACATTGCTTTTCTTTCAAGGAGCAAGTGTCTTTTAATTTCATAGCTGCAGTCACTGTGCACAATGATTTTGGAGCCCAAGGAAGTCTATCACTCTTTCCATTGCTTCCCCATCTATTTGCCATGAAGTGATGGGACCAGATGCCATGATCTTCATTTTTTGAATGTTGACTTTTAAGCCATTTTTTCACTCTCCTCTTTCACCTTCATCAAGAGGCAGTTTAATTCTTCTTTGCTTTCTACCATAAGGTTGGCATCATCTGCATAGCTGAAGTTAGTGATATTTTCTCCAGGCAGTCTTCATTCCAGCTTGTGCTTCATCCAGCCTGGCATTTTGCATGATGTGCTCTGCATATAAGTTAAATAAGCAGGGTGACAGTATACAACCTTGACATACCCCTTTCCTGATTTGGAACCAGTCTGTTGTTCCATGTCCTGTTGCTTTTGACCTGCATACTGATTTCTCAGGAGGCAGGTAAGGTGGTCTAGAATTCCTATCTCTTTAAGAATTTTCCACAATTTGTTGTGATCCACACAGTCAAAGGCTTTAGTGTAGTCAATGAAGAAGTAAATGTTTATCTGGAATTCTCTCGCTTTTTCTATGATCCAGAGGATGGTGGCAATTTGATCTCTGGCTCCTCTGCCTTTTCTAAATCCAGCCTGTACATCTGGAAGTGCTTTGCATAGTATGGCCATTTTAATAACACTGATCCTTCCGATCCAAGAGCATGGGATATCTTTCCATATCTTTGAATCATTTTCAGTTTCCTTTATTAGTGTTTCATAGTTCTCAGCATAGAAGTCTTTCACCTCCTTGGTCAGATTTATTCCTAAGTATTTTTATGTAATTTTTAAAGGGATTTTTTTTTACTTTCTTTTAAAATAAAGAAATAAAACAGATTTCTGCACATTAATCTTGTATCCTGCTAACTTGCTGAATTAGTTTAGCAGTTTTAGCAGTTGTTGTTGAAGTCTTTAGGGTTTTCTGTATGTAGTATCCTGTCATCTCTATATGGTAGAAGTTCCACCTCTTCTCTTCCAATTTGAATACTTTTTATTTCTGTTTCTTGTCTGACTGCTGTGGCTAGGACTTCCAATACTATATTGATAGGCATGGTGAGAGTGAACATCCTTGTCTTATTCCAGATTTTAGTGGGAAGGCTTACAGCTTTTCATCATTGAGTATTATGTAGGCTATAGGTTTGTCATAAAGTTGATATATGTTCCCACCATGCCTACTTTGGTAAGAATTTTTATCATAAATGGATGTTGAATTTTACCAAATACTTTTTCTGTATCTTGCAGTAAAGTGATTTTGATACTAATAACAGATATTTATGTAAGGTACATGTTTTTTGTCTTGGGGTGGGTTACCAAAAGAAGAATAGTTAGTTCTGTCTGGGCTTAGGTGAAAGAAAGGAGATTGACAAAGGCTCTATACAGAAGAACTGAACTGAACTTGAATTTGAATATTATTTGAACTGAATAATAGATGAATAATATAAGTTGGAACTGAAATTGGATATTATTCACCAGATGAACAAGATATAGAAGGCATAAGGGCACAGGACTATAGGACTAAGTCAGCATAAAGCCTCAAGACCTACAGGGAGCCTGTGTGGCTAAAATGCAAGCATGAGGTAAGACATGCAAGGTACAGCTAGAACAAGTAGAAGAGGCTTTACGTGACACAGAAGTTTGGATTTTTATGAGAACCATGACAATTCAAGTAGAGTTTGTCAGCTGTTCATAAATGTGTTCTAGGAAGACCACTCTATTCAAATATGACAAAGATTAGATGCAAGAAATCCACTTAGAAGGTTATTACAGAGGCACAGGGAAGAGGTGATGAAAGTGAGAGTAGGGGCTATGGCATGGAAGGGAAAAAGCTGCAGGCCATGAGGAAAGGGATTTGTCTATAGTCACTGAATGGATGAAGGATGAAGAAAGAAGAGGAAGGTCTCTCTAATCCCCGTTAGCTTTTGCCTCCTTTGAGTCAGTTAGTCAAGACTGCTAGGTCAAAACCTCTTGATTCAAGAGAAGATTTTTCATAAACATACTTAAGGTAAATAAATTTTAGAGCTTGATAAAACGGCTTATTGTTTCGAATTCTTGCTTTTAAACTATTAGAATTATTGTGTTTTCGAAGGGAACTTAATATTTGCGCCATATGTCGGGTATAAAAAATCGGTTCTTTATTCAGAAGACATGCCGTAGACAAGTAAATGGGCACTGTTAAGTCACCCTGAATCATGTGGCATATTGTGAAGAGGCAAAAACAGTCCGGTTAAGTGCTCACATTCAGAACTCCTGTGAGACAGCTTAACATAAATACCCAGGAGACTCAGAAAGCCAGAAACAAGAGCAGAGCCTGTAAGCAGCATCTACAGCTAACCTGAAGTCAGAATTCCTGCCTCAAATTCCTCCTACCCATCCCCGCCCACCTTCAATTTGTTTTTGCTTTTTGACTCTGGCTGTGTTTGTCACTTGGCAAACTTCTCGAGGGCGTCTCTCCCTGATCCCGTCCCATCCACTCCAGCCAACTATAAGAACACACCAGTAACTTGGTTCTCACCAAGGCTACCATGTCTTCTCAGTTGCCAGCTCCAGTCGAGTGTCTTCCTCCTCGGCCTACTTGATTTTTATGTCATGATTATGAGATTCTCTCATTTTCCCTCTGTGACATCATGATCACCCTTGTTTTTACTCACCTCTGTCCACTTTGCCACTGACAGGTCATGGGCTCCTCCTTCCTGGAACTCTATACGTACTCTCCCTGGGCCATTCACCCACACATACAACTTCTGTGTGTAGCTAGTGTCTGTTCTAGGGCCTTAGTCTTGTCTTTATGTTCCAAAAGCAAAAATCTAACTTTCTACTAAACATCTTCACCTGTTTGTCCCCCAGGCAACTCAAATTCAACACATCCAAAAGTGAACTCCTTCTTCCCCAAATGTTTGCTTTTTCTGATTACAATCTCTCATCTTATCATGACTGTATCTCTGCATTCATCTGCTCCCGAACACACCTTTTCACCCTTTCCTCTCAGACATACCTTGCCACGCTAAGCAGGTTAAACCTCATTTTTTTCTCGCAGCTATATTGTACTCTATAAATTCTGAGTCTTTGCACATGCTTAGAAGATCTTCTTGTTACACATAAGAATAAATATACACATACAATCATTTACTTTACCTATCTGAGTTTTAGTGAACATTCAAACGTCTGTGCAAGACTTACTTCTTCGAGAAAAATGTTTGACCTCAGGCCTCCAATATTAAATACCCATCTTTTGTAGTTTTATGGTAGATTATACTCTATTATAGCAGTCCTCAATTAGAGTGGGAGGGAGAAAGTGGGGGGTGGGAGGTAAGAGGGTAATTTTTGTCCTTTGGGGAAATTTGACAATGTCTAGAGATATTTGGTTGTAACAAAGCATTGGGTGCTCCCAGCACCTGGTGAGTAGAAGCCAGGATGCTACTAAATATCCTACAATGTAAAGCCCCTACAACAAAGAATCATTCAGTACTAAATGTCATTAGTGCTGAGGATGGGAGAACACATTCTATTATAATTGCATACTATTTATTTTTCTATTTTTCTCACTAAACTATAAGGTTTGGAAAAGAGGAATTGTGTCTGATTCGACATTGTACATACAATAGCTAACAGCTATATGCAGGAAGTAAAGCTGCTTGGCAAATGGTAAATGCTCAGTAAACATGAGTGCAGAAGAAGGTGGGATAGATTGATGGATGGTTTGAATGGTGTCACATTCAGACCCAAAGAGAAAAACTACATATGTGGGCAGAGGGCAATAGGTTCTGAGGTTATACTTCTAAAATAGCCTTAATGCCTCTTCTACTGTTTGAAGTCTGATCATATGGCAGATGAGCAATAGGACGGCTCAAACTATGGATTCATGTTTCTGTCTTATTGCATATTTAAATATATTTGATTTTACTTATTTAAATATTGTGCTGTATTACTTGTTGAGTGAGATATAAAAATGTATATGTTTGTACCTATAACTAGTAACTGACATAGTTCTAGGTACCTACTATAAGCAAGATGTTTTAGCATGTTGTGATGGGAGAATAGGGTTTGGTTTAAATTCTGACTTAGTTTCAATACTGAGTTTTATATACTTAAGCAAGTGTAATAGTGTCATTTTCTCAGTTATAAGCATAGTGTCGTTTTGATAATTACATAGACTAAAGTACTTGTTATGGAAAACATTTCCTTCTGCCTCTTCTAAAAACTACTGATATTAGTTAGGAATTGCACTTGAGTCAGAAACAGAACTCTGATAGTAATGGTTTATGAAAGTAGTTAATTTTTCTCCCACACAAAAGAAGTCTGGAGGTCTACAATCCAACATTTGTGTTATGCCTCCAAAAATTCATTAAGGAAACCAGGCTCTTTTTAGCTCAACGTTTTGCCAGTCCTAAATATGGCCCTGGTACTTAAAATGTCTACTAGAGCTCCACTCACCACTTCTGTTCACCAGACAGCAGTCTAGAGGGTAGGTTGAAGAAAGTCATGCCCTCTTTCTTTTAAGGAGCCTTCCAAAACACATTTCTGCTAACAGTGAGTGTGTTCTTGTGTAAATTCCTTAAGACCTAGTATCTTAGAATTTGAAGGACAGAAATGTAGCATTTAAAGAATTAATTCATCATTCTATAACATTATTTGACCACCTCCAAATTAGTGTGCATATATACATATGTATGTATTCCCAAATAAGTTTGCTATTTTTGATGCAGACATATAGAAATGGAGATCATTAGTTCTGACATTCAAAACTTATTTAATATTTTACAATCGTATTATTTACTAAGAAAAGGGCAGAAGCAGTGATACTGCAGTAGCACTGAACATACCTAGTGTCCAGATCTGAATTTGTAAATACCTTCTCTAGTAAACAGAAGTAGGCATCCTTGGAGATCAGAATAAGATCAGTAATAAGTCATCACTATCATCTATTCCTTGGTATAAGGTGATGAAAAGGATACTTTACCTTTGTGATATTCTTTCAAGAAACTCATAACTCCAGATCAACCATGAAAAAAAAAAACAGACACTTAAACAAACCCAAATTGAGGGAAATGTACAAAGTACCAGTACTTCTCAAACTTTTCAAGTTCAAGATAAAAAAAAAGAACAACTGAGAAGGGACTAGAAGAGACTAAGGAAGCTTGATAAGTAAATGTAATATGGTATTTGGGGATTGTATTCTGGATGGGGAAAGAATATTAGTGCAATATAAATGAAGTCTGGACTTCTGTTAATAGAAATGTACCAATATTTATTTCTCAGTTTTAACAAATGTATCGTGCTAATACAAGGTGTTCACATTAGAGGAAACTGAGTGAGGAATATACAGGAACTCTCTGTATTAACTTCATAATTTTTCTATAAATTCAAATATATTCCAAAATATAGTTTATTTTAAAAATACAAATTTCTGACACATATTGAAAGCCTGTTATATTCACTTGTATAGGACATTGTTCCCAGTATATTTGATTGAGTATATTTTCCAAGCATGCACAGACTTTGTCTAGTTTGTTTTCTGATGTCTCCCCAATATCTAAAATACCTGACATAGAGTAGGCACTCAATAAATGCTTGTTAAATGTTGAATGAATACACACATATTGCCTTCTGAGAACAAATTGACATGTTAACCTAAGGATAACACTAGGGAAGAAAATGCACATCAAAAATCCCTCTGATCTGTTTCTAAGTCATTGTGATATCCCATTATATTATTTTGTAAATTATTAGGGCATTCTGATTGGCCCTCCACTGCACAGACTGGGGATAATTTGTTCTATTAGGAAAACAAGAGAGAAATATCCTGGAGGAGTTGGTAACTATCAGGTTCTTTATTAGAAAAATAGAGATTTGTGCCACTGATTCTAATTCAAGGAAACTGAAGCCTTTTTATAATCCAATGAGATTAATAGACCAGGTATTAGAAAGTGGCATGATACTAATTTTCTATAAATTAGTCATTTTATCCCTATTACTATAAAAAAAAAGATCTAATGGGAAAGGCACTTGATTAAAATACTGGCTTCACTACTTACTATGTATGTGACTATAAGAAAGTTTTTAAATCTCTCTAATCCTCAATCTCTAGTAAAAGTGAGAGAGTGTACCTCACAAAGTATGTGTACAATCCTTTACCAATGAAAATACAAGATAGATTACTATAAGGAATGCTCAAGAATACAGTGACTCACAAACTAGAGGCTTATTTCTTCTTACCTAACAACTCATGCATGGAATAACAGCTTTTCGGAAACTCAGGCTATGCCACCTTGTTGCTTAGCCACCTCTGATTTGTTTTCCTTTTTTTTTTCTCCCCACATGTTCAGTTCACTCTCACTTCCACATGCCAGGTCACAGGAAGGAGAAATTCTGAAGGAAACACATCTTTCCTTCCAAGGGTGTGACCCGGAAGTTATCACTTCCACTTACATCTCATTGGGCAGAACCTAGTCATGTGGCCCCAGCTGACTGCATTGGAAGCTGGGAAATGTTTTCTGTAGCTGGGAAGCAGTTTGGCCAAACTAGTATTTTGATATTGTGGAGACTGACAAGAAAATTATCAGGGCCTGCTGTAAGCACTTGGAGAAGTGCCTTACATGGAATGAATGCTCTTCAAATGATATTCTTTTTAACTCATCTGAAAGAGGATGAGAGTAAAAGGATAAGGTAGGTGGCAGCATTTTATCAACTATGACTTTTGCCGTTAGAATTTAGGATGGACCTTCCTGGGAAGGTTTGTTTGCATTTGAAAACTTGTTTATCTTCTTCAAATTAAGACATAGCTCCCAAGAAATGATTTATATTCATCCTAAGGAAAATAAGCTGCAGAATTATTTCAAAGTGTACTTGTTTTATATGTAATGGCCTCAGCTAGCTTTTCCTCTAGCTCAGGAAACTGGCACATTAATTTAGGAACAGTGTCCTGGTGGAAAAAGAAAGATACAAAGTAAAATTATGTTACTTTTTTTTTTTCCCTTTACATTATCGTGTTGGTTTAGCCATACATGGACATGAATCCGCCGTGAGTATACATGTGTTCCCCTTCAGAAATTTTTTATTTGTTCAGTTGTAATTTTGTTCATTGGAATTCTACTTTCTACTTTTACCATGGGTTCACTTTTAAACTTATAACAATAATCTATACTTAAAGATGTGGGACTGCATCTTTAGGAACTTTTTTTCCATTTTTCTATTGATTTAGTTTGATTGGTTTCCTGAGGGTGTTTACTTTAACGTGCTGGACTTGGACAGTTTTGTTCCAGGCAAAGCAGTTTATACAGAGCCCCATCCATGCTCACCTTCCCTAGGTCATTCTTACGTTCATGGGTCCCAAGTTTATGTTGTCAGACCCTCATGTGATCTCTCAGACCACACTGCTCTCCAGTTGGTAGCTGGGCAGGGCTTGCTTGGCCCTGCTCTTTAGTTGACATCAGCAGTATGAAGGATGAACATGATGATACTGATGGTGTTAATGAGCTTGGGCTGCTATAAGAAAATGCTATAGACCCAGCCACTTAAACAGCAGCCGTTTATTTCCCACAGTTCTGCAGACTAGAAAGTCCAAGGCCAAGGTTCCCACAGACTCTGTTTCTGGTGAGAACTCTCTTCCTGGCTTGTGAGTAGTTGCTTTCTTTGTCCTTACAGGGCAGATAGTGCTCTGGTGTTTACCCTTTGTTAGAAGGGGATCGGGGCTTCCTAGATGGTACTAGTGGGAAAGAACTTGCCTCCCAGTGCAGGAGACATAGAGACACTTGGGTTCAATCCCTGCTCAGGAGGATCCCCTGGAGGAGGGCATGGCAACCCACTCCAGTATTCTTGCCTGGAGAATCCCCATAGACAGAGGAGCCTGGCGGGCTACAGTCCACGAGGTCACAAAGAGTCAGACACAATTTAGCACAGCATGCATGAGGGCGTCAGCCCTATTGGATTATGGCCCCACCCTTATGACCTCATTTAACCATCACCTCCCCATACGCCCTGTCTCCAACTGTAGTCACATTGAGAATTAAGGCTTCAACATACGAATTTTGGGAGAATACAAGTATCAGTCCATAACACTGATCTCTCTTTCATTTAGCATGACACATACAAAAGGTGAATGTTTTTTTCTAATACTTGTCTTGTGTTGTCCTAGGTAATCTACCTAAAATTTCCTATAGCAGAATAAAGATTGTTCCAGTGGCTTTCTTAAGTCTCTCTCTCTCTCTAATGAGATAACCAGTTTAATATCGTATTGGCACCACAAAATGCTTTAGGAGTTATAAAATGTTAAGATATTGCAATGTAATAAAATATTTACAAAGCACTCTACAAGGCACAAATTTCTTGCTTACATTAGTTCTTGAATTGTCATAGTAACTCTGTGAGAATGGTTGGAACATTTTATTGACTCTATCTTGTGTACTAGAAAATAGAAGTTTGGGAAAGTTCAGTGATTTTCCTAAGGTCTCAGAGCTAATAATTAATTGACACTGAGACTTTATTCCAGGCCTTCTCATTTATAGTCAATAGTAGGCCAAATAAAAGTTTGAATTTGGCTCTAGAGTCATTTAGATTTGGTTTCAATCCAAGATTTGCCACTTAATAACAGTAAGTTGGCAAGTTACTTAGCTCACTGAAATACCTGTCTTCCCTATGACAAGGAAATAAGAGTCCACCTCATAGGGTTCTAATGAAAATTAAATTATGTAATGTCCAGAAATCACTTAGCATAGCACCTGTTGCATAGAAAATTGTTACAAATTGTTGGTGATTATTTTTAAGCACATATTAAATCCTATTGCATTGAATTTAACTCAAACCAGATTTATACATTTTACTAGACTTTAGAATAAAATGTTATTCAAACTATTTAGGCTATTGACTAATCTCAAAACACTTTACAAACTTATAAATGTTAAAATTCATAATAAGGATTTTATTGAGATGTGAGCATCTGAATTGTGACCTCAGTATCTGTGTGTAAGGGGACAACAGAGGATGAGATGGGTGGGTGGCATCACCAATTTGATGGACATGAGTTTGAGCAAGCTACAGGAGTTGGTGATGGACAGGGAAACCTGGCATGCTGCAATCCATGGGTCACAAAGAGTCAGAAATGACTGAGCAACTGACCTGAACTGATACTTATTCTTGACCGGTCAAGCAACAGATTAAAACAGTTAACAATTAGCAGATATTTTAAACTCTACCAGTTATACTTTAAGCAAACCAAGGGGATGTTTTAAGTTATCTGACTTTGGTTTGAGGTCATTTAGTGCTCATTAATAAAGGAGACTGAGTTTGGAATTCTCATTTTTCATTTCACACCAGTAATAGTCAATATAGTCTAATAACTGTGATCAGAGAAACACTTAAGAAGCAAAGATTTAGCTGCTTGAAATTTACTGTACAGGAAAGTCAGATTATTTGTGACTATTCTTCACATTATCCAGGACTTCATCCATTGAAATGTTTACTTTTTTCTCTTTGTCTTGATTCTATAAGCCTAAGGTAAGAGGTCATCATCACATAGACTTAGGTCAACCATAGTGACTGAAAGATACTCCTCTAATATGCCCTGATTTTTCAAGTAATTTAATGTGTATATATGGGTAAATTCAGAGAAGGCAGTGGCAACCCACTCCAGTACTCTTGCCTGGAAAATCCCATGGACGGATGAGCCTGGTGGGCTGCAATCCATGGGGTCACTAAGAGTCGGACACGACTGAGCAATTTCACTTTCACTTTTCCCTTTCATGCACTGGAGAAGGAAATGGCAACCCATTCCAGTGTTTTTGCCTGGAGAATCCCAGGGACGGGGGAGCCTGGTGGGTTGTCGTCTGTGGGGTCGCAGAGTCAGACACGACTGAGGCGACTTAGCCGCGGTAGCAGCAGCATGGGTAAATTAATAACACAGACTGATTTGTTTTGCACATTAGTGCTATTTCTCCTGGCCTAGGAATACAGAATAGGTAATCAGAGAATTTCATACATTTCTCTATTTAACATGTATGCATGTTGGTGGTTATATGAGTATGGGAATGTTCTTATTCAAATAATTAGTTCTAGTTAAAAATTTCATGCAGAAGGTCAAATAAACTTTTCTCAAGTAGAAGAAACTACACCAAACCAGGAGTTAACACAGTTAACAGTTGGAACAAAGTCAGTTAGCAATGTAAATGTTATTACCTCTGAGTTGTGATCAGCTGAACAAACAGTGAAGGGCCAGTGTGACTTTCAGGCTTCAGGAACAGAGTAAATGACTTTGAAATGTAAAAGAACTTCTTTGCCTTGGGTATATAGGTTAGTCAGTTCTGAATCATCTTGATTGAGAATTAATAATGCTGATGCTTGAGCTGTTCCTAAATGGGTCTCAGTTCTGGTCAGGGCAACTATGAATACATGGATGAGTAAGGTGGATGAGAGCATAAAATTATTTTCCTTCTTTGCCTCATAGATGACCTCAGAGTGACTGTACACACACAGACAGCCACACATTCCCCCGTGGTTTTGATTTGAGAAAGCAAGATAAATAAACCTATGACATCAGCTTGTTTTTGTGCTCAGTTGTCATAGTTTTAAGATATGGTTTAATCTGTGGTATGTACCCAGAAAGGATGTATGTAACTCACTCATTGCCCTTGTAACATATGCTCATTGTATTTTCCCTACCAACTTCTTGAGAGCAGAGACCATGTCTTACTCGGGATGAACACACAGCCTGGTTCATAGTAGATGCTTAAACAATGTTTGAGTGAATGTGTAAATGGCTTTGAGCGTGTGAATGGAAGTTATGGTCCTTAATTGTGCAACATACATAAATAAAAACATAAAATGAAGAATATATCAGTGTGTATGGATGTGTATACATGCACAAACTTATATACTATATTCAAAGTACTGTCACTAGTTAAGTAATATCTAAGGTGTTCAGCCAGCAATAACAACCTATCAATATGTAATTAAATAATGAAGCAGGAAAAAAACTGAACTTACTAGTTTCTTAATGTGAAAACAATAGACAAATGTCAGTTGAAAAACATTATGAGTGTTAAATATATCATCCCAAGAAAGTTGACAGAAATTCAAGCCCACTGACGTATTTATTCATGGCACAAGTTTTGGGGGTGTTTTTGGAACAAAGACAGACTTAGTTCAAACCACAAAGTAATTATTTTGTTTACTGTTTCCCTTACTAAGGACAGAAATACTATTCATTTTAGTAATTTATGAGAAGTACTGAAATCTGATTATCGAAACACTTGTTAAAAATCAGTTATGGGTTTTTTCTAATATGAAGTTATACAACTTATAAGGATTTAATAAACTCTTAAATTAACCTGATTCCTGCCCGTCAAGATTAGTAATTGTAAAAGAGTACAGATCTAGTTGCCACATTTTATACTAGAAATATACTGACATAGCATGGGCAGAGTGACTATTTAAAGTAGACACCAGCTCTGTGTAATTAGACAATCACAGTTATAGGTCTTACAGATGGAAAAAGAGCTATATTCATGTATACTTTGTGGTATATTATTAGAGAAACTATGTTTCACTGTGAAATTGTGTGTCTTAAATAGAATTAACTTTATATTATCTGCTCAAATTAGAACTAGAAGTAGCTTAAATGGAAAAACAATATTCTAAAATCGCATCTGAGGAGAAAGTTTGGCTTACTATTACTAATCCTGACCTTAACAAACAAGATCCCTTTGATCCAACAGGGAGTTGTCTCATGGAGTGTTCTGAAGGCCTCAACAAAGTCTGAATTTTATTTTAGTAGCCCAATGGTATAAGCCTTCTTCATGTCATATTTATGCATTTATAGGTAATGATGAGTTTCTACTGTCTCAGTGTATTTTCATATGGACTTCTTATATCCCATATGAAGAATGCTTGAAGTCATCTGTTAAAGAGTTCTTTCTCAATTTCATTTTCTCTGGCAAAAGGACAAGTCTTTATTACCACAAACTTAAGTCTTAATACCTCCATCAGGAAGGCAAACATGCTAGTATAGCAGAGATTACTGGATCCAGTCAGCTGGATTTAATCTGTATTTGTTGAACTGCCAGAGTTTTTTAACCCATCATGGATATGGGATTAGAGCTGAGATCCAAACACCTCTGCCTCCTGTCCTCTTCTCCAAATTATAACTCTCTGTATTACTAACATTTATTCACCACTGATTTTCTCTGAAATCATTATATTTGAGTTTTGTTAAATAAATATTTGTATAGATCTAGGTGTACCTACCATGATTGTGGGTGGACAGATAGATAGAGGTACATGGTAGGTATGGTGATATGGAATAAAGTGTTACAGGAACACAATGGAAGGATACTTCACCTGGCCTTTCTTGTTCAAAGAGAGATTTCCTCTCTTAAACATGGATAGAAATCCGCAGATTGAAGTGGAGAAAGAGAGCAAAGGGTCAACGGGAGACAATCACACAGGTGAGAAGTCTTTAGCATGATGGATACAAAGGAGAAGAAACAGAGCTGATGTAATGTTTGAGACAGGCATGGTATAAAATGAAGCTCAGATGATAGAAGTCACACCATGGAGGAACATTTAAGCCCTGTTAGTGTAAATCACATGATGAAGGCAAAGGTCTACGGGCATAGAAACCCCGTTGGTATTGTTCACGCCACAGTCCCAACGTTGTGCGTTGATCTGACACACAGATCCTGGTCCTCAGCAAGCATTTCTTAAATAGGTGAACGTAAAAAGATTTTAAGCAGAAGAGTTGTGTGTTTCAACTTACGTTGTTCTGGCAGCAGCCTGGGAGATGGATCTAAGAAGAATAAAGGTGGAATGAGGTGACTAGTAATGATAGGAAGAGGTGAGAGGCTGAACTAGAGTCAGAGATGAATTTGGCGGATTCGTATTGGAGGGCTGAACATCTAGGAGCTGCTGTTTGTGTGGCTGTGAGAGGAAAAGGAGAGATAAGAGCAAGTGTTACCATAGCGATGCCATCATTTAACTTGAAGAATATAAGGAGAGGAGTTGTCTAGGGTAAGAATCAAGTTCAAGTTTTTCTGCAAACCTATCATACTTCAGGTGTTTCAACTTTTACTTTAAAAATGAATCCAGGATGAAATTCTTACATGTTTTCAATGAAAATCTTGAGGCACTTGAACATTTTTAAATATCCTGTGGGCATTGCATTAGCATTAAATGGAGAACATAATCTGAAAATGTGAACACTTCACCTTTAAAATTGTCTTTTTTATTTTAATGACACCAAAGCATTTTGACGTAACTAATTGCTACTTACTTTTCACACAGAAATTCTGGTAGAGAAATATGTTAATTCTTTCCTCTTTTTTTTTTTTTGTTTGGTATTCTTCCCCTGGGTTGACCCCATTGAAGATGGGGGTGGAATCAGCTGCCACCTTGGAACCTCTCTCCCAGACAAGTGGCCTTTGAAAACTTCTCCACTTTGCATAGAAAAGGAGCAATGCCAACACAATAATGTAAAGAAAATTTTTAAAATATTAATTAATTTTTTTTAAAAAAGGAGCAATGCTTGGAGGCCAGGGAAAATTCCAAATAAACAGCATTTCTGCTTCTGTTTCTCAGTAGGGTTTTAACATTTGATGAGGAGCGAAACAAACTCACCAGAATAAAGAACCGTCCTTCATTTGAACTTAAAGTTCAAATAACATTAAGTTTAATTTGTACTCAGATGGTCAAAGGTATAGTTAAAATATATAATTCTTGTTCAGTGGAGGTTTGTAAGAAATATTAACATTTCTTTTTTCTTACTCTTTGGCACTAGCTCTCTTCCTCTTCCAAACAGGTCTTTTATTATCTCAGAATATTCCTTCAGTGGGCTTCCCAGGTGGTCTAGTGTTAAAGAACCTGCCTGCGAATGCAGAAGACGTAAGAGGCGCAGGTTCAATCCCTGGGTCGGGAAGATGCCCTGGAGGAGGAAATGGCAACCCACTCCAGTATTCTTGCCTGGAAAATCCCATGGCCAGAGGAGCCCGGTGGGCTACAGTCCATGGGGTCACCACGAGTCAGACTGGACTGAGCAAACACGTGCACATTCCTCTGGGATGAGGAACTTCATCCTCTCCCATTTCAGAGTAACACCTCTCAGCCAAGATAAGTTTGGTTCTGGACATGGTTAAGGGGCCTCCAGTTGGCAATAGCCAGTGGATATCTGGATATAAAGAGCTGAGGCTTGGGCAGAGGTGGGGCGTCTGAGTAGCAGTTATTGGCAGAGACGGTGCCTGAGAGGCGAGATGACCCAATGAGAGGGTGTAGAGGAGCAGAAAACCAGCGATAGAACACAGACATCCATAGCCACAGAAGAGGAAGAGGAAGCCTCAGAGAAAGGGCGACTTGAACCGAGAGACCAGAGGAGGCCAGGAGAGTCAGGTCCCAGCAGGCAGAGCGAAAGGGAAGTTTAAGAAGGAAAGAGGGAGAGAGCAAGAGAAGCAAAGAGCTCCTGGGCAAAACGCTTTTCTCTCTCTTATCAACCTGCCCCCTGAACCTGCCCCCTGCACCATCCTCCACTCTTACCCAGCAATTCTGCCCCATAAGAGAAGGTGATGGTTCTTTGTTTCTATGCATAAAGTGTTAATGATTTCTGCCATGTGAAAAGAAAATTTCCACTATGTGCAAGTATGACTTTTCGTTAGCTCCTGTTAGCATCACTTTCATCTATTTTGTTTATAGGTTTTGTGGCTTTTAATGGTATTTTCCTGTAAGTTGCTATATAATTAATTTGACTCTAATGCGAGTGTTGCAATGGTTCTTATTTTTGTGGTTATCCAGCAGATTTTACCATTGTTTACCAAGGGATATTTTTCAGTCCACTCTGCTCCTTGTGCAGGATGAAACATAAAAACCTTGCTCAGAGCCAAACAGAAACAGTTTAGAGTCTGCTTCTGTGAGCTTTCTGCTTTGTTGTTTGCGCTAAGAGAACTCCTAACAATTTTGAGAAGGATAAACAGAGAAGTTCATTTTATTGTACCACATTCTGAACAAGGACAATGCTGCATGTCCAATTTGCATCAGGTTTGGTCTGTATTTTATACACAAAAAGGTGCAGTGGTTTTTCCCTGAGTAGACTGTGGTGTAGCTATGTTCCATCCACTGCCTAATGCAGTTTATATGTAAGATTCAAACCCCTTAACCTAGGCAAGGGTAGTATTTCTATAAAGGACCTTCATTTTATTAGTTTGTATTTGTGCATTTTGGGCTTCCCTGGTGGTGCAGCAGTAAAGAATCCGTCTGCCGGTGCAGGACAGGCAGGTTCAATCCCTGGGTCAGGAAGATGCCCTGGAGAAGAAAATGGCAACCCACTTCAGTATTCTTGAAGGGAGAATCCCATGGACAGAGAAACCTGGCAGGCTCAGTCCTTGAGGTCATAAAAGAGTCAGACACGACTTAGCAACTAAACAGCAGATTTGCCCATTTATCCTGGGGAAAGGCTTTGTTATCAATCTTAAAAATCATTAAAGTAAAGAAGTGATCTTAAAAATCATTCCTTTTGGTTCATAAGGACATAGATATGAGTAAAAAGTAGGTAAGATGGGTCTGATAACAATGCTGTACTTTTTATCAAGTGAATGTTAGGTTTCATTATAAACTTTATTTTCTATGGCATTTGGTGAGTTTGTTTTGACTTTCTTTTCTGTCTGAAGAAACTGAAACATAAAGACATTAAATATTTTATCCAAAGTCGCGTAGGCATTAGATCTGAGTGACCTTGGTACTGCTGACACAACTTGGTTTTCTTCCAAGCTTGTTTAAAATATTGATGGAGCCCTTGAAAGCTTTCTCGTTTGTTTTTCTTTTTTTTCCTTACATAGTATTGAGTTCTATTTTTGTAACTTCAAAAATTCTCACAGCACAGTTGTTAAAAAGTTCAAAATTAGCTTTCTTAAATTTGGCTTTAAACCTAAATTTTAGATTTTTTAAAAAAGGCCCAGTTATATGGCATATGATATAGCTAATGAGTAATGAAGAGTAATATCCTAATGAGTAATGAAGAGTAATATCCATTAGTACTGAGAAAACTGATATAATTTACTTTTAAGATTATTTTTTTTAAGAACTGAACCCATCCTTTAGAGGTTGTCTGTTTTTGTTTATATTTTTCCTGGTACCTGCTACCTTCACAAAGGTTGGCATATCAATTTGACATTTGTCCTCACAAAAATAAAAAATGAAAATTATACTTTTTATCTGAGTGCTGTTGCTTAAAATTTTTACTTCTGGTATTGATAGCCCATGTAAAAACTTGAAGATTAAGAAAAAACTTTAACTCAAATATAGTGATAAGGATTCATTTCTGGTGTAGATAAACTATAAGTTGCATGTTTAATGTCTGAGAAGATATATTAGGAAATGATATGAATTAGTCATTGTCTCATTTTCTTTGTCTATAGAGGATCAGCACTTACTGGGGTAACATCAGTGTTTGAGGGCAAAACCTTGAAATATTGACTAAATCTACATCCTTGCTGTAATATTTGAGACAACCCTAAATCAAATATAATTATAGAAATTCAGACACATTGTCATTTACTGAGTTGTCCTGGGAACTTTTATGATGGCTGACTATTTTAAACAAATGAGTACCTTTGGCAGAGGAAATATAAATGAGAGCCTCATTCAAGAGTCTCCTTTTTCATGCCATAATTGGATGCCAGCTGATGTTCAGATAGGTGGCTTTCATACCAGATCACCAGTAAAGATAGACAAGGGAAAATAGGAAGGAAAGCAGGTATGGAATCACGCAAAGGGGAAATAAGGACCAGGAAAGCTGAGCGAGAGCAGCGGCGGCAAGGGGTGGCTCTGGAGTGTTAACACCACAGTCCCCATGGCCAAGCTGCCATACAGAGGCCACCTCGGGGGGGCCACGTAGTGTGGTCCATGACAGAGACACGGTGGGGAGTCGCTGCAAGGCCAGAGTGTGGACGCATGAATCCCAGGTGCCCAGAATGTGGCCTAGAAGAGGCAGTGGGAGAGCACAGGCTCCATCTGGGCTCATCTCCTTGCTGCACAGACTTGGGAGAAGCACGGCCAGAGAGGTTGTATCTGAGGCTGGCGTTGTGAGCAGGAGATGACCTGGATTTATTCCAGTACATATACTCCTGCTGTATACATCTGTGAGGGGCTATCTAATACTGTATTCTTAAAATTCCATTCAAATATATAAAGGTACTTTAAAGGTCATAGATACATATTTCCTACGTAACCTTTTAATTGTCTAAACAAGACCACGTGACCCTCTGTTCCGTTATATACTGGGAAGCAGTTTAGTGCCTAAGAGCATAGTCTTTCAAGCTAAAACAAGGCTCTGAGTTGTACCTTGGTTTGAATCCTGCATTGTCCCTTTCCTAGTGTGGAGCCCTGGGCAGAATGCTTCATCTGCTGAGTAGAGGTAATAAAATCTTCCTCTAGGATTGTAGTGAAAGTACATGAGGTTAAAGTCTTTAAAAGGCTTAGATCAAGTAAGTGCTCAGTAGATCACAGTGCTGTCATCATCGTCATAATCACTGTCATTATTTTTACAGCTGTTATTTCTTACAGTGTGTAACTATTGAGATGACCTTGGGCAAGTCATGTAACCTCTCAGAACCTCAATTTCTTCATACATAAAATGAGGTCTTTAGAGCAGAGGATGCCTAAGGTTCTGTCCAGTTAAGGCAAGGGACTTTTTGGAGTTCTTCCTTCTTCAGTTTATATTAAACCTGAACTTGACCTCCAGGCTACATTGTAAATTGTTAACAGACATTATCTAATCTGCATATAATATCACAATATAAGCTATTTTAAATAACCTGATATTGAAAATGTGAATCTTTTGTAAAAACTGCAAAACTCTGTATTCAGTGTATAGTTTATGAAACAAGTACTTGTGATGCATTGTAGAGTTCCTTTATTCACTGGCTCTTCTGGCACATTAAAAATCACATTTGATTTACAAAAGACATTGAGATTGCCTGCAACTTTTCAGGAACATATGCAGACATTTTAAATCTCTTTGAATCACAGAAGCCTTTGAGAATTGATTAACTCTGGTTCCATTCTCCCCAAAAGGAGCACGGTTGCCAATGTTTGCATATAATTTTTGGAGAGTGGGGTCCAGGGATCCTAATTTAAGAATCTCTGGCATAAAGCCAAAATAAGAACAAAATGGAATGTGCTAAGGACATTGGAGGCAATTTTGAAATTGGACCTAAAGACACCTGGCCCTTTCCAGGATGAGAGCAAGAGAGGACTAACATTTATTGAAGGCATCCTCCATGACAGACATTGTGCTAAGCATTTTATATGTGTTATGTTGTTCTTCCCTTTCCAAATGTAAGAAAGATAGGTATTATTTCTGATGAGAAAATTGAGGTTCAAATAATATGCAATTCTCCAAAGTCACATTGCTAGTAAGTAGCAGAAGCAAAATCTGAACTGGAGTCTGACTCTAAAGCTACTGTGCATGCTTATTCGCTTCAGTTGTGTCTGACTCTTAGCAACTCCGTGGACTCTAGCCTGCCAGGCTCTGCTTTCCATGGGATTTTCCTAACAAGAATACTGGAGTGGATTGCTATGCTGTCCTCCCAGGGACCCTTCAACCCAGGGATTGAATCTGCATCTCCTGTGTCTCTGCATTGCACGTGGATCCTTTACCCACTGAGCTATCAGGGAAGCCCAGCACCATGATAAAAGGCCCTAAATTCCTTCACATCTCTCCCCAAGCTCCTAAATCTTTGTGAAAGAGATCACAAAAATGCAGAGATTTGTCTTCCTTGGTAAACTTGTTAGAAGGCATCTCCCTAAAACAGCTCCAGGTTGACAGCCAATTCTTCCCTCTCCCATGCTCTGTGCTGGCTCACTGGAGCTGGGCTGACTTGCAGGAGTGCTGGGCTGCTATTGAGAAGGGGCAGGGCCTGTGAAGAGCTGAGCATTCTCTGGACTGGATGTGACTCAAAAGTTCTGATCCCCTACGTGCCCCAGCATGGGTTTCAGCTGACATCCTGTAAAAGAGTTGTCAGCCCAAGAGCAGAGAAGTGGCCTGTCAGACTCAAAATGTCCCACTTGCCAAGTCTCACATGAGAAAAGTGAAGACAGGCCCCATTTGGAAAAGAAGAGCTGCTTTCCAAGAGATTTATTGCATAAGGGTCATGTTGCAAAACATGTGCTATGCTCAGTAGACTCTACTCCTCCTTGGTTCATTCACATTTCACAAGATAGCTAATTAATCTCTTTACAGCAGAGGGAATAGATGGCAGAATAAATGAAAGGCCTTCTATGAATGCCAAAACAACCTGAGGCTTACTGGAATCCTGCCTTGGTTCTATAAGCTGGTATTGAACTTTCTTCGTAAACAGCCTGACCCTATACTGTACAGAAATCGCTGAGGTTTGTACACTTAAAATCTTTATGTATCAGGGTGAGATCTGTTTCCTCATTTCTAACCTGTCAAAATAGGACATTCTTGGTAAGGTGAAAAGTACACTCTGGCAAATCCATTTTTGGTTTCAAGTCATTTTAAGATAGACTGTCTTATCACCTCCGACTTCACAGTGTGTCCTAGAAAATCATGTTGTTTTCACAGTGATACTAGAAGCACAATGAGGTTTGGTATTTGATTTAGATTTTCCTTATGATTTTCCACATGATATGGAGTTGCTTCAGGACATCGCTTGGTGCTAAGCATTTCAGAACTTTATTTGGCAGTAATGAGAAAAAAACAACTATACTTTAAAATGTTTGGGAGCAAAATGGGCATAGTTAGAAGTAGCTGACATCTAATGTGTTATTTTTTTGACTTGCCATGTATGGTACAAGAGATTTTCTGCTAGTGTAAAGAAGGCACCTCCTCCCTACATCAGTGAGGCAGTATAGCTGAGTGGTTAAAATACCAACTCTGGAACCAGACTCGGAGGGTCTGAGTCCCAGCTATGCTGCTCACCTGCTTTGTGACCTTAAGCGAGACTCTTTAACTAGGATGGCTACCATTCTTCTATCTTGTATCATCTCCATATCAATCAGTGGATCCCCTAATATTTGTGGACTGAGGATCCTTGTGTACCAATAAATGGAATGTGTACCAAGTATTTGGTAGATTAAATAAATGCCATGTCTCACACATATCCAACATATTCTTGCCAAATGTGTGTCAGCTCTGCTGTGATAATGAAATATGGGCAGGCCTTTTTTTATTGCACTTGGCTTTATTGTGCTTCAAACATAATATTGTTTTCACAAATTGAAGGTTTATGGCAACCCTGTGTCAAGCAAGTCTGTCTATGTCATTTTCCCAATAGCATTTGCTTACTGTGTGTCTCTGTGTCACATTTTGGTACTTCTCACAATATTTCAACCTTCTTAAATTATTATTATAATTTATGATGACTTGTGATCAGTGATCTTTGATGTTACCACTATGACTCACTGAAGGCCCAGGTGATGGTTTGCATTTTTTAGGAATAAAGTTTTTAATTAAGGTATATACATTGTTTCTTTAGACATAAGACTTTCACAGTTAATAGACTAAATATAGTGTAAACGTAACTTGTGTTTGCATTGGGGAACCAAAACAAATCATATGACTCACTTTATTGCGAAATTTACTTTATTGTGGTAGCCTGGAACTCAACCTGCTGTATCTCTGAAGAATGTCTGTGCCTTTATTTAAATGTTACTGACTTCATGATAGTATTTCATGTAATCAATGAATCACAAGGGGAAAATGTGGTAATAATATGTGAGGAGTTCTTCAAACCATTTGGTTCTTGAAAAGTGTGATCATACTTGAAAAGGCTGGAGAATATAGTCATTTGTTCATTTAAGATCTGTATTGAATGCCTACCCCAGGCCTGGCACTGCTCTAGAAGCTGGGAATGGAGCATCTAGAATACAGTTGTTGCTCTCATGGAGACTATATTCTAGTGAAAGGAAACACTGAACCAGTACACAAATAGGATGAGATCATCTTAGAGACATAAGTGAATGGAGTAAATAAAACAGAACAGCGTAATAGAGGGAAGGCCTTGCTGAAGCCCTCAATTGTGTCTCTGTTGCTGCTGCTCAGTCGCTTCAGTCGTGTCCGACTCGGTGCAACCCCAGAGACGGCAGCCCACCAGGCTCCCCCGTCCCTGGGATTCTCCGCTGCACTGACGCATAATTGAGTTGGGGGAAGAGAGTTCCACACTGAGAGAACAGAAAAGGTAGAAGCTTTGACAGAAGAATGGGTTTGACATGTTTGGGAAAGAGAATGGAAGGTTAGAGATGGGGAGAGGGGCGGTGAAGAGAGGCGATACAGGTTGGTTTAGAAGTGAATCGGAGCTTAATCGTATAGTAACTACAGGCTGTGGTAAGGTGTTTATTCAGGGTGCAGTGAGGAACCATTATGCACTAGAGTAACACAATTTGTAGTTTTAAATATTTGTTTGACTGTTGTGTAGAGAACCAAGTATAGGCATACCTAAGTTGTCTCAGAAAGATCTGTTAAGAGCCATTAGTTGTAGTCCAGGTAGATGTTGATGTCCTGGACTAGAATGAAGCAGTGACATGTAGAAAGATTTGCAGTACATGCTGGAGGTATGAATAACAAAACTTGTTAATAGTTTGGACGTAGTTAGTGAGTGAAAGGAAGAACCAAGAAATCAAATGCAGTCAGCCCTGCATATCCCTGGGTTCCACATTTGTGGATTCAACCAACCACTGATCAGAAATATTCTTAAAAAAAATTTACAGAAAGTTCCAAAAAGCAGAATTTGAATTTGTTGTGTGCTGTCAACTATTTACATAGGATTTACATTGTATTAGATTTTATAAGTAATCTAGAGATGATTCAAAGCTTACAGGAGGGTGTAAGTGCAGGTTATATGAGAATAGTACAGCATTTTTTAAAGAGTATACCCATGGATTTTGTTATCAAGCAGAGCAGGTACCAAGAGATAGCTATATTTTAGGTCTTGCTAATGTCCTGTCTTCATAATGAGACTGTCTGCAGCCATTCTAACCCCTGTCTCTCCTTTCTGTATCACAGTTGTTTTTTTGAGCTCATAATCAGCTCCAGCTGCTTAGGATACATTGTTGTTGAGTCACTAAGTCCTGTCTGACTCTTTGCGACCCCACAGACTGCAGCACACCAGTCTTCCGTGCTTCACCATCTCCTGGAGTTTGCTCAAACTCCTGTCTATTGAGTCGGTGATTTTGTCTAACTATCTCTTCTGCTGCTGCCCCTTCTCCTTTTACCTTCAGTCTTTCCCAGCATCAGTGTCCTTCCCAGTGAGTGAGCTCTTCGCATCAGGTGACCAAAATATTGGAACTTCACCTTCACCAGCAGTCCTTCCAATGAATATTCAGGGTTGATTTCCTTTAGGATTGACCAGTTTGATCTCCTTGTAAACAAAACAAAGACCCCTGCCCTGTATGTCTTCTGTACTACTTCTCTATCAGTGCCTGTAATTAACACTAAATTTTTTGTGTCTTTGCATTAGTCTAATTATTTCAGATACATCATTTTTGCTTTCCAAGTATACGGTCGGTCAAATTCTTAAGGACCAGGGACCCCAAGAATGTCTAGCTCAGTGCTAGAGGGAGCAAAAAGGAAGAGTGAAAATGTCTTTTTTCACAGACAACTTGTTTACAGGCTGCCTACTTTAAATAAATTTGTGGCACTCCAAAATTGCAATTCAGATAGTTGGAAAAGCAATCATTTTTCCATTAAAAAGGAATTATTTACTCACTTAAGAGTTAATTTAAAATAACTGACTCCCCTAATGAATGTAATTAAAAGTTTGTTAACAGGTCATTATGTATTTGTTAGGAGATGTGGTAAAGGAACTGAAGCTAGAGTATCAGAGGCCACAGTCAATTTTAAATTATGTGAAATGAAGACAAAGGAGCTGAAATTTAGAGCTGTAAGTAAAAAAGAAAATAAATTCTGATTTCTAAAATTTCAAATGTATAGACAGATTTACAGAGAGGACTTCCATTTTCTAAATTTACAGTTTATAATTGACAGGTAAAAATTGTCTCTAACCAGATCACATTCATTCTGGCAATGAAGGTTAATCATTTGAATACACAAGAAAACTGGCTTTTGGTTACAGCTTTCTGAGTATAAGAATAAAACAATTCATGGTTTTCTATTTTGCATGGAAGAATGAGCATTTTCATAAACACAGGATAGTGACTGTTTTTCAAGACTCCTTATAATAATGTTGACATTGAGTTGCTATTTCTGGGGTAATGTTCTAACACCTCTGTGGGTTAATCAAGCTTTTGAGGACTATCCCAGGAATCCAGTGACCATTTATCACTTTGTTTCTATGAAAAATGCTTCTGAGCTCTAGAATACTAACTTTAAACCCAAGGTTAGGAACACACCCCAATTATTAGGAATCCTCTTATTTCTGTACTTTTCATAATCCATTTATTCTTTGAAGACCATCATAATTATCCATGAGACAGAAAACTTTTAACCAGGTGGTATACAGTAGCACAGTTCTTAGAATGTAGATATTCCTTTCAACTCATTCATTCATTTAGCACATTTATTGAGTGCTTCTGTGGACAAGGAGCTATAGGCAAACAGCAGTGCGCCAAGTCTGCTCTCTAACCAAGAAGAGCTTATAGCTGCTTGGGGAAGAAGATGCATTTTTCAATAGAATGTCTTAAATACCATTAGGAAAGCGTAGATGAAGCGTATTGCAGGTTCAGAGGAGAGCAAGATATTTCCTTCGTATGGAAGTGGGAAGACTTCCTGAAAGAGATAGTATTTAAAATGCCACTTGAAAATGGAGAGAATTTGGAAGGGGACAGTGAAGGAAGAGCATCTGGGGAAGTATGGCAGCATAAACAAAGCAATGGAACTAAGAAAGTATGTTTGTACAAGAACAGGTCAGTGTTTCATGCAGCGAACACTTCTGGAGCAACTACCAGGTATAAGACACTGGAGGAGCCAGAGATAGAAAGAAAACTGAGACTTGGTGTTTGTCCTTAAAGAATAATTCAGTTTAACATAAAAAGTGTGAGTAAGGAACTGGTTTTCAGTTAAGCTTGAGGACGCTGATGAGTGCTGAGCTGAGGGGCTGGAATTGTATTCTACAGCAATGGCTTTGGGGGTGATGATAATAATGCTTATTATTCACTAAGTCCTTCCGCGTTCTTTGCACTTTAAGAATTTACATGCATTAGTTCCTTCTGGTCTCCTCATGAGATATGATTACTATTTTATTCCTACTCGTCAGCTGAGAAAACTGGGGCTTGGCCAGTTAGTTAATTCCTTTAATGTTGGCAGCTGGTAAGTAGCAGAGTAGGGATTTGAACAGGTGTATTGGATTTCAAAGCCGGTAACTCACTGAATTGAGTCATGGAAGACACTTAAATAGACAAATGATTGATTTGAACTACTCTTCTTAAGAATTCAGTTGACTCGGTTGGACCACAATGGTTAAAGGATGTGAGTAGTGAGTAGCTTATGAGAATCTAAATGGAGGTATTGAGTAATGGGTATAAAAAGGGGATGGAAGTGAGAGAGGTCATAAAGATAACTACTTAATTCAGAAGCAGTGAAGAGGAAAAAGTCAAATACAGCCTCAAGTTTTAGCATCTATGGTACCTGGAAGACCCATGGCGCCAGGCAGTGAAATAAAGAGCACCAAAGGAGAGAAACATCTTGGGGAGGTAGTGGAGATTGGAATGACTATTTTAATTTTGTACAAGTTGAGGTTGAGGTGCTAATGTGATATACAGATGTGAAGGGTATCCCTTCAGGTGGCTGGAAATACAAAAATTTAGCTTGGAAAAGAGTTGTTTCAGATACAGGATCATATTTTGCCAATGCTACAAAAGTCCAGGAAGATTGTTTAAACTTCAAAACCATAATTTTAGTAGGGTGAAGAAATCAGAAACCAAATCATAGGATTTGTGAAGTGAAGGAATAGTAAGAAAGAAAAAAAAAGAAAGAGTGAAAATGGAAGTGTAGGCCACTCTAAAAGGAGTTAAAAGTTAAGGGGAAAGAGAGTAGCTAGTAGACTAAGCAGCTAACAAGAATGAGGAATGTCTTTGTTTTCCTTGAGAATGGAATGACTAAAGAAAAGCAGTGACTGATGAGCTAAGATCTTGGAATCGATGCGGATGCATTAACTCAAGGGCACAAACAGTGGGTTAGCCAGATGAGGGATCCTTGGTGCCTCCTTCAGATTCATGCAGACTCTTCCCATCCTTTAGATCAGCACTGAAACACTACCTCCGTGTTAATAAATACGTCTGTGTCTCTCCCATGGACTTCCCTGGTGGCTCAGTGGTAAAGAGTCGGCCTGCCAAGCACGAGATGTGTGTTTGATCCCTGGGGCCGAGATGATCCCCTGGAGAAGGAAACGGCAGCCTCTCGAAGTATTCTCACCTGGGAAATTTCCATGGACAGAGGAGCCTGGCAGGCTACAGTCCAAGGGGTCACAAAAGAGTTGGACACTACTCAGTGACTAAACAACAATCTCTCCTATAGGTTTCCCTACAGAGGCTTATATGTTCCTTATCTCTTTCTCCTGTTGCGTTTGGTACCTGCGTGCATGGATCAGTGGATCTCTAACACCAGAGTGCTTCCAGATCACTTGGAGGGCTGGTTAGAACACAGATTGCTGGATCCCACCCCCAAGAGTTTGTGATTCTGCAGGTCTGGGATGAAGTCAGGATTTGCTCTGTTTACAAATTCTCAGATGATACTGATGCTGCTGAGCTAGGGACCACATTTTGTATTACTACTGAACTAAATTAAGGAACCTGTGAGAGGTACAAATAAAGGATTTGGGGAACCTTACAGTGGACTAGTGTGCAAGATCTGGAAATGCTCTAGAAAAAAGTCTTAAGAATCAGGTGTGATTTTTTGCTGTTGTTGTTCAGTCACTCAGTCGTGTCTAACTCTTTGTGACCCCATGGACTATAGCATGCCAGGCTTCCTTATTCTTCACTATCTCCTGGAGTTTGCTCAAACTCATATCCATTGAGTCAATAATACTATTCAACTATTTCATCCTCTGTCACCCCCTTCTCCTCGTGCCCTCAATCTTTCCCAGCATCAGTCTTTTCCAGTGAGTCAGCTCTTCGCATCAGGTAGCCAAAGTATTGGAGCTTCAGCTTCAACATCAGACCTTCCAATGAACACCCAGGACTGATCTCCTTTAGGATAGACTAGTTTGATCTCCTTGCAGTCCAAGGGACTCTCAAGAGTCTTATCCAGCACCACAGTTTAAAAGTATCAATTCTTCAATGCTCCGCCTTCTTCATGGTCCAGCTCTCACATCCATACCTGACTACTGGAAAAAACCCTAGCTTTGGCTATAGGGACCTTTGTTGGCAAAGTGATGTCTCCGCTTTTGAATACACTGTTAGGCATGATTTAAGATTAGGCAGAAAAAGAATGAAATATTTTGTCTAGCTTCATGAAAGAAAAATACTGTAAATGAAGCATCAACATAATCGCTACAAGTAAAAGAGTTTTCTTAGGAGAGATATATCATAAAATAAAAAAAATAAAGTGAAAACCACAGCAGTGACTATAACTTTATTTTAATCATGAAGAACTAAGTATTATGTGAGTAAGAAGTCCACAATTATTATTTAGGGGAAAGTAAGTATAGAGCTAGCATACTGTGTTCCATTTAGAGTCCTATGTGGTTGTTACAACAACTGAGGCCAAGGGATATTTCTAAGAGCTGGTTTTATAATTACCAATTTGATTGCTGCATCTAATTATTCCCTTAGGTTTACCTGTCCCTGAGAGTTACCGTGCAAATCTGACTTTAGTAGATACACCAAATCTCTGAATTTGGGTAGGTGTAATTGGTTCTGTACATCATTACTAAAGTGTTCGCCGCGGTTGGCAAATGTGCTATAAGTTGCACAATGAAAGGTGCAAAATTCTTCCTGACGTTTGCAAACGTCAGTCATTTTTAGTTTCTTTCATTCAGCCAAACACTCACTAAGCTAATGCAACAGTATCAATGACCATCACCTTAGCAGAAGTAAAACAACCAATAGCCACACTGTGTAGCCTGGACATATCAGAGGCCTATTCTTCTGATCGTATGGTCAGAGGTCACTAGAGGGAGAATAGAATTAGTTAGATGTATGAATAAATATATCATTTTAGTTCCAAGCCTACACAACTGTTAATTGCTTTATGATAATTCTCCCATATAAGTGAAATTAGATTTTTGAGTTGGAATGAATAAATATCCCTATTAATGGTATCCACATCAAGTTATCTGCTTTAGTCTTTTTAAATGATATGTTGTGAATATTTAGTTTAAACCTAAAATTCCACATAAAACAAATTTTCTAGCTCTAGTGGTATGCAAATAAATTATTCAGGACTGGCAGAATAAAAATAAAGCTCATATTTTGAGAACACTTTCCTTTTTTAAATAAAAAGCAATTTCAAAATAAAGATATAGTTGCCCACCTAGAAAAGGAAAAAAAAATGAAACAGTCCTTTCAAGTCAGAGTGATACTAAAAATTCCAGATTGTTACAATAAGTACATATTCTAAGAGAATTAAATTGCTTTGTTGGAAAAGATAGGTGGGTGTCAGATTATTTGGCTTAATTTTTACCATAGCAGAGTGATAGTTACTGAGTAGCTGGGAGATACGCAGAAAAATTACAGGAAAGAAAGTAAGTGTCAGTCTTTTAGGATATATTTGGTTCAGTGTCGTCAGAAGGTAGTCTGCCCTCTCCCTGGAATCAAGTTGCAAACACTACCCTCAATAGTAATTAGAGCTAAGCGTCAATTACAGGACGTATGATTTGTTCAGAAGCACTGTGTGTCGGCTGTTTCCTAGCACCATATTTCATGGGAGCACAGGTTGAAACGATGGAATTATTTCTCTCTCAGTCTACTACCTCGTACAGTGCTTGAGTGCAGAAGTGAACGTGAATTGTAATCTTAAAAACCAAGGTAAGCGTTGCCGACTGATCTGTCTTTACACATCTGGGAACTTTTTCATGAAAAATATGACAAAAAATGTGAAACAGTGAAAACCAACTTTAGAAAAGGAAGAATGTATCAGAATTAGAGTAATGTGCTACTTTTGTGACTCCCCCAACCAACATCATCCTGGCATATCTAACTTGTTTTATTTAAATTGTTGTACAGGGTCACTTTGATAAGTATTTAATAAAGATGTACAGACTTCCCACATTTCCTTTGTGCTGATGAACTATGCTTTCTTTTTCTTTTGATGTTTGTTTCACGTTTTTACTAGGTAAAAATATAAGTCATATTTAATCCAAGAATATTAGAACCCTTTCTCTCTCTGTTTCCTATTATCTATAAGAAGTATATTTAAGCAGATGATTGTACATGCTCAAGAATTCACACTGAGATTGATAGAATAGTGTCTGGTAGCCTGTAATAAAATTGAATAATGTGGGTGATTTGTACTGTTGTCACAAGATTTTTATGATAGGCACATTTCAAACTTTTAATGTTCCATCTAGTTTAAATATAAACTCAATAGCCTCAGGCTTATTTAGACCATTGGGCATAGAAATCTCTCTGGAAACCAGGTAAGTTTAACTCCTCAAGAGGCACTATTGTCTGTCATGAGAATAAATGTATTTTGTATGAATACAATAGACATTTGTGAAATTCTCCTTTTTAATATTATCACTTCAGTCCTCCTCACCTAAAAAATCCTTTTCCTTTCAATTTTGTCATTTTTTTAAACATGAATTAATACCACTGTTAGGAAGGAGCTTAGAACCTCTTGCTGGGAGGAAAGTGTTTTTATCTCATTGTCCCCAGTGGGATTTCAAGTGGTTTGGGAAATACTCAGAGAACATCAGCTTCTTTTATTCTACCTCACTGGTAGCTTAGGGGTGTAAACACTGAGGGTTCGATAGACTCTTGCTAAAAAACGAGTAGATTAAGACCAATGCGCATCAATCTTTCCAAGGTCTAGAGACCCTATGTTATGGGAACTGTTAGTAGACGCTTTTGCTCAGTGTCCCTTTTACTATTGTGTTAGTACCTGATTTGGGAAGAAAATTTTTTCTAGCTCTGGATCCATAATTGGCTTCATTTTGTATATTTGCTTTGTCATGGAATTATTTATCCCTGAAGATCGTTTTTTCATCAGGAAAACATGGGATAATTGTAATCCATGTAACAGGTTTTATGTCTACTTAATATACTTAAAAGTGCTTTGTCCCTCTCAATGAAAAGTTGTAGTATTTGTATAACCCAAGGCACATGGTGAATTTCTGTAAAAATGTATCATTAAATTCTGTGGTAGATCTAAGTTCTTAACTTGCCCCATTCTGCCATGTGGGTGGCAGATAGTATCATGTGAGCACATGTGAAAAAATCCTCAGTTGTTGCAACTGACATGACGGCTTTAGACATAGTTGGAGATACAGCCTTAATTGTTTTGTCTTGTTATGGGGACAAATTCATCCTGATATTGGCAAAATCTTGCTCTTAATCTTTTGATTTATGGGAGCAAATACTGAAAATGAAATTAATGCTTCAGGTGCAAAATAAGGCAAATGACAAGTTTTATGAGCTCTTTCTAGTTTTCTGGCAGTATTGCAGTGAGAGAGAGAGATGAAAGAGAGAGAGAGGCACATACATACACAGAGAGAGAATTTCAGAGACATTAGCAAGCTGAGAGAGATGGGAGAGGCAGAAAAGATAAACAGGATGGAGGTGACTAGAGAGACAGAGCAAAGTCAGATAAGAGAACAATAGAGGAAGTGGGTGTGAGAGAAAAAAAGAGACTCAGGTCAGTCAAGGTTTGGAAATAGAGATTGTGCAATTTGGGAACTTTGGATTCTTTTGCATTTTCTTTAACTAAAATTTCAACATGCTTTGTCATATTAAATACATGGAGCACCAGGTCCATTTTTAGGAATGTTTCCTTTCCATTTGTGTCCTTTAAAGCAAAGGGAGCTTTAAAAGGCTGTTTGAAGTTCAGAAGATACCAAAAGTCAAAACAAATATTCTCCTAAAATAAAATATTTCCATTCCTTTGTTGCCTTAGAAAGCAAATCAATGAAAAAGGAAAATGATGATTACTGTGATTAAATTTCCTACTTTCCTTGTGGCTCCTTATTAAAAGAGCATTATGCCTTTGACTTTGGTGTTCACTGGGGGAGTGACAAGGAGTCATGTGGGAAGCCAGAAAGAAATTCCAAAGAATGAAGACAGTATAAAGGTACAAGAATAAACATGATACCCAGGGACAGTCGTAGCCATTTATGATGAATCACTGCCAGTGCAGAAACTCCTTGGGCTTTCACCAGCGGATCTTATCTGATGCTGTTTTGCATATCACTTATGCCCAGAAGCTGCCTCCATGACTGAAGCAAGTAGCATCAATCTCTAGGATGTCTGGATAGTGGCACAGTTCCAAGAAATCAGGCCAGGGGGTTGCCATTCTGTTCAGTACTAGAGATGCTTTGGAGAGCGAGCATCCCCTGAGTCAGAGGATTCCCTGTGTTTCTCAGGATAAGGGTGTCTCCTAGTTGCCCAGCTCCTTTGTTTGAAGGACTTAGATGCCCTGCTTAATTAGGTTATTCCTGCTCACACAGTTTTTGCCCTGCTCTCCTTCATTCTTTACAGATTTTTTGCCAAATAATTGAAAATGACAAAGAAGTAAATCATTTTAGAAGTGAGATGTTGGGAAATTCCAAATAAAGGCATTGGTGCCAATTCTAGTCCACTTGGCAAAATTCAGCCCAGACTTACCACTCTTCTTTCCCTGTCCAAATCCCCTTCATCCTTTTTGCTATTCTAACCTCACTGTTGCCCCATTACCCAGTCCCTGCTCATCCTAACCCTTGCACGGCCAGGTTTAGTCACCCCATACCGCTTTCCACGGGGGTAGAATGGTGGCTTTCGTAACTGCTTACCCAGGTGGAATATCTACACTGCCAGGTGGAAGCCGTCTCTTCTGCGCCCGGAGAAAACTGGCTTCCCGGCTGACAGAGGACCATGAGCGGCCTCTCCCACAGTGGTCACCGTGAGCATAACGCTCCACTGGAATTTTTTCTGAACTATCTTCAGTGCATTATAATTATGGCAGCCATGACGTATGCATGCAAAAAGGGAACAAGATTTTAGTGCAGTTTCTACTGTTCACTTTATTGCCAGACTGGGTTCTCTAGGAGCCTGTTAACTTTTTTTGAATATGGGCAACCAGATTTTGAATAGCTTCGAAATGTTTGGTTAATAGTTAAACTAAGGTAACTTTTTTTTTTCTACCAAGGGGGGAGTAAAGAACAAATATTAACTCCATTTCTTTAAATCGAGGAAGCTTCTGGGAGAAAAATATCTTTTAAAAAGGGCAACTGAGTAAACTATTGTTCTTTTCCCCTCTTTGGTTCTTACATGTCGAAAATGTAAACACTGAATGCAAGAACTGAAATTCTCTGAAACTTGAGGGCAAAACATTTTGTGTGCTGGAGCTATAGAATGTGTAACAGCAGCTAGGTGTGTTGAGCTCCTGAGCTGCTGTTTGCAGCCCCTTCAGGCCGGCCCTTCCTGTGAGCTGCGGAGGAGAGGCCTAAAGACAGAACCAGAGGCCTCAAGGCCCGGCTGCTTTGATCTGTTCCAACAGAAGGTTCGTTGCCACTGTTTGGAAAAATGTGTCTTTTCAGATAGAATTTTTGTTGCAGTTCTGATAGAAATTCATTATAAAAACCACCAACAGAAATGTGTGTACCTCCTATATGAAGCTATTTTAATTAGTTACATTGATCCAAGCAGTATGATTTAATGCATAGTTTGAATGGGTTTTGTTGTTTGCTTCTTCCCCTCCCCCCCACTGGGAATATTAAAATAATTATTTAAAATTAGGTGTTGTAACCAGTCTTCTGCTGCTCACTAAAAGGGGAAGAAATGTTGGCTCTTGGCCACACTAGCTTTTCTCTTTCACTTAATTTCTTCCATTATTCATACTGATAAAGCCATTAAAATTAAAATCTCATTTAAAAATGAGTGCTTCTACATTTCAGTCTATATACAAAAACCAAACAGCCTGAATACTAATCTATTTTAATTTGTAAAAAATGTAAAGACTCAGTATATGATTCCTGTACATCTTTGTACAGACAAATATTCGAAACACTGTCTCTGGGCAATGAGCTCTAAAGTCTACCATTAGGCAGTTACCATGCTGGATTAATTTCTCCTAATCCCATTTTCCTCATGTAAGATGAAGGTTAGACTCCTAAATGATGTTTCCTGCTAAGAATTTATGAAATATAGTACCTCTAGAAATATTCAGAAGTTTGAGAAACATAAGTTGGCTTTCCTAGGAAGCTTTGTATTTTTAGGAAAGTTTCTAAAATAAGTCAGATTGCTAGTAGGTCCCTAGCATGCCATAAAGGGAGAGCAAGGAGTTCCTTGGTATCCTGTAACCAAAAAAGGCGTCAGACCTCATGAAAGCATCTTGACGCCATAGACAGGAGTCACTGGTCAAACGGAGCTTAGGACCATCTCCCTACGTCTTTTTTTGCCAGAAAATTTCGTCAGGCTACTGACCTCCCAATCCAGTCTCGACCTCAGACAATTTTAGTAAAGCCCTGTCTGGAGATAATTTTGGCTTCTCTAAAGACTTAGTAATTTAGGAATGAAGCATATGACATTCCCTTTTGATAAGTCAGGTGTATTAAAAACTATTTCAAAAAACTTGACAAAGCACCTGTCAGAACTCTGTTTTCCTTTCTTTGAGTTTCCTTTTTTGCGTGGTCATGCTAATAATAGTGGGTTACAATGGCAGAACGCTATAACCCGGGCAGAAATTATTTATATTAGCTTAAAGAAGACAATTGGTTTTTAAGACTTTTTTGTGTTGTCTTCTTAAATTCTGTAATTCTCAGATTTTTTGATGCTGCTTTAAAAAAGGATTACAGCTAATGAAGTATGTCACACGTTTAATCAAATTATATTTTGTACTCTGTAGTACATAAATCTTACTGATTTTTTTTCAGTGTTTAAATATAAGACGTTCAGTGCATGGACAAAAGACTCATATATAAATGAACCACCCCTGAGCTGTATGTATTGTTTTGCTACACATCCAAAAAGTTATCCATTGCATCTTAGTGCAAGATTCATCATTTTGTGTAGAAGCTGGCATAATACTACTAAACCCAAAGGACACTGTGGCTTAAAATCTATCATGTTGTGGCTTCACTGCTGTTTAGTGATGCAGCACTTCATTATTGCTTATAGACTTCAAGGTGGTACTCAGAAGGATTTATTTTTAAACTCACCATTCTTCCAGGATGCTACTACTATTGAAGCACTTTGGAGGGAACCCTGAGCTGCCCCAAGGGAGATTCAGGCATAAAACTGCCAATTGTCAGGATTTTAAAGACTCAGAGTTCTAAGATATACATTTTTTCTCTTTGGCATCACCGGATTCTATGTCAGTCTCCTCTATCCACTTATGAAATTCATCAAGGAAGCATCGATATTAAAGGGAACTTTTATTTTCTCACAAATCATTTTGAGCAAAATCAAGCTGGTGGTAGAAAAAATAACTTTAAAAAACTTATTTATCTTAAAAATATACAGACTTGACAGTATTTGAAGCTATTCTTACTGAGGAATTTTTCCTGTATGTATCAAAGTAGTTTACCAAAATTAATAGCATTGAACATGTTACTTTTTAAAAATTTTTATTGAAATGTAACATATAGAAAAGTGCACATTCTGTAAATGTACGGTTGAATGAATGTATACAGACACGCACACCTGGGAAACAGAACTGCAAACTTAACACCTCCAGCATCCCAAAAGTCCCTTTCGTGCTCCTTTCCAGTCACCACACCCTAACCACAGCCTGCTCTTCCTACAAGAATAGCCAGGACTCTAACAAACTGCATAGATTAGTGTTATTTGATTGTGTACTTTAAATAAATGCTAACGTACAGCATGTTGATATGCTTCTTTATTTTCGTTCTTTTGCTCAGTATGACATTTACAAGGTTTATTTGTTGTTTCATATCACCATATACCATCTTTCTTTATTTTTTCTTATTGCTGTATTCCATTATGTGAATGTTAGTTTATGTGAAGATACCAGAATCATTCTTTTTATTGTTGATGGGTTAATTGGTGAATTTTCAGTTTGAGACTATTATATACAGTACTGCTATGAATATTCTTCTACAGATCATTTTCTACTAGATATATACTTAGAATTGCTGAGTCATAGCGTGTGTATTCAGTTTTAATAGATATTGCTAAATCATTTTTCAACATAGTTATAACAATTTGTACATCAGATAAGAGTTCTAGTTATACCACATCCTTGTCAGAACTTGATAATCTTTCTTCATTGTAACCATTGGTTACAACAAACATTGTAACAATGGTTACAATGAGGTATGGAGCAGTATCTCCTAGTTTAATGACTATCCCTAATGACTAATAAAGTGAGGTGCTAGTCATTTGTTTATAGGCCGTTTTAGTGTCTACTTTTGTGAAGTGTCCATTCAAGTCTTATGCCCAGCTTTCCTATTGTGTTCTTTTCCTTACTGTTCCTGTAGGAGTTCTTTATTCTAGATTCAATCATTTGTCAAAATGTGTATATTGTCAATATTATCTCACACTCTCTGAAGGGTCTTTCCATTCCCTTGATTGTGTCTTATCCTTACATTATTATTCTTAATAAAGTATATTTATCACTTTTTTCTTTTATAATTATCACTTTTTTGTTTACTGTTTAAGAAACTTTTGCTTACTCCGAGGTCACAAAGATGTCCTGCTTTTCTCTTTACTGTTGACCTTCTGATCCAGAAACAGTTAAGAATTTCTGAGTGCCTAAGCAGGTTTTAAATTTTAACACATATTTCTATGCTTTTTGTTTATGCAGTCCTTTTCACCATTCTCCCGTACCCACCTCTCAAAATATTAACCATTCCTCACGTTTACCTTAAGAGATAGTTCATCTATGGAAATATTTATGTATCCAGCTCCTAACCAGATCTAATTTCTTTCTCACTGGAGCCTCCTTAAAATTTTGTTAATAATATATGACCACTGACATACCTTGCCTTTCATAAGTATTGATGGATTTAACTACTTATGCTCTCCAGAGATATGGCATAGTGTCAGAGGGATAGAAATGGTTCCTAACTACAGTAACTGAAGCTTAATGAACACTTGGTAGGTGTTAGGCTCAGGGTTAAGTACCTTGTATAGAAGAATCTCTGTTAGTTCTCCTACCAGTCCTACAGTGCAGGTATAGAGGTATACAGAAGTAAAATCACTTGTCTAAGGTCATACAGCAAGAAAACGGTAGACCTGAAAGTCATCAGTGTTCTCCTGAATGGGTGCTTTTAATGTATACAAAACAGTGTTGCCTAAAAGATTTGCCGTAGTATCATGGTTATCCCAGACCCCCGTGAAAATACAAAGGATTGATTCATTCTCAAAGTGAGGGGAGAAGTTATATCTCCCTAGACATTCATAGTGCCTATGAGTGTATTAAAAACTCCAAGATGGTTTCCAGTAAAGAGCCATTTCAGACTTTGCTGAAACCAGCATCTTCTCTATATATTTGATGACAAGAATCTTTTCCACATAACTTTATAAATAGCCTACTTTTTGGAATAATGGCATGGGCTTTAATGTTAAACAAACAAGAGTTTGGACTCTGGCCCTACCACATATTAAATGATCTTCATCGCTCCAAGCCTTACCTTTCTCAGCTGTATAATGGAGATAATAATGCCAACCTCATAGAGTTGTGATATAATTTCATAAAATAAGGGCCACAAATCACTAGCGCAGTACCCAGCATAGAGTAGAATCTCATTAAATGCTAGTTATTATTTTTTTATTATCTCTTAGCAAGTAAAATAAATTCTATCTGACTCAATTTATACTCCCTATCAGCACTGTGCCTGTACAGTTGATCTTCTATAAGTATTTACTGAATTAAATAATGCTGTTATTTAGGGAAGGTTATTTTTAGATAAATGTGTGATGGACAGGTAAGCCTAGCATGGTGCAATCCGTGGGGTTGCAAAGAGTTTGACACAGTTGAGTGACTGAACTGAACTGATAAAACATTAAAAAATCTTATATATTTTAGTTATTTCAGTTTTAATACTACATTGAGCTCAAATAAAAGTTTTAACTAATTTCTAGATGCAAAGGAAATCCAGGATTTTAAATCTCTTAGTTTACTAATAAGATGTTTCTGTCTACAACTAGAGAAATGTGTCTATACAACTGAGATATCTTCAGATATTCAATTCTGTTACCATAGCATAGTAGTAAAAGCAGAATTAAGTAGTCAGATTTCCTGGGTTTGAATCCTGGCTCCTTTTTGTACAAACTATGTGAAATTGGGCCTAACCTCTTTGTGCCTCAGTTTCTCATCTATGAAATAGGGCTTAGTAATAGTAGTTTGTTCATGGGATTATTGTAAGTACCTTTGTGTACATAGTTGTGCATGTATTCATTTAATATACATTAAGTATGTATTTAATAATATATAAGTGATATGTGATAAAATGATATAAGTACATACTTTTATATGTAAATGAGTGTATATGGATATGGTATATACTTACATGTGCATACACATGTATACACATGTAATGCGCTAAGGATAGTGCCTAGTATATACACTGTAAAAACGTGATCTCTGTTACTACGCTGTGTGGCCTTTTCAGAAGTACAATCCTTTAACAGTCACATACACTATTCACATTGTTCCCTCCTCCACACTTTTGTTTCTTGTTTTGCTCACATGACAGACTGATAAAAGAATGCAAATGATGAGGGAAGGAGAGGAGGAGCTCTTGATTGGTGATTGTCCTGGCAAAAGGGAAAATTACTCAACAGAAGGGGCAACAAAGCTAGACAGGAAATAAAAAGGAAAACCTGAGTTTAGTGGAAGTCTGAAATGCCGCTCGTTTTAATTTCTTTAAAGAAATCTTTGTGAATTCTGTAATCAATGTTGTCTCTACCTAATAGATTTTCGTAGTACATGAACTCTTTTATTTCAGTACTCACTAAAGTAAACATACATATTGCTAATAATGGCATCGGAAGAAACTCCTGCTACAGGTAACAGATGTAGATTTTATTTCATTCTGTAAATGCTTCTCCATGCAGATTTTCTTTGACTCTGGCATACCCTCTAAAAATGAGGTGTTTTGTTTGTTTGTATTTTGTTATAGAAAGAACCTCTAGCTAAAACCTGAATAGACCTTCAGAGGTCTATTTCTAAAGGTCAAAGACTACAGCAGCCATTTCCAGTATTACCTGGTCCTCAACTCAGGTTTTATTGTGCTGGATTATAACATAATCCATTGACATAGTAAGGCACCTATTATGTTAAAGAGGCAGTAGTGAGTTGATTTTCACCTATTATTGGTTTCACAGTATAATGAATACCACTTGGCTTTTACCATCAAAATGAAATTTATGAGAGAGAGCTAATTGCAGTCTTATGGGAGAATATATGGACATGTGGAGTTTCTACAGTGAGAGTGGTGACTGTTAGATCTTTGGGGTGTTCAAAGGAATTTGATATAAATAAATGTATATTTATAGTGATATAAATAGTGTTATTTTCAAATAAGGTGGATTCCTATTATGACTCAATTTATTATGATGCATATAAGATTATATCCTAAGCTTTGAGACTGAAATACACATAGGAAGTATTTTACATAATATTGCCAAATCGTTGGTATAAAAGACAGTATTGGCTCTGTCCCATGAGAATAGCATCATAATAGGAACATTATACCACTCTTTGTGTTGAAATACTTGCTCATTTTATTTTCAATCTTTTTGTTCCTCAGTGAGTCCTTGAGTTTTAGAAAAATTAAGCATTTTCTTGCAGGGTGCAGTGCATTTTGGCCCAATTGCTGCTTGTATCTCCCACTGACTTTTGGGCATCCTGAGGTGAGGAGAAATGTTCCCCAGCAACAGCAGCAGCAGCAAAATCTGGAAAAGATGACAGAGGCGTCAAAGCTCAAACTAACTTGTCCAAAATGAGCAGTTTATTCCACTCATTTTCCATTTGCAGAAACATCCTTTGAGGCAATCAATTTTGGTAAAGTGATATTAAAGAGCAGATTTTAAAAGTAAAAACAGCAAGGTTGAGGTGAGGGAATTGATGAAAGCATAGTTAATATTTATTCAGAAGATCTACCAGTACTTTAAAACAGTCCGTGTCTAACATGGCAAATTGTCTGTCATTAAAATGCTAATGAAATGGTAAACAACTGCTAAGTTTTTTATGCTAATGAATGGTGGCAGCTAAGTAGTTCTCAAGCCCTGTCTTTATTAGCACAGAGATTTGATTGGATAAGGGGGATCCTTGTGCGTTCTGACCTTTGTTGATGGAGCAATCTGTTTGTGAAGTTCCGTGCTGCAGTCTATTTGATTTGAGTTTGTTAGTGCAAAGGGACTTCTGCAGGCTCTCAGGGACCATGTATTACTGTGTTATCAGAGCCACCATAGTGGGTTTAGAGAAAGAATTTTGCTTCCCTTTGTGAGACCCACAGTGGTAAAATAATTATACATTTGTTCATTGGGCATGTTAAAAGACAGAAGTCGACTGAGTAAATGTTGAAGATCTAATTAGCTTTATTGAACGATTCATGCATCAGACAGCATCCCTGCAGTGAACAGAAAGGGAAGATTTTGCTGACCTAAAAAAAAACTGCACAATGTGAGAGTTGTGAGTTAAGTTTTATTGGGGGCTAAATGAAGACTATAGCCTGGGAGACAGCAATTTAGATAGCTCTGAGAAACCACTTCAGAGAGGTACGTGGGAAAGTCAGTGGGTATGTCCTTTTGGTGAAGGGGGAGTACATGCAGTCAAATAAATATTTTTTGCAGAATGTTTCAGCTAGTCATGAGGAATCAATGTCACCATGAAGGATTTTAGTGTGTTTCTAGATATGAGGAAATGCAAAAAAAAAAAAAAAAAAAAAGAATTTTCCACAGTTTGTTGTGATCCACACAGTCAAAGGCTTTGGTGGAGTCAATAAAACTGAAGTAGATGTTTTTCTGGAAAAAAAAAAAAAAGAATTGGCCTTATAAAAATCAGGTCCTGAAAATATCTGTCTGAAGACCTGTTCTGGCAGATTTTCTCGGAGCACAGAGCACGTCACTTCTACTCTCTACTCTGAGCTCCTTTCAGGGGGATGCTGCAAGTCAGCAGCTACAGTAGCACCCGATTTAATCCTTATAGAGTGCCAATGGCAAATGACAGTTGTAGTTGATGATTTTTAAAGGCATGGCAAGAAAATCATAAATAAAAAGGATTATTTCAAACCTAAATAACCTATCTATGGGGGATAGAAGGGGTCCGTATGAAAGATTACCTCCTCTTCCTTTGGTTGATGGAGAGGGCCCACATGCCCAGTCGCCTCATTGGTGCTTACCAGAAGATTCCACCTTAACTGGTTAGGATTATATTCTTGGGTAGGTTTACATTCCTAGGTTGTAACTGCAGTTAGATTAGGTACTAACACAAGTGACTCCATTTTAGGTCTTTTCTTTTTTAATAGGCAGCTATAAGTATACTGTATACTTTTATACTTTAGACTTTTGACAACTACAATAGCTATAAATTGTAAAGGGCCATTGATCTAATATAAGAAATATCTGTCTTTCAACTTAGCTAAGATTTTGAAGCAAAGCTTTGAAGATAAATATTTTAGTAAATGCCTCTGCAGCTTTTGACGTATTGATGTAATACTTCATCTTGAATCTACAAGCTCTGAAGTTAGCAAGGAATGTAACATTACCTAATTAGAAGAATGATGTGTAATTAAATGCAAGGTGGTTGTGTGAATGCCCGGTTGAGATCAAAGTATTTACTTTGTAGGGCCTTGCACATCACAGACAGTCAAATATATATCAAATAAAGCAGGAACTTTTTTTTAAGTGAAAAAAATATATATAGAGTATTTACTTTGACATCAGGGGGAAAAAAGAACATCTCTGTTTGATCTATAATTTTAGCTAATTCTTTTTGCCGAGTTCTACTTTATATTCCTCAGTGCATGGATTGACCTAAAGACTTGCCATTAAAGATAAATCCTTTAGATGCCCTTCTCATTTTTCCTGTTTTTAAGATCAATGTAAATAAGGTATGACAGTCTTTTAACACTATTGCCAATAATGTTCTGGAATGATTTGAAAAATGATGCAGTTTATTAAGGAAATTCATTACCAAAAAAAATCACTAAAATAAAAAATTTAGCTATTCTGAGACACTATGAAAAAAGACTGATGGAAATTTTAATAGTCAGAGCATTTTCCTATGTTGTTCATTTCTCCTTGAAGTCAGCAGGGGATTTTAAGCATATAATCATTTGTGGTCCTATAGAACTTCCCTGGTAGCTCAGCTGATAAAGAATCCACCTGCAATGCAGGAGACCCCGGTTCAATTCCTGGGTTTGGAAGATGCCCTGGAGAAGGGATAAGCTATTCAGTCCAGTGGCCTCCCTGATGGCACAGATAGTAAAAAATCTGCCCGCAATGAGGGATACCTAGGTTCAATCCCTGGGTTGGGAAGATTCCCTGGGTTGGGAAGAGGGCATGGCAACCCACCCAGTGTTCTTGCCTGGAGAATCTCCATGGACAGAGGAGCCTAGAGAGCTACAGTTCCAAAGAGTCAGACACGACTGAGAGATTAACCACAGCACATTATCAGCATGTCAGAGAAAATTGGAACCTTTATACACTGCTAGTGGTAGTATAAAGTGGTTTAGCCATTTTGGAAGATAGCCTGAAAGTTCTCAAAAGGTTAAACCATTTGTCTATCATATGACCCAACAATCCCCTGTTCCACTTTTAGGTGTATATCTAAGTGAACTAAAAACATTGCCACACAAAAATTTATAGACAGATGTTCATATCAGCATTGTTTATAATGGCCCCAAAGTGGAAACAGCCCAAATATCCATCAACTGATGAATGACTAATAACAAATGGTATCTACAATAGAATATTATTAATCATTAAAAAGGAATGAAATTCTGATACATGTGACAACATGAATGCATCTTAAAAGCATGCCAAGTAAAAGAAAACAGTCACAGAAGACCTCATCTTATGCGATTTCATTTATGTGAAATGTCCAGAAAAGACAAATCTGTAGAGACAGAAAGTAGATTAGTGGCTACCAAGAGCTGGAGGTGTTGGGAGAAAGTGAGAGTGACTACTAATAAGTATGGAGTTTCTTTTAGGGATCATGAAAATCTAATATTGATTATGGTCCTGGTTGCACAGGACTCTGAATATCTGAAAATCATTACATTGTACACTCTAAGTGTGTGAATTTTATCTTTATATGCCTGTCATATTTTGTTTAAAAAGGGCATATCAGAGCGTGTCTCCCAGAGAGCCACCTGCGCTAGCAGTTACTGATCTGCAGTAGGTAGAGACTACAGACAAAAGGAAAATGTGTGTTATGGTGGAGAGGAGTGTTTTAAATCTCCTACCCACAGGTTATACCAGATATATAAAGACAGCTAATAGAACTGTTAAAGGAATAGTTGCTAAAATAATACAAGGCTCATTAGAAATAAAAGGTGAAATAAAAAATTTGGTTCCAACTCCTCTGTGTGCCCCCAAAACCCTGCCACACCATCGCCCTGTTTGGATTCTCTAGCTCTCCAGTGTCTAGACTAAGGACAGCCTTCTAATTGTTTTTTTAGGGAACAAATTGTCCAAGTGATAACTTTCTTGGAAGTAGCCTGTAACTATGAGTCCAGGGTTTCTTCCTTGGGTAAAAACCCTATGCCTATCTCTGATTTGCCTAAAATGCTCCCACTGGCCAGTCAATAACTATGAATAATAAAGAGCACCTGGCTTCAGGAGGCTCCTCCCCTCCTCTCTCCTACATTTTTTGGCCAGTTGGAGGCAAGAGTTGAACAAGAGGATGATATTCTGCCCCACAGGCCTGCAAGGTCTGTGTACTGTGAGTCTCAGCAGAGTCTGAGCAGCCCTGGCCTTTACCATAGGGAAGCATCCTGTATCACTGTCTTAGACATTGAGCAAGAAGACCCCTTTTAACTGTATTTTCTCCTCCTGTGCCATTTGCTGACTGCCAGCATAACTCTGTGGTGGTTTAGTTGCCAAGTCATGTCCAGCGACTTAGCGTAACTCTTGCTTGCAGGTTGCAGCTCAGCAGTCTCGTTTTTGTGCTTTAAGTTGGGGAGGGAGATGGATGTGAGCAAGAGGTTAAATTCATTTTTGTTTTGTTCTTGGCAGGCAGTACATGCCATACTACCACCCTTCCTGCTCTTGTGCGCACACCTACCCTGATGATGCAGCCTTCACTGGATATCAAACCGTTTGTGTCATTTCCAGTAGACAGTAATTCTGCTGTTGGGCTCTTTCCAAATTTTAACACAGTGAGTACATGCATTTTTATTTTATTTATCTCCTCCTCAATCTCTTTCATTACAGTTGTGAATAGGCAGTAGATGTGACCTGTGCCCAAGTGTGTAATTTTATACCATATATTGGTTATGCAACTCAGCTGTATTATGCAAGATAATGCTTCACCCATGAGAATTAGTCCAAACAAAAACCAGCATATTTATTTTACAAGTATTTACACAGGCAACTTTCCCCTTTTGCTTTGTGCAATTTTGATAGATTTTTCAGGGACTTCAGAATGTATGTTATTTCTGGGATGCTGTTCCCATGCTCAGGAACACAATTTAGAGATCTCAAGTCACATTGATTTTTCCCTAACCTAGAAAAAAAAAAAGTGTATGTTTCATGTCCCTGGGGACATTTTTATTTGGAAGATTTTTTTTAGATAAAGACTCTACACAAACAAATTTTATTTGGAATCTATTGTAGATTATGTGAATCTGATGCTATGAGTAAAAAGAAAAATTCACTTTAGATCTACATGTTAGTTGTCCACATGATACTTTGACATTCCTTTTAAAACATGATAAATATTAGTGAGTTACCTGTAATTGCCAACGTTCTTTATTCAGGGCTGCTAACCTTTTATCTGAATGAAAGACAGTTTTTATAGCTATGCCACATGGAGCATGACACCCTTCAACAATAGAATTCTGCCCAAAATCTGTCCATAGCCAGCTTCTAAGCTTACAGTAAAAGAAAAGGTTAACCAGTTCAGGTAATTGCATAAATTATGTCTGTTCAGTCAGTGAATACAGCCGGTTGGGGCATGATGGTCTACATGAATGATCCAGCATTATAGAATAGAAGCTACCATAATCAAGAAAAAGAACTGCATTATCAACACCACCAGACAGTGGACATCTGAAGCACTGCCAAATATTTCCTTCTGCAAATTTATCTTCTGTATGAAGTGAAAACAGCAACAGGACTTTTCCTTGAGAAGTGTAAATAAAATCTGCTGACAGGCCTTCTGATGTAACTTAGGCCTTGTAAGGTAATTAAAGGGTCATTGGTCAGCCAGCTTTTTAAAGAGCCCTGGCGTTGACTTAGCAAGTAAATGGCTGAATGTTTTCATCTTCTTGGGGTTTTTCCAGACACAAGTCACACAATTTTTTTTTAAGGCCTTAAACGGTGAACATTGTTTCTAGTGAAGTGGAGCAGCACAGTAAGATAAATCACACCTGCCCTGGTCAGATTAATCCATCAGGAGTGACCATGCCAGAGCAACACGGTCTGCCATTTTAGAGAATGAGCTGAAGCATGCCTATTCTGTCCTCTGTCTAAACATGGGTGATGCATTCCAGACAGAATTGAATTAAGCTATACTTCTGAAAACATTTATTAGATATTCACATTTTGATTAATGTACGTTTGAAAGACAGCATTTATAATCACTGCAGAAGTCCAGTCACTGTCAGAAAGCAGAACTGAAAATGTGAGTAAGCATAAATGTCTCCTATGGTGGTTTACCTCTCTGTATTTTTTTTAACACAAGTAGTACTTATTTCAAAAACTCAAATAAAACATTAACATTCAAAGCAAAATGTCAAAGTCACCATTCCCTACCGCTGTAGACACACTCCCTTCACTAGAGAAAAGTGCTCTCAGCAGCTAGTCTGCATTCTTCCAGCCCCTTCTAGAAGTATGTTATGTACACATATAATAGGAACCTACCATCTGATTAGTGCTGTTCTCTAAGGCATGTTTAGAGAACTTCTAAGTGTCTTACATATACTTCTCTGTTTTTAATGGCTGTAAAGCAACAGTGGAAAGAATATAAGTTAAAAAAAAAAAAGTATTACAGTGGTTTGTTAATGTTGCGTAGGGCTTACACATGCACTGTTAGTCACTCAGTCATGCCCGGCTCTTTGCAGCCCCATAGATCCCACCAGGCTTCTCTATCCATGGGATTTTCCAGGCAAGAATACTGAGTGGATTGCCATGCCCTCCTCCAGGAGAATCTTCCCAACCTAGGGATCGAATTCAGGTCTTCTGCATTGCAGGCAGATTCTTTACCGTCTGAGCCACCCTAGCAATTAACCATATGATATATTAATATTTGGGAGGATGCAATGGCACCCCACTCCAGTACTCTTGCCTGGAAAATCCCATGGACGGAGGAGCGTGGTAGGCTGCAGTCCATGGGGTGGCACAGAGTTGGACACGACTAAAGTGACTTAGCAGCAGCATATTAATATTTGAGAAATCCAAGGAATAATTCTACTGGTAGAATTTCATTGTTTTTTCTGCTTAGAGGCAAATAAGCTTGTAACTTGCAAATGAAAATATTCTTTCATGAAAGTGAAGAATATAGCAAAAAACTGCCTGATATAATCATTTTATTCTCTCCATATTATATCCCAGGCATTTATTGGATAGAGAGTTCTTCTGGTAATGTATTAAAAGTTAAGTCATTGCAAGTGAGCCCCTCTATCATCTTGCAAAAAATTGAATTTATGGGATCATTGGGTTACCTATGATTTTTCACTGATTCGAAGTTTCAGTTACTCTAATCCTTTTCCTATCATCTTTTCCATTCCAGTATCTAATTCACCCAACAGACTTCCCAGGGCAATTTCATGAAAGTCACTGTCCACATTTTCCTAGGAAAATAGTTTTACATCACTACTAATAATTATACTGGATTATTGTATTTTGCGATGTTTTACGTTCTTCAAAGGACTCAGACCTTAGAACATTTTAATCGACCATGATTATCATTCCTTTGTCTACATGAGGCAAAGGCATTAGTGAAGGAAGAACTGAGCCTTGAATTAGAATCTTCTAACTTCAAAACTGATGTTCTGGCTCTTCCGTGTCCTTGGCTCTTTTGGTCCATGTCACCTCCCACCTCATTCAGTGTGAACAAAGCTCAATCAGAAATCTTCTGTGCTCTTTATGGCAGCTTGGTAGACAATTTTCAGCAGAATCCTTAAGCAGAAAGAGGAAAGGATTTTTTGAATGTGTAAAATAGACCTCTGCAAACAATATCTATGAAGCAGAATGTATTTTAAAAAGTTATAATTTCTTGTTAGCAAATTTTAAAAGTATGTTCCACTCAGTAGTCTGTGTTCTTTGAGAACCAACATGAATGCTACCATAATCACTTCATTTTTAAATCAAGAATAATATTAGTAAATGTAAGACATATATTTTAACTCATACCTATTATGAGAAGAATGAACACTGTACTCGTAGACCATAGCTGAAATCTTTGGAAGTTCCAAGTTTTGCCATTTTCTCTAAGTGGATTTAAAATACATGTGTGAAGTAATGATTTCCTCCCGTTTTGATCGTGAAGTATGATACTGTTACACAACAAACACAGCAAGAATGAAATGGGATTCTGCCATATCTGAAAGCAGAGTGGGTGGCTGTTCTCTACTAAATTGTATGCAATGAAGATACACGCTTCACAGTACCCATTTAGTGGCCATCTTCCCTTACAACTGACAGAATCTCTCAGTGTTTATAGGTGAGAATAAGCAAAAAATTCAAAAACACTTTTGAAGAAGTTCTGAAGAGACATGCTAGGGAAAATGGGGTTATTTTGTGGTGGACTGTATGTCAAGGGCTCATGTCTGGAGCATGAGGATGTTAACTCTGTCTGCCCTTCAGTAGCTGTACTTCACAGAGGGACTATTTGAGCCTCTTACAGGTAAACAACTGAGCAAACCAAAATGTAAATTTTTAAAGATCTTGACCTTTTTATCTAAAGCTTGATAGGCCTCCCTGCCGGGCAAGTCACTGAGGCTCACTTCCACCATGCTACCCAGCCTTTGTTTATTTGTCATTCAGAGCCCAACATAGATAGCACATCCTTCACAGGAAACTTTCTATGACTTCCAGTGTGACTTAAGTGCCCATCCTCTATATTCCCAAAGTAACTCCCAACTGCACCATATTCTCCCTGATTAACCATCAGTCTTTACTGGAATGTCAGACTCTTGAGAACAGGGGCTATATTTTGTTTATCTTTGTATGCTTGGTGTCTGGCATAGCTGCTCAATAAAACTTTTTTGAAGGAAGAGTAGAGTAAAGGCTCTAGTTCCTCAGTTTTCAGTGTTCCTGGTACCCCATCTAGCAAAGGGAATTTCAGCATTTCTGAGCCCTAAAGACAAGGTGATAAGAGCAGGTGTTTACTTTTATTTTCCTGAGAATTGTCATCCATTTTTATTTGAAAAGGAGTAATTAGATATTAACTTTTCTCCATCTATAGTTCTGGCTTTCTCTGTGTGGATGGTATGGAAACTCTACAAATATCAACTACATTCTTTGTCCTAGGTCCTAGTCTTAGGAGCATTTAGTTTAAAATCAAGGTCATTAGTTATGGAATTAACATTCCATATGAAAACATAGTATATGAACTAAAGAGTACTGGGTTTGGGGAAGGAAACGAACAAAAAGTTAAAACAAGAGTACCATAGTGTCCAATAAATTTGTAAGAAATAGAATTAATAAGTCAGAAAAGGCAAGATAGTATAATAAAAACCCCCCAAAAAATAGGTAAAGTGAAAATAGTTACTGAACTTTATAGTGTTCAAGAAAGTTCTTTTTTTGTTATTCACTTTACTTCAATTTGCAAAGTACTTCATGGCCATCCTTTAGTTTTTGTGCATGAATTTTTTTAGCTGCCAAATGTATATGATTATTTCTTCCTATTAGAATCAGAATCTCCCAATCATTTATTGTGGATTCCATTTTTATCTTCCTCTTCTTACCTGGATAATACTTGGTATTTAATACTTGGTGTTCTATACCTGGATAATACATGTTTATCCTTAATAAGAGACATCTTCAAATTTTAAGTAAGTTGCATACTTACCATGATGGATCATGTCAACTTAATATGATAAAATAGGTCCATTTTGTAGGCATACCTACACACATACTATCATAGACTGAATATGTCCTCCTCCCCAAATTCACATATTGAATCTCTAACACCTGATAATACTTAGAAATTGGGCCTTTGAGAGATAATTAGTTAGATGAGGTCATTAGGGTGGTGCCCTCATAATGTGATTAGTGCCCTTTTAAGTAGAGACACCAGAAAGCTATTCCTTTATCTACCATGTGAGAACATAGTGAAAAGGAAGCCATATGCAAGCAGAAAGACAACTCTTACCATAACCTGACTGTGCTGGTGCCCTTGATCTTGGGCTTTTAGCCTCCAGGATTGTGAGAAATTTATTTCTGTTGTTTCAGCCATCCAGTCCATGGTATTTTGTTATGGCAGCTCAAGCAGATTAAGACACATATGCAGCCTATATATTGTTTTTGTTTTTGTTGTTATTCATTTGCTAAGTCATGTCCAACTTTTTCAAGTTTCTTTTTGACAGTCACATATTAGATATAGGCACAGATATATTTGTGTGATGCTGCAGAGCTATAACTATAATCAAGACCCCCGTAAGACCACAGTCATCTGTCAGTTTCTCTGCTGATTGGCAGTATTTTCCATGCCGGTTTATTTCAAATGTCTTTGTGAGTCCTGCAATGTTTTTGCCTCTCCTCCAGGAAAGGACACGTACAATAAAGGTCACTGATACTTTATTGCAAGAGGCTCAATGATCATATTTTTGTGGAAAAAAATGGATTTTTATTACCTACCTTGAAATTATTTTTTTTCTGACTCATGAGCAAACATGTGGAGAAGAATAAAGATTATTTCTATTGTATAAAGTCCCAAATTTCTATATGATTCTTTGAATCATCCATAACAAGTTGTAGAATGAGAAATATGTTTACCATTTATTTTATCATTCTAAATTCTTTGAGATTCTGGATGGTTCATAGTTTGTGATTTCAATGACTATTTAAATTTTTCTTTCTTTTAGTAGAAATGATCATATATTTATCAAGGCATTCCAAAATAAAGACATCAGCAATCAAACTCACAGTCACTTTGCTGTGAATTCATGCCATGCTTCTCATGAAATGTTACTGTAAGGAAACCTGAAGTAAGCTAGAACATTCCATTTTACCTACCTTTAATATCTATATCAATTTAATGAAGTCCTTAGATTGTGTTCAAATATCCCATTTCTCTTTTCACTCTTGAAATCCCTTAAGAATATATAGATATTATTGACATGGTATGTATATATGCATGTATGCTTACTTAATAGGTGGCCATATATGTACTCTGTCCTTAATGAAATTATTTGTTCAAGGCATCCAGGCAAAAACATGCATTCACAGCCACTTGTAGAATGTCTGCATGTGCCAGCCTTTGTGCTAAGGAGGAGTAATAGTGAATAAGACAGAAGCTGCTCTCACTACTTCTTCCTCTTGTTTGATTTGTCATCAGATAACAGAGGATTCTGCTTGTAATGAGTAGTAAAGTCAGTTGATAAAAGCAGCCGAAACACATCAGGTTAAGACCTTGGTGGGCCTTTACAGGGTCAGGAATCACAAGGTTTCAGGAGCATGTGGAAAGAGGAACCCACAGTTCCACCATGCTGTGTCCCCTTACATGTCCCCTTCATTATCCTAGCCTCAACCTCACATGGCTCTGGAGCCTCATCTTCAGTGCTAGAGTTTCAAGGATTATGTGTACTTGGAGGGCACATCAGATTTTCTGGCAAGACAGATCTTCAGTCTTGGCGCTGTCCCAGGTCAGCATTTTTTAGAGTAGAGTCAACTTGGCAAAAGTGTCCGCGTCAGGCCCTCTTTTTTTTTTTTTTTTTTTAAAGTCTGGGGGCAGTTTTTTTTTTGTTTTTTTTTTTTATTATTGTTTTTGCCATACATTGTCATGATATCACCATGGGTTTACATATGCTTCCCCTCCGGGTCCCCCCTCCCTCCTCCCTCCCCCCCGGGAAATCTCGCTGCACCAGCCCCGAGCATCAATCCTGGGCTGGCGATTGATTAGACACATGACAATTAACATGCTTCAATGCCCTTCTCCCATATCATCCCACCCTTACCCTCATCCACAAAGTCCACAAGTCTATTCTATACATCTGCATTCCTTAAAAACGTATCTTATTCTTAACAAATCTCCAGCTAATGAAAAGAAGAAACCAACGACAACCTTGTTCCTAGGTTCTTTCAGTGACTGAGCCTTTTTCTGCCTGTGGTAAAGTAGGAGAGCTTAATAAATATGAAATGTGGCAGAATATTATTGTACAAAACATTGCTTCCAGCCCAGAAACAGTATTTCTAAATCAGTTGCTCTATAAACAGTAATTGATGGCGGTATTCCTTGAGAAACTTTTATCAAAAGCTTGAGAACCCATCAATACCACAGACCTTTTCTTTTTTTTTTCTTCTCTCTAGATTCTTATATTCAGAATTAGAGCTCAAATCTCTTTTGGGAAGGGAGAAGCATGTTTTGGAATATTCTAATCCCTTTATTTTTATAGTGACTTTTGAGGGTGCTAAAGATGAATTGGAGTCCTATTTAGCAATCTGGGAAGTTTCAACATCTTTGCGGAGCTCAGTAGGGATCTTGGAAAAATACTTTTTTTCACAGGTTTAGCTGTCAATTTAAGTTTTTTTACCTTTTTACATTCTGATGCTTGAGACAATGTGAAAGAACATAAAGTATGTGAATAATACCTTATTTTCATGGAATTCTAGTATCAAAGGGCTTTAGTGTATTTTAAAGACATTCTACAATGAAAAATTTTTTGACACATCTGTGTTTAAAATAGGCTACATGTGTCTTTGTGGTACCCTTTTTGCAGAGCAAAACGTTGTAGAATATAATCTTGTCTTCTCATTTCTTCCCATAGACAGCTCTGCCACTGAAAAGGGGGCAGTAAAAACTATCAGACAGGCAAGAGCTGGTTCTCTACCCTACAGTATCCTGAATTTAAATGTGTGTATTTCTTATAGGCTGTTCATGTGGGGCGTATTAGTTAAAGTATCCAATAAATCCTCGTGGCTCCTAACATCAGGCTTTGTATTATATTCTATTCAGAAGATGGATTTGTCTTGTCAGTCTCATACTTATTTTCTCTTATTAGGGACAGTTTCTAGAGCCAAGTGAAGATCTGAGAGGTAGAGTAGGAAATATATGTGTTCTCTTTCACAGGCTTATGATTTACAAATAATTAGATATATACAGAAAGTCTCCAACAATTCAAAACTTGTATCTGGGTCTAATTTCTTTGCTTACCTTATGTAGGCATCAAATTTCCATAATATGTAAAAGGGTTAATTGTCATGATAATCAAATCCACAAATTTCCATTTCCAAAATGAGCTGAAGCCATTAGATGCTAAAATGATTACTAATAACTATTATCACATGATACATACTTAAGTTTCAACTTTGAAGTACTTTCTTTCTGAAGGAGACAGTGGCATTCATTCAGTTAGTCAGTCAGTCATGCAGCGTTTATATCCCACTTCCTCCCCAAAACCACTTGGAACATCCCCTCTGATCTGAGAAATAAGGCTGCTTGACATGTTCCAAAGTGAGTCTTCTAACAGTCCTGCCTGGCCTTGGACTCTGCTTTGTGCCACCCTGGGGAGCAGGAACCAGAGTGGAAGGGAGAAAAAGGAAGAGCGGTCTATTTCATTACATAGGGAAGGAGCACTTGACAAGAGTCAGAACACCACAGTGGACTTGTTTTCTTTGATCTTTTGGTTCTACTTTTCCTCAATCTAAAACTAGAGGTGATTAATACCTTCCTAGTCTATATCAGGACATCATGAAAATTTGATGATTTTATTTATGTAGTATTGAGCATATGACTGACGATTTAGAAAATTTATGGAATTTAGTGAATGTCTGTGAAAAAATCAAAACAGTATAACATACCACCATCTTATGTTTAGTAATTTAAAATACACCTCAATTTCAAATGGGATGTTTATGAGGTGATTCCCAAACAGAAAAGCTGTATTCTTATAAATAATATAAATATTTTTATTAATATTTCTATCTCTTTGATCTCATCTTCTTAACCAGTTACCTTAACTAAATCAAGGTATGTTTATCACTGAGGCTAGAATTGTGCATTAGAGCAATCCTAACTAAGGTCAATACTAAGAATATGGCTAAGACCTCACTCGTGAGTTTTAAATTTACAGTCAGCTCCAAGAAGTCATGTCTAGCACTAAGCAGGTGTTTGGTTTTATTAGCTTGAATGATATAATGGTAGTGCATACCTAAAGATCAGAATCACCTGATCTGTCAACAATGAAGAGGAATAATGAATTCTGAGCAGTGCTGGGGAGAAGGCATGTTGAGTGGAGGTTGGATATAACCACAACTAGTTGGGCTGGATTCCTCTTTTCTCCATTTACTTTCAATAATATTGAGTTTAAAGGCCATGTATAAAGATATTTTGAGCCCAAAAGCTTTGCACCTGTGACTCACTGTCATTGACACCAAAGACACAAAGCTGTTTTCTGTTATATTTTCAAACTACTGTTGACTTTCAAATATAGAACCTTTATTCTCACATTATTTATTAATCAAATTGATATTAGTTAAAATGGAAATTAAAAATATTTTAAACTCAACATAGTCCACATATTCATTTATCCTTCTCGTATTGACAAAGGAAGTATATTCTAAAAATTCTTTGGATCTTTGTTACAGAACTCTCTTCACCCTGCTGCCTTCTTTTTTTATTTAATTTGGCAATTCAATTTGAATTTAATTTGTCAATCATATGAGAAAAACCCATGCAACCTGTGCAGTAATACCTAATTGTAAATTCAGTGTGACATCTACCTTTAAACTCAGTGCTTCCTCAAAAATGACTAGTAGGTTTATACTCTATCCCCAAATATTATATAGCCCTTAAAGATATGTACATGTGTTTGAAAACTGTTTTTTCTTAGAATATAAACATTAGCCTAAATAAAACTTTAAAAATATGCAAGCCAAGATATTCTAGCTACATAGCTGTCAGGAATAGCAGAGAAATGTATCAATCTATAGACTTCTGGGGAAGAAGGGAGGGATTAAAACAGACACATTTTAAGTCAGTTCTTTCATAAAAGAACTTTCTAGAAAAAGCCTGTGGCACATAGCTCATCGCTCCTTGTGCAATCAGACCCTCCATTGTCTTCAGAGAGAGCTGCCGCTTCACAAGCCCGGCCCCTTTAATGGATGAGTAGCCTCTGAAGAGGAATTCTGACACCCAGATGTGGAGTTCTTTGAAGCTATACTTTCTGGGGAACCATCATTTTGGTTACAAGCAAGAGTAATATCAGAATTCCCTGGGAATCAGTCATCACAGGAAATTATCAGCAATTCATGGACTTTCCTTTTTGCATTTGCTTCAGCCTCAAGGGTAATCACAAAGATTATAGTCTCCATTTCGGCTTCCATATCACTGAAATATTCTTTTCTGCTGAGAACGACTGATTTCCAGAGGCCAGCTTTTAACCCCAGCTTGGACTGCAATGGTTTGATAACCACCAACAGTTGTTACTGTGATATGGTTCTGATGTGAGGCAGAGATTCAGTAATTCCTGACTAATTATAAGAATTCTTTTAAATAAAGTGATATATCAACTTCTCGTGCTATTGGATATCGTTTTTTTTTTTTTCCATTTTAGTAAGTGTTAGAAGTTGTGGGAGACAGAAGGGTAAATAAAAATTTTCAAATGAGTGTGGTGAAGATTTTGAAGCCAGCATCCTGAGACACCGAATTTCAGAATGGAAAATCGAATAATTCAGAAATGTTTCTGAAAGTCTTCAGAGATAGATTAAAAATGCCAGTTATTTTTGCTTTATGATATTAAAACTTTTCATGAGCATTACTAAGGGATTTTGTGATTCATGACAACTTGCTATGTAATTCATATAGGTCTTTCTCCTTTGCTTGATTAGGAAATCTTGATGCCATGTCCATGGTCAAAACGTAAGGAAACTGACACATTTTTAACTGATGATTTTATTTTATATTTTTATATTTGAAATAAATTTGGTGAATAAAATAGTTTTACCTAAAAGTAAATGTTCATTCCTTACAAATTCAAAACACTATATATCTTTACAAATTCAAAAGAAAGGAAGGCAGTTCAGTTTAAACTACTTTTGGTGTGAAATGTAGCCTCCTTGTATCTCATAAAAATAATGATAAATCAAATGAATAAATATTAATGTACAGCAGTACTTATTTAATAAAGCAATTATCACCCCAGAGAGTAGAGGAAGGCACTTTATTAAAATTCTTTATTTTACTTTGCAAGTATGATATATTTTGTATTATATAAATGCAGAGTTGAATCAAAGATGCTTTTTTGCTAAGAAGAATAAATATGTATATATATATATATATCCATCCATACAAAAAGGTAATAGCAAGATGACTATATAATATATAATACTTTATATGTCACCCATCCACAAAACCACCCAGGGACCACTTTCCTAGCTAAAGTCCTCAAATGTTAAGTGTGGCAGGTAAGCCTGCATGAAGAAGAAGGACCAGTAGAATCAACATTGGTATAGCCATGACATCCCTGGAAGGGAATGGGAGAAGGGAACAGATAAAATACAAGATCAGTTCAAGTTGATTTCCAGATAAACAACAAAGCATTTTTAATATAAAAATATCCTATGTAATATTTGGCACATCATTTATATTTTTAAAAAAGGATTTTTATTTCAAACTTGGTAACCAGAGCAGGAGATCTGGGTTCTGATTTTAGCTGTAGAGGTTTAAGCAAGTTACTAAAATTCTCCAAATCTTTTCTCATTTTCAAGTGAGAAACTTGGACTAAAATAATACTGGTAAGACTGGGACCTGACCTACATGCTTTAACCAGACCTGTTTTCAATGTTTTGTTATACTGAGTTTCCAGTTAGGATTCTGTTTGGGGGTAGAGTAAGGGGAAGGTTCTGAAACTCAAAGCAAATTAAAAGTTTGAAAGTATAGATGCTCCCTGACATTTCACTGCTGTAGTGTGAGAGTGTGACATGGGACAGCCCACAATGATGCTTAGGATTGGAATGTTCCAGATACCCTGCCTCGCACTGCGCCTTGCAGTCCTCACGGGTCGGCTCCTTTGAGTGCAAGAGTAAGGAATGTGTTGTCCTCTATCTGGGGGGAAAAGCACTTCATTTCCACTTTGCTTTACAGAATGAAGAATATATTCAAACAGGTTTCCAATTTTGCAATTCTTCCAGCCTAGTGGGGCTTTCTTTTCATCTTAAGCCTTTATAATTTGTGACAGGGACCTGTATTGCCTCCATGTCAGGATGTATCTGATTAGTTACCGAACATCCTTTCAAGCTTAGCTTTGACAAAAGGGTTTTGAAAGGATGTCATTCAGTGCATTTGGCTATTGAGGAGGGATATTGGGTTTTAAATCAAGAAAGCTCATTACCCCACTAGTCACTGAGAAAAGCCCTGTGACTTTTCTTAGCCCATTTACCAGAAAAATAGGCAAATATATCACTATTACCTAGGTTCAGAGACTTAGCACCAATAATTTTTAAAAATTGCATTTATAATCATCAGCAAGTACTTTTTGCTTATTTGTATGCCTTTTTTTCCCTAAGAATAAAAAATTCTGTTTTTTTAATTCTATTTTTTTTTAAAAAAAGATATTTCTCAGACTTATTTTTGGCTCTGAATTTTATGTTATAGAAGCTTAATCCTAGAGTCAAGTTTGGAGTGTTCTCAAGCCACTATTTTAAAAAGGAAAACAGGAAAGGCCAGAAAGCAGGTGACTGTCTTCTATCTCAGATACTAACCTGTTCTTCCAAACCTCAGGATGGGTATCTTCTTTCAATGTCCTGTAGAATAATCACTTCTCATAAGCTAGCCTCAGGTGAATCCCCATCTTATTTAATACTTTAACATCCATTGAAAACCTATTCTTCAGTCCATATTCCTGAAATGGTTTATTTCTTGTTTTATTTCACCCTGAGGAGAGAAAATATTAAATAAAACATAGGTAACAGGTGACTCATTTATTTTAGTTTCTCTTGGTGAATCCAGTTGCTGTTCCCATCACTCTGAATAGTGATTTCCTTTGGATAAGACAGTTCATTGTCAACTATGTACACCTTGGGCTCTTTGTTGTTGTTGTAGTTTTGAAATATGAATATGCCTTATTGAGAAATATAAAGTATAATACTTTGAAGGTAGTAACTTTTCCACCAAAAATATCAGTAGCATTTGTCATCATTTTATTTCTTCTTCTGTGCTATTATAAAATTCAGAATAGAGCTAAATTCTTTTTCATACTCTACGAGGTAGTTTTTCAATATTTTATAACTTTTCTCATAAATTCTCTCAACAGTGCATCTAATAATTTAATGGAAACTTTTTGTTACCTTGTCTTTGACAGTTGTTACTGAACTTTCAAATCTGTATGCATGCATTGGCCAAAAATTATTTTAGTTCTAGGAACATCAGATAATAGGGATAAAATGAAAGCCTTTCAGGAACTTTCTTTGTGTCTTGATGGAAAAACACCTCTCTCTTCTCACGGTTTCCAGTCATAGCTAAGCATTCACTTGTTCAAGAATGAAAACAAAGAAAAGCACTGGATTTCCTTAAGGGACATAATTTAGATCATTTCCTAAATGCCTTTTCCCTACATTGAAAGGAGCAGCTGAATTTATTGACCATGGTCTGGGCTTCCTTAATACATCATATTAGCCAATTAGACTTTCTAAAATACATTTTTAATTTGAATATGGGTACATACACCATTGAATTTCAGTTCTTAAGTTCACTCATCTAAAGTTTGAATAGAAACGTCAGCATCTGAAGCACTGCTGGGCATGTATGTGTCCGTGCAATGAGGTATGAGTAAACTTTCAGTTAAATCTCATACCCATTGCAGATGTAAATTGAAAGCCTTATTTGTTAAACTGAACTTTTTGAAATGCTCTTTGAAGAGGCTTCTTAAATTACCCAGCAGCATAACTACGGCTTTGCTGCAACTCTCTTGATCTCTGGCAGTGTGGAAAATCACCAGGCGTGTGGAGCCAGCCAGGAAAAGGGAACATTTTACATTTGCACTGACCATATGATTACACACAAGGATCTACTGTCAGAGTTAGACATTCAGCTTCAGTAAGGTGCACAGGTCTAATCTTAGGGCATCTCCCATTAACAAAATAACTACTGTCTGACAAAAAGAACTTAAAATTTATTCCTTCAACCTAGAGCCATTTAAAAATTATCCATCAGAGTGTTAAGCTGGCTTAGGAGATGGTGAAACCACTCATTCCTTTCCTTTTAGCTTTTTCATTTGTACCATTTGAAAACTCTAAAGTTCTAAAAGTGTTAACAATGTAAAACATTATTTTCTTGTAATATCTTCACAAAAAAACTGTTAGAATTTAGCCAAAATATGTGTTGTTCAGTCACTCAGTTGTGTCCAACTCTGTGACCCCATGAACTGCAGCATATCAGGCTTCTCTGTCCTTCACCATCTCCCAGAGCTTGCTCAAACCCATGTCCATTGAGTCAGTGATGCCATCCAACTGTCTCATCATCTGTTGTCCCCTTCTCCTCCTGCCTTCAATCTTTCCCAGCATCAGGGTCTTTTCTAAGGAGTCAGTTCTTCCCATCAGGTGGCCAAAGTATTGGAGCTTCAGCATCAGTCCTTCCAATGAATATTCAGGACTTATTTCCTTTAGGATGGACTGGTTTGATCTCCTTGCTCTAAGGGACTCTCAAGAGTCTTCAGCACTGGAAAAATAGCTTTGACTCGATGGCAAAGTAATGTCTCTGCTTTTGAATACAATGTCTCTGCTTTTGAATACAATGTCTAGGTTTGACTTAGCTTTTCTTCCAAGGAGCAAGCATCTTTTAATTTCATGGCTGCAGTTATCATCCGCAGTTATTAGGAATAACTCATGGTCATTTTGTTATTCACTAGAAAGTACCAGGCCAACCACACTGTATCAGAAACCCACTTGGAAGGTTTCCAGGTGAGATGCATCCATCACTTAGCTCTCATCCTTAGAGAACTTCTGAAAGCAGATCACTGTAGTTTCCCTTTCTCTTTGAGGATATGATGACAGTAGTGGCTCTGAGATCCAACTGTTGTCTTGGGACTTGGGAGCTGAATAAAATTCTCTGTGGAGATCTCACAGATGGCTGTGAAAGCCAAGGAGCATGTGCTTTGCAGTTTTCACCAGTTATATGATTCTGAATTCTGTAAGAACTTCCATAAATCATGGGATAATGTCCTTATCCTTAGATATTTAGTATGATTTTACATGTGAAATTATCAGAATCAACAGTTGTATCGAGGCAGTGAAAATGTATTTGGGAATTATCCATGGTAAAATTGTGTTTCTTTCCCATTCTCCTGTTTTATTTTTTTTTCATAGTAAAACACTCTGAAAATACCTTATTTATAACTTTAGAAATACTTGTTTCCCTCACTATCTGAAAGTAGAGAATTACTATCAAATCTTCCTTAAGTTGATATGTTGTAAAGTGAAGAAGCAGTTTCCTTAGGACACATCTTGTTAATGGATGCACAAAATAAATCCAGATAAAGCACAGATGCCTAGACACAAGTCAAAGCTATGGTGGCTGGATGCTGAGATGCTGAGTGTAGTTTCTGGGGAAGGAGCTTAGTGGTACTACTCTCAATGGTTGAGATGCCCACTGCCTCTATAAAGGTAATGCTTTGTAAAAGCATTTCAAAGAAGTGCTAAACACTATTTTCAAATTTCAGCTTTTATCATAAAAGCAAAAATCCTGTTGGGATTTCTTTCAGTTAGTGAAAACAGGTACTGATACAGGTCTTTCATAAAACCAAGTGGTGCCAAGCATACTTTCAAAAGTAGGAAGGACCTATACAGGCCTCCCCAACTAGAATGTTGTATTTTTGAAGGTTTGTTCTCTACTGTAGGTCCAGCTCCCAAAACAGTGCATGGTGGTCATTTAATAAACTAATGTTAAATGGATCAATTTTCAAGAAAATATAGTGTGTTTGCAAACTGAAAATTATACAATTATAAAAGTGTGATGTGTTGGAAAGGAGCAAAAATTCCCAAGGACAGAACTGACTAGGTTGATATGAAACAATCTCTGAAAAGGTTGCATTTTTTTGGTTATCAGAGTGCTCTAGAAAGAGGACATTATTTTATGACAGAAATATACATCTCTAACATTCTATATATGTTTCTTTTTTTATTCTTCTAGAAATGAAACCAAGGTGGAATTTCTCAAAGAAAAAAACTATTCTAAAGCACAGTTTAGTTTCCTTGCAAGATAGATCACATGGTGTTTTTTCCTTACCCCAGCCATCCTTTTTGTCATAGAATGTTGTTGTTCAGTCACTCAGTCATGTCTGACTCTTTGCGACCCCATGAACTACAGCATGTCAGGCTTCTCTGTCCTTCACTATTTCCTTGAGTTTGCTCAAACTCATGTCCATTGAGTCAGTGATGCCCTCCAACCATCTCATCTTCTGCAGCTCCTTCTCCTCTTGCCCTCAATCTTTCCCAGCATCAGGGTCTTTTCTAATGAGTCAGCTCTTCGCTTCAGGTGGCCAAAGTATTGGAGCTTCAGCTTCAGCATCAGTCCTTCTAACAAATATTCAGGACTGATTTCGTTTAGGATTGACTGGTTTGATCTCCTTGCTGTCCAAGGCACTCTCAAGAGTCTTCTCCAGCATGACAGTTCAAAAGCAAGCTGTGTTATGGAATCAGTTCAGTTCAGTCACTCAGTTGTGTCCGACTCTTTGCGACCCCATGAACCGCAGCATGCCAGGCCTCCCTATCCATCACCAACTCCCAGAGTCTACCCAAACCTATGTCCATCGAGTTGGTGATGCCATCCAACCATCTCATCCTCTGTTGTCCCCTTCTACTGCTGCCCTCAATCTTTCACAGCATCAGGGTTTTTTCAAATGAGTCAGCTCTTCACATGAGGTGGCCAAAGTATTGGAGTTTCAGCTTCAACATCAGTCCTTCCAATGAACACCCAGGACTGATTTCCTTTAGGATGCACTTGTTGGATCTCCTTGCAATCCAAGGGACTCTCAAGAGTCTTCTCCAACACCACAGTTCAAAAGCATCAATTCTTTGGCGCTCAGCTTTCTTTATAGTCCAACTCTCACATCCATACATGACTACTGGAAAAACCATAGCCTTGACTAGATGGGCCTTTGTTGGCAAAGTAATGTCTCTGCTTTTAATATACTGTCTAGGTCGGTCATAACTTTGCCTCCAAGGAGTAAGCGTCTTTTAATTTCATGGCTGCAGGGACCATCTGCAGTGATTTTCGAGGCCAGAAAAATAAAATCAGCCAGTTTCCACTGTTTCCCCATCTATTTGCCATGAAGTGATGGGACCAGATGCCATGATCTTAGTTTTCTGAATGTTGAGCTTTAAGCCATCTTTTTCACTCTCCTCTTTCACTCTCATCAAGAGGCTCTTTAGTTCTTCTAGGATTTTAGTTCTTTTAGGATTTGAAACAAGTAAGACAGTAAAACAGTGTTATGGAAAAGATGTAAAGGAAAGAAAAGAAAAAAAATGTATTCTGATCTATACTCCGTTTGGTTGCCCTCCAATCGCTGGACTGGCTCCACTTACATTTTCTACAAGGAATGTTGACCACCACTAAGGAGGCTCTGGAAAGGGCCTGAGTTCCCACTTAATTTCTGCAGCTATCAAAATACTGCTCATTGTCAACCAGTCCCAAAATATGCAAAGGTCTACAACACGTTGATAGGATAGTAGTAGTAGTACTGGCAGTCGTGCTAATAGCTTTAGTGGGTCTGAGACTTAGCTCAGCGTGACCTGTTATTTTCGTAAGTGTGTTACTTTAGCCTGTGTACCAATCCTGGTTAACTTTCTGCTGGAGTAATGGTATCCCTGTGCTCCAAGAGCACAGCTGATTTTGTTTGCCCGTCACAGTGTGTGGTTTTAGCAAAGAGCTGAATATGGCACTTGGTTCAATCAACAGTCTGGGGAGAGCGTGGTGTGTCATTTTTCTTCCTTTCAGTGACACATGGCATTCAGGTGGACCCCTGTGCGGATGCTCTGGGTAGGAGAAGCAGTGGCAGGATGGCAAGTCTCAGCTTTTACTCATTCTAGATGCGAAAATGCAGGTCTCACCGCATGCTGTTCCAGGGTAATGTTCCATGTGGCTTATTTTTATTGAGACTTCTAATTTGAAATCCAAAGCAGTACTGAGCTGTGTAGTTGAAATAAGGTTGCCAGTGATATGTGTTTGTATTTCCTGATCTTGGAGAAAAGGAATTTGTCTTGCAATAGTTGTATCTGCTTTTTTTCCATTTCAGTTTTTAAGCATTTGAAACAAGTAAAACAGTGATAATAAAGGCATATGGTCAGAGTATTTAAATATAAAAAGCAAAACCTTTTTTTTTTATATTTTAAAAGTTTATCTTTAATTAAAGGATAATTGTTTTACAGGGTTGTCTAGGTTTCTGCTATACAACAGTGTGTATACATATATTTTTATTTATTTTTTTCCCTCCCTTTTATTGTTTTTGTCATACAATGCCATGATATCACCATGGGTTTACATATGCTTCCCCTCCCTCCCCCCTCCCTCCTCCCTCCCCCCCGGGAAATCTCGATGCACCAGCCCCGAGAATCAATCCTGGGCTGGCGATTGATTAGACATATGATAATTAACATGTTTCAATGCCATTCTCCCATATCATCCCACCCTTTCCCTCATTCACAGAACCTTTTTTTGTAGTAACTTCATAGAAATAAGTTGCTCTTCAGTGACATAAGCTATCACTTTTAAAAGTGTCAGTTCCTGAATATTTGAAGTTCTAATGAGACCCTATTGTCTCATTCTTTTCCATAAATCCAATAATGGAAAAGGAAAGGATGAAAAATAGTCATCCTTTTTGTACTCCTGTAATTTGACAATATTGCGATTAAAAAAACTGATCGTTTGCAAACTTCTGGAAAGCTGTAAGTCACAAGGATTTAGTAGCTGAGGTCTGCTTTGCAGTAAATCAAGGACAGGTGCAAATGATGACCATCACCTGCTATGTGTAATCTCTAAGTATTTCTGGAACTTTTTTTTTTTTTTTCTGTATGCAAGTCCAACAGTTACAATAGGGAAAGAGAACAGGGCAGCCCCAATTTTTATTTATGGGTTTCCTGAAGTAGCCCAAGAAGAAATGGGCTTATCCTTAGAAGGGCATATATTGGCCAGAAAGAAAAAAGCTGAGACTCACTTCTCCAGGAAACTTACTTAAACACCAAGCAGGCCTTCTGTGTAGCTTGACTGGGCAGCTGCCCTTCAGGCTGCAGGAAATTGTAGAAACACCCCTCCTTTCTTCCCAAATCTTACCTCCTACAGCAGTGCCTAACTCTGCTTGGTGGTCTGTTAGCAGGGAAGAGGCGGGGGACCTGACTTCAAACCTCCAAGCTCAAGAGTGACCAGTTATTAAGCTTCTCAAAGCCTCAGATTCCTCATTTCTAAAAGGAGGGTAACCGTGGTATCTGTCTCACATGATGGTCGGGACTGCACGAGATAATCCCTAAGTAGAGTTCCTGGCACATGCTAAGAGTTCTGTAAATCTAAGCTGCTCTTATTAAGATGTTTATTATTATTATTCCAGCTTAAAGTATTAGTCACGCAGTCATGTCTGACTCTTTGTGACCTCATGGACTGAAGCCCTCCAGGCTCCTCTATCCCTGGGATTCTCCAGTCAACAATATTGAAATGGGCTGCCATTCCTTTCTCCAGGATTATAGCTTAGAGGAAGAAATTAAAAGGCAAATACCCCAGGAGTATTAAAACATTGATGTCATTGTTAAAGGGAGGATTCTGGATGCTTAAAGTGTGGGAAAATCAGAAAAGGGGGGGAAAGTTCAAAGTAAGGGTGGAGCAAGGGGACAGACCTTCATGGGCCTTCTCTTGCCTCACTGATTTGCTTAAGCATCACCCTTTTTCATTTTTACAGTGTCCTTTCTTGTGTCTGACTCATCCTACCCCATCTAATTTGGGACAACATCTGGAACATATTAGACCTCCAGAAATGTTTGTTGAATGACTGATCTTTAACTTTTTAAAGTCAAAAACCCGATTTCTGCCCTTGTTTAGTAGATAAGTTAGTACTGCCTGCTAGACTGTATAAGTGGTTACCAAATGCTTCATAGGATGTCGGTTAAAGCAGATAGCTACGTTTAAGATGAAATGTCCTCATCTTCAAGAATGGTATGGATACCCAGCCACATGTGAGAAACCCTGGTATAGTTCTTGAGCAGTCTTTTTTCTTATTTAATTAAGTGGTGCTTGGTTTACTCCCATACCCAGCCCCACGTGATGGCAGGTGAAGTCATTGTAAGACTCATTGCAAGTTCATACAATTTTAACTTCATCCCCTTGAAAATTGTTGAGACAGGTGAAAGGTTTGTAATTTTATTTTATTTGCCTAAAATTCCACCCAGGAAAGTTATATCAAATGTAAATGTCATCTAGTACTAAGTTATTTGATCATGTCTTCCCTACCTTGGATTCTCTGCCCTCCCCTAGACTTCATCCCGCCTTTAGTGAAGTGCTGTGGTGTGTTTTTTTTTTCCCCTTGGCTAGGTTTTATTTGCAACTGCATGTGTTTTTATATGATTGCTTACACTGTGTGAATATAAATTACTTTTTGGAATAATCAGTGAAAGTAATGATCTTTTAAAAAAGAACTCATACAAATACAGATTTGTGGTTCCATAGACTTTGTGAATACCCCCAAAGATACCTGTTTATTCTTATTTTCCTATTGAAAATATAATAGGTGGTGTGATAAGACTAGCTTCATGAATTCCTTTTATAAGTACTGTAATAAAATGGTTAATTTGTCCATACATACCCTCCAATTATCTCCTCAATTCCTGGCAACAGCCACAACCCCATCTTTCATTTTTATTGCCTACCATTTAATTGCACTAATAGGTTTTGCTTTTCATTTCTGCATGACTTTCATTAGAAAAAGTGGCAAGTGCTAACTCTTGCTGCTTTTTAGTTCGTACATATTTCAGAGATGAGCAAAAGCAAATGGATTTTTTAAAATTTCATGTGAATATGCTTGCTAGCCTCAAAATTCCAGATGACTACTTCTGACTTTTACTCTTTTAGAAAAGAAGAGGCTTATTTGGGACCAATAAATTCTGCCAGGTAAGGAATATTGGTAGCTAGAGCTATGTGGTAGTTTTTTTTTTTTTTTTCTCTCTCTCTCTCTAAAAGAGCTTTTTCTAGTACTGTTTACCAGTGAATCAATCTTCTCAATTCACAGACAGGTTTCTTGTGCACTGCAAACTAACATGAGCTAATTTAATGAGTATTTAACAAGGCATTTGTTCATTTAAAAGTGATGTAAACATTTTAATAAAGATGTTTGAAAGCATTTGTGCATTTTTAACAATCAAATGTGTATGAAATCCAATTGAATCTTTAAAAATAAGAGTTTGTTGTATAATTGCAGTACCTTAAATTATTTTCCTAAGTATACATGAAATGATTATGATATAGATATATAGTACTGACTATACTAAATTGAATCATTTTCATTTATCACATTTTATGATTTATGAGAATGTTTTTATTCAGGTTGTTTTACTCATCTTGAAAATTGGTGATTGAATAAAAGACTTGCCAATGATTTAGTTATACATATCTCTTTATGAAATATGAAATATCTCTGGTGGCTAAGACAGTTAAGAATCCACCTGCAATGTGGGAGATCTGGGTTTGATCCCTGGGTTCGGAAGATCCCCTGGAGGAGGGAATGGCAACCCACTCCAGTATTCTTGCCTAGAGAATCCCCAAGGACAGAGGAGCCTGTTGGGCTACAGTCCATGGAGTCACAACGAGTCCAACATGACTGGGACTAAGGACAGATCATTATTAGAGAGAAATGAATTTGCATTAGGAGAGGAAAACATTTAAGTTGATATAAATTAGCATTATTGTTTTTATCTAAATTTTAAAGTATTTTAGGAATACTACAAGAAAAATTCAGGATTTTACTACTCTATACTTTTAAAAAAGAGAAAGATGTAAAAGCATTTTCTATGTTGTTGCTAAGTCTGGATCCTGCTGAAATGACCCAGTTATTTGTAGTTACTGCATGCTAAGTCACTTCAGTCATGTCTGACTCTTTGCAACCCCATGGACTGTAGCCCACCATGCTCCTCTCTCTGTGGGATTTTCCAGGCAAGAATGATGGAGTGGGTTGCCATTTCCTTCTCCAAGGGATCTTCTCGACTCAGGGATCAAACCTGCGTCTCTTATGTCTCCTGCATTGACAGATGGATTCTTTACTACTAGCACAACCTGGGTAGCCCTTCAGATGGCAAATACTGAAAATATCAATTAGGCAGTGTCTGTTTCAAAATATCAGGCGAATTGGCAAGTTTCTTTCTTATACCATTTAAAGTCTTCTTTCAACTAAATTATGTCCTCCCAAGTGACATATGAATAAGAAATAGAATTATAGAATTCTATATAGACGGGAAAAGAAATAAGACTGAGGCAAAAAAAAAAAAAGTGGACCTTTTCTTGACATACCTATAACAAAACAGAGAATCAAGTGGAAAATAGAGAAAATTCATTCCAAGTGAGAAATAAGAAAGATAAAATTTTCATGTGATTAGCAGTTAAGCCATTCAAAGGATGAAAAGAAAGCCAGAGTTAATGACAGATGCAAAGGAATAGAGTAAAAGGACTGTTTTATGAGGAAAAGTAGGGTTATATGTATACAGTAGAGAAGTTGATTCTAGCTAAGAATTTCTTGAAGGAACCTCTTTAGTTTGCTTCTCATGAAGCAGATGAGTAGGAACTTGCCTGCCTTTATATGGAGTTGCTTAGCCACAACTCACCTTTCAGGAAGAGAGCACTCAGCCTTGGGAACATAAACAATATTTTCAGGTTAATAGGGTATAAATATGAGATTTGAGTAGAATACATTTGTATTAGGAGTTACTTGAAAAATCATGTAGGCAGCTAATAGTTTCAAAAATTGAAAAGGAATGTTTATATCCAAGGTTGTATTGGAACTCTCAACAGATAACTTGGTTTACTAAAAATTTGGAACTAGGTTTTTGTAGATGTATCTTTTGTCTTTGTTTCTGTATTGAAGTATGGGAACCACTAGGATGTGCACATTTATTTTAGATGATGGAAGTTTTAATTTTTAAATTTCAATACATTTTTTGAAATGAAACTATGATTTCATAAGTATCATTGCTGCATTCTTAAAATGTCTATTTTAATATGATTTAAAGAAAAGTGTTAGAATAATAATAATATATACAATAGTATAGGCATATTACAAAAATGATGAAAGTACAGAAAATGTGTTTAGGAAATATTCATATTGTTTTATTCTAGATAGTTCACATGTTACTAGGTGTATTTTTTAGAACCTGAGAACAGAAAATATCTCAATAAAATGCTGTTATTTTTTTAGCTTTGCAAAATAATGCAAAGTTTTCCATCCTGCCAATATAGTTTGGCTGTTTTATTTTTAATCCTGTCTAAAGTGTTTTGCCATCTCTAGTAACAATCAAAAAGTTACAGGTTCATGTTTTGCAAATTAATGAGACTTAAATATTTATACTGTGACTATACTAAGCAAGTGGACTAGGGTTTAATTTTCTGATATTTTGAGATTTTTGCCCATAGAGGTTTTTTTAAAAATTCTTGTTAAATGAGTTTTAATACAATCAGCTACAACCTTGAGCAAAACAAATCCCCAGATTTTCCAGTAGTGATATTTTATATTAAATAGTTAGATGTAATACTCTTAACAGTTTTTTTTTTCCTCTTTCACTTTTTAAGTTATCATAAATAAAATTGACTTTTGGAGAATGCCCGCAGTCTTGTAAATTTCCATACATGTATAAGTTTGTGTAACCATCACTTCAGTCAAGGTATAAAATAATTCTTTTACTCCCAGAAACTCTCTTCTTTGAATTTCTAAGTGTTCCAAACCATATAACTTGTCTTTATAGTAGGAATACATTGTCCTAAACTTGTAGCAAAAAAAAAAAAAACTACTTTGCTGTACTGTTCAACAATCTGTGCTCCACTCTCCTTTCTAATGAATTTAAGTTCTTTTAATTGCTAATTGTACACTTGGTTGATTTATGCTCCTCATCAGGGATAGCATTCGTTTTTCCTTTCTACCAAATATCATCAACTAATCCAGTCCTAAGCTGTAACCTCTGGAGGTTTCCTAGACGATGGTATCAGTAGATCTGTCTTTGCTCATGTTACATCTGTTGATAAGTTATGCTTTGTTCATCATTCACATTGTTTTTTGAACTGCCAGTTGTCCGACATTAATGCTGGATTATTATCTGGAGCACACAGGAGAATCACTGCTGCTTCTCTTTTTATAGGCTCCGCAGATAGTGTTCTTTCTTTTTCCAAGTATTTTCATGGCTTTGTGCCATGCTTTTTCTACAGTATTATTGTATATTTCTCTGTCTATGTATGGTACATGCAAACCAAAGAGAGGAAGGTCACTCAAATATTTAAACAAGGGTTGCATATTAACCATTCTGTTCTGGATACTTGAGTAGCATGCATTTCCAGTAAAATGAATATCTAGAGTCCATAAACAATAATAAATTATTTTAAAATAAAGATCAGCATTTGTCTAACTGTACTGTAATATAAGTCTATTATTTATGACTTTGCCACAATTAAAAAATTAAAAAATTTAAATATATCTGTAGCAGTCATCACTGAGGTCATTTCAGACCATCTTAAGTATTATTACCTTACACAGAGAAAACATTAACAAGTTAATTTTAACCCTGATATTTGGATCTTAAGTTATCTTGTTCTATCAATCTTTTGAGGTTTTTCAAGGTTTCTTATATAAATATAAGATATCTTGAAATGTTGTGATTCTCCTGTGATTGCTTTGTGTGTGTTTTGATTTGAAAATTTTTTTTTTGTTTATTTTTATTTCTTGGAAATAAGCGTATTACTTTTGAATGAGATTCTTTATGTCCTTGTTTGGGAACTAAAAGTTAAAAACCTGAAGGAACAATACAGCTACTTTATTTGTACACACTATTGTCTGTCCTTTAAAGTTATAAATTGACTGTTTTGTCATTTGCTCCTCAGATGGATCCTGTGCAAAAAGCAGTCATTAACCACACATTTGGAGTGTCCATTCCCCCAAAGAAGAAACAAGTTATTTCTTGTAATGTCTGTCAGCTTCGCTTTAACTCGGATGTGAGTATCACCTTTTCATTGCTCTCTGTAGTCTGTCAGCTTGGAGTCTGATTGTTCTGAACATGTACATCTCTTCATATTACGTATTCTCTAGAAGCACATTTATTGTGGGCTACTGGTGGCCCATTTATTTCAGTGTGCTAGATTTTAAAGGGGTTCAGATTCGACATTAGAAGCTTGAATCACAGAGTGGCTAATTATCAAAAGTCAAGGATTTCTCTATGTAATCAGTCTCATCTATATCATTTTATAGTTAATTCTACCAGTTATATTTACTTTTCAGAAATACTTGGATAGCAGAAAATATTTTTTAGAAGTTTAAAATGCAATGAAAATATGAAAAAATGCAATGAATGTTGAAGCAAACCATTATTATTATGCTTGATAGCAGGTATAGCAGGTATCACATTTCAGTGTGTGTGCCAAATCATACTAAACACCTGAAAGAATCATTTATTGCAGTTTCTATTTTCCAAGAAGACAGAAATACAGGGAAAGCTTTGTAAATTATCTTATCTGGCAAGCATAATGATCCTGTTTAAAAGAAAAGATACAAATTAATATTTTTGAAGGTCAATTTTAGAATGTAGAAATAAAATAACAATATCACAGTAAATAATATTAGAATGTTCATAATACTCAATTATCAAGTAAAGCCAATGACTAATGCAAATCTGAATCTGGCAACTGTGTATTATATGTGGTATTTCCCAGTATATTTTACCATCAGTCATTTTGCAAAGAGTATGTTATAACATTCACGAGTTTGAAAAATACTAAAATAGTAAATACCTTTCTTTGTGTATACTAGTAGATGATATTTTCATAATTCTATTTAGGAAACATAATGAAAATTACAGTCATTGGAAAAGAGGAGATATGCTTATCATGACTTATAAAAGTATATTTAATGCAATTTCAACCAAAAATCCAATGAATTTTTTTTGGTACCTGATATAATCTTTCTCAAATTCCATATTCAAGAATTAAAATATTCCCAAATAAATTGAGAGGTATATAGTACCAATTCACTAGAAACCTCGGTATTAAGATGTCATTTCTTCCCCAATTGATCCATAGACCTAACACAACTTCGATAAAAATCCTAGAAGTCTTTTTTTCATAGAAAATGCCAAGACATTTCTTAAATGTAATATAAAAGCCCTATGATAGTCAAAATGCTTTTTAGGAAAGAGCAAAGTTTGAGTACTTATACTTTTTGATTTTAATACTTACTATAAAATCTACAGTAATCAAGACCATATTATTGGTGAAAGAGTAGTAGACACATTGATCAATAGAACAAAATAAACCCACATCTGTATAGTCAGTTGATCTTCAACAAAGTTGCAAAGATGGTTCAGTGGAGAAAGGTCAGTCTTTGCAACAAATAGTGCAATTAGATATCTACATGTAAATTTTTTAAAAACAACCTTGAGTGCTATTTCCCACAAAATACAAAAATTAATTCAAATAAATCATATGCATAACTATAAACTTAAAACTATAAAACTTCTAAAAAATGCATAAGAGAAAATTTATGTGACCTTGAGTTAGACAAAGATTTCTTTGTCTAAAAAATGTGAAATAAAAAATGTGAATTATAAAAATGCTTATTATTGGACTTCATCAAAATTAAAACAGAGAAGGCAATGGCACCCCACTCTAGTACTCTTGCCTGCAAAATCCCATGGACAGAAGAACCTGGTAGGCTACAGTCCATGGGGTCGCTAAGAGTCAGACACAACTGAGCGACTTCACTTTCACTTTTCACTTTCATGCACTGGAGAAGGAAATGGCAACCCACTCCAGTGTTCTTCCCTGGAGAATCCCAGGGATGGGGGAGCCTGGTGGGCTGCCGTCTATGGGGTCGCACAGAGTCGGACATGACTGAAGCTTAGCAGCAGCAGCAGCAGCAAAATTAAAAATGTCTCTACTTCAAATCACACTATTAAACTGTTAAGAAATTGAAAAGAAAACTACAGACTGAGAGACAATATTTGTAAGATACATGCCTTGTATGCAGAATATTTAAACAACTTACAATTCAATAATAAATAATAAATGGGCAAAAGATTTAAATAAGCACTTTACCATGACAGATAAATATGCAAAACAATTCTCAACATCATTAGCTCTTAAGGAAGCAAACCGCAGTCAGATACCACTATACCTATTAAAATGATAAAAATTAAACCAATTGATATTACCAAATGCAAAAATGAGGACCAACTGGAACTCTCATTAACTGTTGTCAGAATTAAAAAATAGTGCAGATCCTGGTTTAATGGCTATTTTTAAGAATTTTTATAAAGTGGTAGATATATTTCTCATACAGCCCATCAATCCCACTTCGAGGTATTTATCCAAGAGAAATGAAAACATTTGCCATATTTACATGTGTTTATAGGAGCTTTCTTCATAATCGCCCAAAACTGAAATTGATCCTAATATCTATCAACTGATGATGAAATAAACTGAAATATAGCCCTACAGTGGACTCAGCAGTAAAAGAAGTGATGTACCAGTGCCTCCCACAGCATGGATGAATTTCACTGGCAGTGTGCTAAATGAAATAAGTTGCACACAAAAACTACACACTGGATGGTTACACTTATATAACTTTTGCAAAAGACAAAACTGTGGGGACAGAAATCAGACCCGTAATTAATAGGGACTGAAGTTGGAGTTGAGAAATTCGTCACCAAGGGGCATGAGAGAACCTTTTTGGGTGATGGAAATACTCTAAATCTTTGTTGCTGTGCTGGTTACACAACTGGTTTTTTTTCTTTTTCAAAACTCATAAAACCCAATACCTAAAAAGAATTTTACTGTATGTAAAGTATACCTCAGCAAAACTGACTAGGAAAACAAAAGCAGTGTGATAGGAATCATGAAATATTTTGTAAACTGAAGGCTAATTATAGAAACATACCTATTAGATATATTAAACTACAATATTGCTACTAGATTTAAGGTATAATAATTATAGGAATTTTTTAAAGAAAAGATAGAATAATAAATACTGAAAATAAATCCAAGTATATTTAACATTTTTGCCCAGTTATTATCCAAATTTATGTAGCCATGTAGGGAAATTAACATCTTTGTAACTTTACGAATATAAAATGAAAATGTTCACTACTTAACTGGCCACTGACAAAATGAATGCCCAGGTGAAGACATGCCCCATATTTAATTCTAGCATTCCCACTGCAGTGATGCCAGATGTTGAAGCATCTCATAATACAAAGCAGAGATTGGAAAGTAAAATTGCTGAAGTCTCGCAAAAGATGCAGACTTTCATGAAGTCAGGGTTGTCATGTTGGAGACCTGTTTAACACAAAGTCACTGACAAATGAGGATCTGCCTGTTGCAAGTATTAATTTAACAGATGAAGTGAAGTGAAGTCACTCAGTCGTGTCTGACTCTTTGTGACCCCATGGACTACAGCCCACCAGGCTCCTCGGTCCACGGGATTTTCCAGGCAAGAGTCCTGGAGTGGGTTGCCATTTCCTTCTCCAGGGGATCTTCCCGACCCAGGGATTGAACCCAGCTCTCCCACATTGTAGGCAGACGCTTTACCATCTGAGCTCAAGAGAAAAAAGGTTGATGATAGATAGGCTGCTCAAAGTAAAATGTTTTAACTGTCAAGTGAATAATAAGGACTTTTGCAATTATGAATCCCTTGAATTAAAAAAAAGGAAAACATTTATTTACATGGTCCAAAAAGAAAATTAATTTTAAAAGAATCATTGAACAATATTGTTTCATCCTATTCCCATCCTCCTACTCTCCATGTCTCTTTCTCTCTCTGTCTATCATAACTACATAAATATTTCTTGCCTGTCTTTCCTGGGTTTGTTTATGCAGATATATCCAAGTATGAATGTATACTCAATCTCCTTCCTTTTCTACATACAAGGTAGTATTCTATTTATACTTTACTTTTACCTTGCATTTTTTTAACGTAACAACATATCCTAGAGAATTTTCCCTATCAGAACCTAGCAAGCCCCCTCACTGTTTTTTCATAGATATGATAGGCAAAGATGTCCACATCCTAGTCTCTGGACTCTTAGTATATTACCGTGTAAGGCAAAGGGGAATTAAGATAGTAAATGGAATTAAGAGCACTAATCAGCTGACCTGAAAATAACTGTCCTGGATTATCTCACAGGCCCAAAGGTCCTTAAAGGTAGAAGAGGGAGGCAAAAGAAAAGGTTAGAGTGACATGATATAAGAACAAATTGAGTGGCCATTGTTTGTTTGAAGGTGAAAAAAGGGACCACCTGCCAAGGAATGTGGAAAGTTTCTAGAAGTGAAAAGTCAAGGAAATTGACTTAGAGCCTCCAAAAGAGAATGCAGTCCTGCTGACACCTTGGTTTCAGCCCAATGAAACCCATGTTGGACTTCCAACCTCAAGAACTGTAAGATAATAAATGTGTGTTGTTTAAGCCACTGAGTTTGTGGTAATTTGCTACAACAGCAAGAGAATACTGATAACAGTAGTCTAAGTGCAGATGTTCCGTGGTTTCTTTAACTAGTCCCTTATTGGTGGACACGTAAGTTTTTTCTTATCTTTGGAGTTAACATAGGTTTTCATAACCAATATATGACAGATCTTCAAAGGAGACGTGGGACAGGAAGATACCCTGAAGAAGGAAATGGCAACACACTCCAGTTTCCTTACCTGGAGAATCACATGGACAGAGGAGCCTGGCGGACTGCAGTCCATGGGGACACAAAGAGTTGGACATGACTGAAGTGATTTAGCATAGCATGCTAGTACATAAATTTGGGTCTCTTGCCTGTAAATCCACAACTCTCCCATTATCTTATATTGCCTAAAAATTTACTCATTTTCTTAGCACTCACTGTGCTCCTATTTTATTTTATGCCAAGCACTGTACATACTAGGGGCTTCCCTGGTAGATCAGCTGGTAAAGAATCTGGCTGTGATTCAGGAGACCCCAGTTTGATTCCTGGGTTGGGAAGATCCCCTGGATAAGGGATAGGCTACCCAATCCAGTAGTCTTGGGCGTCTCTAGTGACTCAGATGGTAAAGAATTGCCTGCAATGCAGGAGACCTGGGTTCGATCCCTGGGTTGGGAAGAATCCCTGGAGGAGGACAAGGCTACCCACTCCAGTATTCTTACCTGGAGAATCCCCGTGGACAGAGGAGCCTGGTGGGCTACAGTCAATTGGGTCGCAAAGAGTCAGACGTGACTAAGCACAGCGCAGCATACATACTAGACTCCAGAATCCAACAGCAACTTTTACTAGCAAACAGGGTGTATGAAAGCTTTCAAGGATTAACCTTATTGGATCCTCTCAGAACATGTTCTGAGTTTTCAGCTCTATATGTTCATTATTCTAGAAATACTACACAGTGTAAAGCATGAAATTGAGAGTCCTTGAATGTGATTTAACCCCTAGCTTTGAACTTTGATAAACCATTTCACCACTATGGGCCTCAGTTTCCTTTTCTGTAACAACCTAAAATGTACTACATGGTCTTTGAGAGGATCATTCCAGCACTATGATTAAAAATCATTTCATGGTATTTCTTTAGAAGGATGGGATTTAAACACTTTCATCTTAGAGGTGGAATAGCTAAGACCTAGAAAGAATGACTATACATTTTGTTATTTGTGTCATGGGTGAGTGAGGGGAGGTATGTCAGTCTTCTTTCTACACCCTAGAATTGCTCTGGGAGCAGATTCGTCTTTGACATGAGCTTCATTCAATGTCAGTAATTTTCTTTGTATTTACTACAAGAGACATGGACAGATGTACCCGTGAGCACGTGACCACTGGCTTTCTTGTCATCACTAAAGCTCTGTTGATAATGGAGAACGAAATTAAATTTCTGAGTCATGCTTAGACTCTGGGCAGGAAAGCCACCAAGTCAGGATGGCAAATTCACAAGTGTGACATATACATGTTCTCAGTGTTTAGTAATGGTGCTATAATCTGCATAACTGAGCTCTGAAACTGAGCATTCTTTATTTGGGGGAGAGTTTATTATTTTATAATTACCCTATTTACATTTTAATGTAAGAATTAAGAAGATGCTCATCCTTATTTTCTTTAATAACATTTCTAAATCAGCCTAAGACTGAATTGGCTTTCCTCTTCAGTGTAGAAAATATGTTTATTGAAAAATCTGGAAGGCAGATTTGCACAGTAAACAGACTGCATTCCGCCATTCTCCATTACCCATAGAAACTGTACCAGGGCAGACTTCATGCATAAAAATTCAGTGTGACCTAGTTTAAGTGTCCAGTAACCCCTTTGTTCAGCTTTTATCATCTCAGTAGAACTCCACTGTTGGAAAGCAAAATGCTACAGCTTTATTTACACAATACAGCATTATGCAAATGAACAAGTATTAATCACAAACATTTCCCAAGTGAACCTTTGCAAACTGACACCATTAACTTTGCCAAGGGGCAGGCGTTGCAGTCCAGGAATAATATGTCTTTCCAACTGAGTCCTAGACATTTGCTCAAATGTGTACATCACCTATATCCCTATTTCTTCTTCACCTTTTTTCTGTGTAACGTGGTTTAGGCTGAGCACTGAATGAAACTGTCCTGGGCTTGAATGCCCCCTTTTCTCCAGTGAACAAGTACACTGCAACTCTAGTGTGGTTATAAATTGATAAGCTTAAATCTGAATCATTCCCATTAGCTGGAAAACATGTTCCTAGAGTTAAGCCTTGCCAGGGAAATGGGTCTTCCATATGTTCCATAGTCAGTTTTTAAAAAGACTCTCAAAATTATTGGACTTTCGGTTTTCATACGAAAAGCAAGAAACTAGAACTTTTAACAAAAGCTTTTAAATATTTTTGAGGCAAACATTTCTTTTTCTGGCTAGGTTAAAAGCTGACAGATCCCAAATAATTTCTAAAATTTTCATATTAATTTTAACTTCTTAGAGAATAGTAGCAAAAGGATAAAACTGACCCTTAAAGAGATTTTTACATAAAATCAGGGCAACTTAATGCTCTTGAATGCTTAAAAATAGAGATGATCTTCTTTTATTGTTGTTATCTCAGAGCAGAGTTAATCACAAATACCCTAAACATGTGACTGAACCCTTTATGCTTCGTGGGAAAATTGAAATGAGAGCATAATGATCTTTTTAATCAAGTTTTATATACTCTAATTCAGGAACTGACCCTGAAATTTTGGTACTCAGCATTAATATCACAATTGATTAAGCATGAGATGCAGGGTCCCTAACTGCTAACCCCACTCATTTGGAGCTAACTCTTGACTTTATAAATTTACTGCATTACTTTTTGAATAGAATTATAATTCAAATCATGCATCATTCACTTTTATAAAACTTTTGCCTTGTGGCTGCTCTAAGTTTTTACTTTTGTTGTGTTGTTTTTGTCTTTGTTTTGGATTTTGGTTATCTAATATCTCCACTCTCTCATTTTAGCCCACTGTCCTTTTCCCTTGCTATGTTCTATTTCCTCATGTCTTAAGTCATAAGGAGATAGATGACCTCATGCCACTTCATTGATTTACATTAGACTGATACAGTACAAATGGACAGACAATTAAGGATTTGCTTAGAAGTTAAAATGGCAAGGTTACCAACTGTGTGAACGTTTCTGTAAGTGACCTGACTCTCTTATTCTTTACTGTAAATATCTCTGAGATTTTAGGAAGTGCAATCATCTAACAATCACCCTCAGTTCACCTGTAACTGATATATCTGCGATGCTTCTTCGCTCTGCATTTTGCATCTTTGTCAATTTAGCAGTTTTCATTTGGACAAGGTTATTTAAATATGCTCTCCTGGGTCTTTCTGCCTGTATCTTTTTTTGTAATTTTAATCTTATGCCCACTTCCTGATTTCTTTAGCAGTTTATATAATACAGTACAAATTCTCTGTCCGTCTTGTATAAACAAACTGCCCCCATCCACCATCTGCTACTCAAGAGGCATTAGCGTATTTTCTGCTGGAGGCCCTGGTATTCCCTGTCATCCAGCAGGGATCTCAGCAGTCATGAGATTAGGGAGAAAGCAACAATTCGGGTCCCACGTAAATGCCCTTTCCGTGTGCTCTTGGCTGACCCTCCACCTCCTTTGGCCCCCAGGCCTTACTGCATCTCTCCACCAGCTGCCAGGAGGCAGCAAGCCCCTACAGCAGCTGTGGTTCCTTCCCTGGGAGGTCAGAGCAGAAGGGAAATAGGAACCCCTTACACACCTTCTTGGAAGACCTTTCTTGAAGCAAGAGTGGAATAAGCACCCAACTGCAAGGGCACCTGCTTAAATTTTCTGAAGGATCAAGCTTTTTGTTTGAAAAAAGACTCTTCTGGGGAACTTGCTTTTCACTCTTGGCTGCCTAGCTCTGGTTTTAACTCTAGAAATTCTGTCCATAGTCATTCATGTTTGTCTTTCCCCATCAAAACATGTTATCTTCACATCACGTTCCTCCTTCCTGTGTTCCCTCTTCTATTCTTTTCTCCCTCTCCTCTAGCTCTTCTCTGGCACAAAGGTAAAACAAATATACTATTCTTTCCTTCTCTCCTGGGCATAATGTCTTTATTAAGCTTTTTCAGGTTTAATAACTGGATTCATTGCTTTAAATTCTGAGGTACTTTTCACTTGCAAAGCCCCTAAAAGGTATTTTTAAAAATTTATTTATTTTTTAATTGAAGGATAATTGCTTTACAGAATTGTGTTGGTTTCTGCCTAGAAAATAGTTTTTTTTCAAAGTATGTTGAATATAGTATTTAAAATTCCAACCAGTGTAGTGTTTAAAACAATTTTTCCTATATTTCCTGAACTTTCAGGCCCTTTGATAACTGATATGTCAAAAAAAACCTTAAACAGTCATTTTCTAATATTTGGCCCTCTTTATTGCCACTGGACTTCCCTGGTAGCTCAAACAGTAAAGAATCCGCCTACAGTGCAGTAGACCCGGGTTCAATCCCTGGGTTGAAAAGATCCCCTGGAGAAGGGAATGACTACCCACTCCACTGTTCTTGCCTGGAGAATTTCATGTAGCCTGGCGGGCTATAGTCCATGAGGTCGCAGAGTCAGACACAACTGAGCAGCTAACACACATCACCACCATCAGATATGTCCAACAAATATCTACATATGTCAGGTGCACAGATCAACTTAACTCTTCCCCCCTCTCGTATATACGTATACAGTCACTGCCTGCCCCCCATGCATACCTACTCCATTTCTCTTGAAGCCCTTGAGAGGGACACAGCTCCTTTAGTCTGTTGATTTATACTATATTTATATAGTCACATATAAATTGAGTATGCACAATTATGTATAAGTATATATGTGTAACTCGTTGGGTTTTTTGAAGAATTGATGCTGATAAAATGTGAGCAGCAGAGTTTTAAGAATACTGGTACTTAGCCTGCTAAGTTTCACCTATGCTAATAGTGGCCTTCCGTTCAGAAATTAAATAAGCCATAGAAGTTGGTCCTCATAAAAAGTGAGTTTATGATGAAGGGATTTGGAGAAAGTCACACTCAAACTAAACTCTGCAGTTGGTCATTAAATGAAGAAATGATAATCTCATTGCTGGGTTGGAAAGTGAAAGTAAGTTGTAAAGTTTACATCTGGTGCTAAACAGTACAAATTATTAAATAGATGAATAATTTTATAAGTTTGAAAAACCAAGTGATTCTGTCAAGAAAGAAGGTACTGACGATGCAAAAAAATCAATAGCATCAAATGGACATCTAGAAAATGATAGCCTGCTTTTGTCAAACATTTTACATTTTTCCCATAAATAAGACTATTTATATTGATTCTAAGGTGTGGAGGGTAGTGAAGCAGATAGTAGGTAATTAAAAGCATAAATCTCAGGAGCTTGGGAAGGTAATTCTCGCTTTGCAGGCAGAGCTGCCAAAATGATGAACATTTTTTGCTTCAACATGACAGAAATATAGTGTGGTTACAGGGAGAAGGAACATAGTGAACTAAAAGTTTGCTTCAATAGCTGCTGCTTAAGAAAGCTCTTTAAAAAATTTAGTCAGCCTTTAGGAAGCATCTAGTAGTTACTTATTAATTTTTTAATTGCCTTAAATTAGTATTGTAACATTACCAAAATGTTATAGTCTTTCTCAGAACTACCTTATTATAAATGGGCATTTGATCATTTAGAACTGATTTTGAATTCATCACTGAAAATAAAAGGAAGATCAGGATAAAGAGAATCTTTTTAAAAGTGAGCATTATGACTTATAAAGACTCATCAAAACATATAAATAACTAATGGGGAAATTATACAACAAATAATTCAGTCATTTGGGGTGCTCTAGGAACACATAGGTGCCTTGCATGAAATGTTACTTTAGAGATTTGTATGTGTTTAATAATATTCAAAGTTCGGATGACCTAATAATGTGATGTGAAGAACAGAAAATATGAAAGTATGGACAAGGGAAGTACCAAAACTCACTGTCCCATATAAGAATAAGTTTTCAACAGAAAACCATTAAGCTTCTGTTGCTTAAGTCCTTCAAGCTTTGATTGTGTTGTTGTTCAGTCTCTCAATGGTGTCCAGCTCTTTGCAACCCCATGGACTGCAGCACACCAGGCTTCCCCATCCTTCACTATCTCCTGGAGCTTGCTCAAACTCATGTCCATTGAGTCGGCGATGCCATCCAACCATCTCATCCTCAGTCATCCCCTTCTCCTCCTGTCTTCAGTCTTTCCCAGAACCAGGGTCTTTTCCCATGAGTCAGCTCTTCACATCAGGTGGGCCAAAGTATTGGAACTTCAGTTTCAGCAGTATTCCTTCCAGTGAATAATCAGGGTTGATTTCCTTTAGGACTGACTGGTTTAATCTCATGCTGTCCAAAGGACTCTAAGAGTCTTCTCCAGCTCCAAAACTCAAAATCTTCAATTCTTCAGCACTCAGCCTTTTTCACGGTCCAACTCTCACATCCACGTATGACTACTGGAAGAACCATAACTTTGACTGTATGGACCTTTGCCGTAAAAGTATGTCTCTATTTTTTGAATATTGTCTAGTTTTGTCATAGCTTTTCTTCCAGGGAGCAAGCATCTTTTAATTTCATGGTTACAGTCACCATCTGCAGTGATTTGGGAGCCCAAGAAAGTAAAGTCTGTCACTGTTTCTATTGTTTCCCCATCTATTTGCCATGAAGTGATGGGACCAGATGTCATGATCTCAGTTTTCTGAATGTTGAGTTTTAAGCCAACTTTTTCACGCTCCTCTTTCACTTTCATCAAGAGGTTCTTTAGTTTTTCTTTGCTTTCTGCCATAAGGGTTGTATCATCTGCATATCTGAGATTATTGATATTTCTCTGGGCAATCTTGATTCCAGCTTTGTGCTTCATTCAGCCTGGCATTTTGCATATAAATTAAATAAGCAGGGTGACAATATGCAGCCTTGACGTACTCCTTTCCCAATTTGGAACTAGTTCATTGTTCCATGTTAGGTTCTAACTGTTACTTCTTGAAACCTGCATACAGGTTTCTCAGGAGGCAGGTAAGGTGGTCTGGTATTCTCATCTCTTTAGGAATTTTCCACAGTTTGTTGTGATCCACACAGTCAAAGGCTTTGGCATAGTCAATAAAGCAGAAGTTTTTTTGGAATTCTCTTTCTTTTTCTATGATCCAGTGGATGTTGGCAATTTGATCTCTAGTTCCTCTGCCTTTTCTAAATCCAGCTTGAACATCTGCAGGTTCTCGGTTCACATACTATTGAAGCCTAACTTGGAGAAATTTGAGCATTGCTTTGCTAGCGTGTGAGATGAGTGCAATTGTGCAGTAGTTTGCACATTTTTTTTGCATTGCCCTTCTTTGGGATTGGAATGAAAACTGACCTTTTCCAGTCCTGTGGTCACTGCTGAGTTTTCCAAATTTGCTGGCATATTGAGTGCAGCACTTTCACAGCATCATCTTTTCGGATTTGAAATAGCTTAACTGGAATTCCATCACCTCCACTAGCTTTGTTCATAGTGATGCTTGCTAAGGCCCACTTGACTTCACATTCCAGGATGTCTGGCTCTAGGTGAGTGATCACACCATCATGGTTATCTGGGTCATGAAGATCTTTTTTGTATAGTTCTTCTGTGTATTCTTACCATTTCTTCTTAATATCTTTTGCTTCTGTTAGGTCCATACCATTTCTGTCCTTTATTGAGCCCATATTTGCATGAAATGTTCCCTTGATATCTCTGATTTTATTGAAGAGACCTCTTGTCTTTCCCATTCTATTGTTTTCCTCTATCTCTTTGCATTGATCACTTAGGAAGGCTTTCTTAGCTCTTTGCTATTCCTTGGACCTGTGCATTCAGATGCATTCTTTCCTTTTCTCCTTTGCCTTTTGCTTCTGTTCTTAGCCCTCCTCAGATAACCATTTTGCGTTTTTGAATTTTTTTTTCTTGGGGATGGTTTTGATCACCATGTCCTGTACAATATTACGAACCTCAGTTTATTGTTCTTTGGGCACTCTATCAGATTTAATCCCTTGAATCTATTTATTACTTTTACTATATAATTTTAAGGGATTTGATTTAGGTCATACCTGAATGGCCTAGTTGTTTTCCCTACTTTCTTCAATTTAAGTCTGAATATTTCAATAAGAAGTTTGTGATCTAAGCCACAGTCAGCTCCCGGTCTTGTTTTTGCTTAATATGTGGAGCTTCTCCATCTTTGGCTGCAAAGAACATAATCAATCTGATTTCAGTATTGACCATCTGGTGATGTCCATGTGTAGAGTCATCTCTTGTCTTGTTGGAAGAGGGTGTTTGCTATGACCAGTGCATTCTCTTGGCAAAACTGTGTTATTCTTTGCCCTGCTTCATTTTGTACGCCAAGGCCAGACTTTCCTGTAACTCCTGGTATCTCTTGATTTCCTACTTTTGCGTTCTAGTCTCCTATGATGAAAAGGACATCGTTTTTTGGTGTTGGTTCTAGAAGATCCTGTAGGTCTTCATAGCACTCTTAAACTTTACCTTCTTCAGCATTAGTGGTTAGGGCATAGACTTATATTACTGTGATATTGAGCGATTTGCCTTGGAAACTAACAGAGATAGTTCTGTCATTTTAGAAATTGCAGCCAGGTGTTGCATTTCGGACTCTTTTGTTGACTTTGAGGGTTACTCCATTTTCTTCTAAGGGATTCATTAAATGTTGCTTTGCTGATCAAACATTAATAACACCTTTTATAAAAAATTATGGGTCTTGTTTTTTCCTTGTGTAAAATTCCAATGTTAATAACTATTTTGACAAAAGTAAAAGATTTCTGAAACAATTTCCAAGGCATTTTATTGCTGATTTTTGTCACCTCTCCACTCTGGAGTTGGGGAAGACTTTGAAGGCTTGTGTAGTTTTCTCTTTTTTTGGTGCAGATTTCTTTAGTTAAGATTGGGTGTGGAATCCTTAACAATAGGATAATGTTTCACTCAATTTTTGTTGTTTAGATTCTTTAAGCTAAAAAATATATGCAGCATACAACTGAAAATCAGATAGAATTTCTTGGCTGAATACCTGTAGGGTTCCTGAATGATTAGTTCCTGGTTTAAAGTTTATATTCAGGTTTTATTTAGTATGTGTTTGATTTCCCATGCCAACCCCCTGGTGGCTAAGTTGGTAAAGTGTCTGCCTACAATGCGGGAGACCTGGGTTCAATCCCTGGGTTGGGAAGATCTCCTGGAGAAGGAAATGGTAACCCACTCCAGTATTCTTGCCTGGAAAACCCCATGGATGGAGGAGCCTATTAGGCTACAGTCCAAGGGATCGCAAAGAGTCAGAGATGACTGGGCAACTTCACTTTGATTTCCCATAGCTTATTTTGTATGCTTGAGTGGGCAATTGGCTATAATTTTCACAGTCTTTACAACAAGGAAAAAAGCATTACTTATGTAAGACAGAAGCAAAAAAGCTGGATGCCACAAGAACTAATCTTGCCTACCCTATTGCTTTCAAGCAGGTGGATGAACTAATACAGTTCAAAGCATTGTGTGAAAGGGATAACTTTTAACTTTTACTTCTCAAGCAAGTTTTTAAATTAAGTGACAACATTTGCCCCTGAGGCTAGAGAATTTTAGATATGGTGAAAGTGAAAGTTGCTTAGTCGTTTCCAACTCTTTGCAACCCCATAGATACACAGTCCATGGAATTTTCCAGACCAGAATACTGGAGTGGGTAGCCTTTCCCTTCTCCAGGGGATCTTCCCAACCAGGGATCAGACCCAGGTCTTCCACATTACAGGTGGATTCTTTACCAGCTGAGCCACAAGGGAAGCCCTTTAGATATGGTAGGTCAGCATTAAGATAATTTTGGGGGGGTGGGGGGTGGGGTAGGCAGGAGTGCCTCACCAGTTATAAGGAGCTTTATGAGGCATGGCTAGTCGTTGGGGAGAAGATAGCATGTGAAAAAGTATTGCTCTAGCCGATATCTAAGATTTCAATCTAGGAACTTTTGTTGAAAAAATAGTGTTGCTGCTCAATTTAGTTTTTCAAGCAGAATAAAGAAGCTGTCAAGTTAGCCAGAGACAGAAGAAGAGTGTCAAAATAGTTCATGCCTAGAAAGGAAGATTCAAGAAATATAAGACAGGTTCCCTACCCTCATAGACCTGATTAGCTAGGGAAACAAAACAAATATACTTAGAAACCTTGTTGAACTATGTGATGTTAACTGCTGTAAGGTGATATTAATATAAATTTAGGAAAGCAGACAGCACATAGGCTAGACGTATCATGAGCAGAAAGCTAGCATTTGACAGATGCCTCTTCTTCCACCAGGCTCTATATTAGATTCTTTCCACATATATTATTTCTGTATTTGTACCGAGTGAGGTTCAAGGAGGAAATGAAACTGTGAAAGGCTTGGGAGATGGTCAGCATTTGAAATGGAGAGAACTGAAGAATTATTAAGTACTAGAGCTGAAACAAATAGGGCTTCTTGAGGATGTGGTCTATGGATAGGCTGCAGGGGGTCCATGAATTGTGTAAAATTATGCACAATTTTTTCTGTCTGTGTATCTGAAACCATAATCACTTAGAAAGATGTTAAAGTGATTGAATCTTCCATTTCCTGAGAGAAATGTTCCACAGCTTCCTTTGGCAACATGCTCTACTATTTAATCATTTTTAGTATTTCGTCTTACCCAAATCTTTATTTAAAAAAAAAAAAAGAAAGAAAAGGAACCTTTGTCTTTTTTCCCCCTCATTTTAGTTCTGTCTAGGGCACATGGGAAACAAATGCGGTATTCACTACTCAGAAAATAGATCTCATGAACAAGAACTCCCCAAAATTCTTCATTCTGTATAGTTTCTGTTTGGGGGAACTGATAATATGATTCAGCTTTTATTAATGTGTATTTCCTTCAGGTATAATGTATTTCAGCTCTTATCAGTGGCATACCTAATATTTCTGACAACAAAAGCAGATCATTTTTAATATCTCCTCTATAGGACAAAGTCATTTTCAGAAATAATTGTGAAATTACGTGAATAGTAAGAAAAACCAGGAAAGAAATTCAGAGACTTTATTAAAGTTTCAGTATATTACTATACCACTAATATCACAGTATAAAAAAAGGAATAAAAGTAAAGGATTGATCCTTTTTAAGTATATTCATGTTTTTTTAAATGAGAGAAACATAAGCCTACATATTATTCTATCACAGAAATGATCATAATATTACAGTAACAAGTAAATTTTAATAAAATCAAAATTATATAAAAAATACAATTTATGTACCCACTGACTTGTACCACTGATATTTTCTTCTTCATTCCTTAGTTTTAAAGCACAGAAGACCTAAAAAGAAGCAAAATTTTTATTTCAAAGATTTTAACAAAAGTCAGTAAAATCTGTCACATATAAGCAAAAATTTTTATTTACCAAACAAAAATAATACATGTCATAGTTAGCACTGTCTCATCCTTAAAGTTTAAACACAAATGAAAATTCTAATCAGTCATGGAAAATGAGAGAATTGAAGAATTTCAAGTTTTGTTTTCTTTGTCTTTAGTAATCACTGTGCTATCATTGTTTAGTTTAAAATCAGTTATTGAAATGCTAGAATATGAGTGGCACAGAGCTTGAAAACTTGATTCTTAACCATTAAGAATTTACTTTCAAAATGAGTAAGTATAGCAGAGCCATTGTGAATTGGGAGTTTGATAATATAACTACAAGTTCTGTATATTAACTCCATGTAGTTAATTAAAAGACAAGTGAAAAATATATGCTACTTTTAAGTTTACATACATATTACTATAAGTCAGCTATAATCACAACGATTGTTTAAAACAGACCAACACTGTTTTTCAGGGTGGAGTATTTTATTACTGTTTAGAATTGCCACCTGTAATGATAATAAAAAGCAGACCTGTTTTAAGTTAGTTTTATGACTGTTTTCAGATATCTGTACACAGTGCAACTCCTTATTTCCTGTGCTGAAGTGAACATCTCCTCTCTCCCCTCCAGTATACCATGTATGTGTGTGTGCTAAGTTGCCTCAGTCATGTCTGACTTTTTGCACCCTAGGGACCATAGCCACCATCTCCTCTGTCCATGGGATTCTTTAGGCAAGGATATGGAGTGGGTTGCCACGCCCAACCCAGGGATCAAACCAGTGTCTTACATTGGCAGACATTACAATGTCTCCTGCATTGGCAGGAGGATTCTTTACCGTTAGCGCCACCTGGGAAGCACAGACTCTAGTTAAACTAAGCGTGGAGATGAAGTTGTGCTGATTTATACTTGTAATCTCCAAATAGTTTCCTTTTTTATCTTTAACAGTGCCCACTGCATATTCTCTGAAATGTAGCTTTCATTATCTCTGACCTTTGAGCTTGAGGTGACCTGGTTTTTGCTCTGGAAAGAAATAACATTCTACATTATTTGAGAGATACCTATGGAATCCTTTTTTGTGATGATTTATTTGTTCATGTCATGAATTTTTGGCTTTTTCTTATACCATTTGAGAGGAATAGGAAAGAATAGATATATTAAAGGGGACTTAGGTTATTCGTTAGTTTTGTAAATGAAATCATGTAAGCCAACAAAATACCCTATATGTACTTAAACTAAAAATACCAACAATCTCTTTTAAAGATCTAATTTATACATTTACACAGATGGTCATAGAAAGGGATATTCACTAACATCTGTAAATGTTGGGGAAATAATGGATGTCTATATTTGTAAAATGCCAAAAAGAATTACTGAATGTGCAGATATAGATTAAAAAATACAAAATTTGAATATCTGAAAGGCATTCTCTTCAAGCTAGTTTTCTGAAGACCTAGACATTGAATAATTGTTTTTTGCATAAATTTCCATTTTTATAAATGCAGTAAATTCTTATTAATTTGGACAACACTAATTAGAGATTTCTGGTAATTCAGGTATGGGCTTAATTGTACTTTTGTTTGTTCCAAATTTGTTCCTCAAAGATAATGCAAATGAGTATTACAAAGAAGGATGAAGCATAGAGATTTAGAATAGCAACAGAACCAATTCTTTCATGATTATGTAAGCACTTTAAGGGCACTGATTAAAATGTAAGCAATGATATAATTTAAAATAATTCTTATATATTTTAACACATCACCTAAGAATCTCTGGTAGCTAACAGCATTTCTTCCAAAATGTTCAACTTTTCAATTTTTTTTTTTTTACCATTCATTATGCCCTTTACCCAAATTATTCCACATTGTTAAGGTTTTTCTGAAATTATAATTACCTAGTAATACCTGATGCAAAGAGCTGACTCATTGGAAAAGACCCTGATGCTGGCAAAGATTGAGGGCAGGAGGAGAAGGGGATGACAGAGGATGAGATGGCTGGATGGCATCATCAATTCAATGGCCATGGGTTTGGGTGGACTCCAGGAGTTGGTGATGGACAGGGAGGCCTGGCGTGCTATGGTTTATGGGGTCGCAAAGAGTCGGACACAACTCAGCGACTGAACTGAACTGAACTGAGTAATACCTAATCCCATTCTCTTTTCTAAAAAGCAAATGATATTTCTATGACTTGGTTAGTATTTTCCTAGGGACTCTTTTTAGTCAAGTGTTTGAACTTACATGGTATCTAGGTTTTATAGTTCAGGCAAAACAAGCATTGTTTTGAAGAATGACTTATCCAGTTTTGTTACCTGCACTGATCAAATGACTGAATGATCCATAAGTCACTGATTTTGTGTTCTGACCTGGGGCAATCTTGATAGACAAGTGAGTGAGCCACTGTATATAAGAATTGTCTTTCCAGTAATTTAAGAATTAGTCTGTTAGGAATTTGTTCATTCCACAATGAGGTGGATCAAGCAGCCAGATCCCCAAAATCATACCAACTGGTAACCCCTGCTTCAGTCCATGGTTTCTCACCATAGGCAGAAGTCAGTCAGGAATTTGACGGAAGTTCAGTTCAGTTCAGCTGCTCAGTGATGTCCAACTTTTTGCAACCCCATGCATGGCAGCACACTAGGCCTTCCTGTCCAACACCAACTCCCAGAGCCTGTTAAACTCATGTCCATTGAGTTAGTGATGCCATCCAACCATCTTGTCCTATGTCGGCCCCTTCTCCTCCTGCCTTCAATCTTTCCCAGCTTCAGGGTCTTTTCCAATGAGTCAGTTCTTCGTTTCAGGTAGCCAAAGTATTGGAGTTTCAGCTTCAGCATCCGTCCTTCCAATGAACACCCAGGACTGATCTCCTTTAGGATGGACTGGTTGGATCTCCTTGCAGTCCAAGGGACTCTCGAGTCTTCTCCAACACCGCAGTTCAAAACCATCAATTCTTTAGCACCCAGCTTTCTTTGTAGTCCAACTCTCACATCCATACATGACTACCTGAAAAAACATAGCTTTGATTAGATGGACCTTTGTTGGCAAAGTAATGTCTCTGCTTTTTAATATGCTGTCTAGGTTGGTCATGGCTTTTCTTCCAAGGAGCAAGTGTCTTTTAATTTCATGGCTGCAGTCACCATCTACAGTGATTTTGGAGCCCCCAAAAATAAAATCTGTCACTGGTTCCATTGTTTCCTCATCTGTTTGCCATTAAGTGATGGGACCAGATGCCATAATCTTAAATTTCTGAATGTTGGGTTTTAATTTAAGTAAGTAAGAGATACTTATTTGATTATGACCACTCCTGATACCAAAATTGTTACTCTCTTAGTCACTTAACATCCTCAGATCAGGTTTCTAACCAGTATGCACATCTTTAGTCCAGCTCTTATCACTCACCCCATTGTTGGCCAGCCTTCAGCCACAATGGCTTTCTTTTATTTTGATAAAGCTACAAAGCTAATTCTTCAGCCTTCCTTTTGGCCTAACCTTAATGAAAGTTATTGTCTAGTGGTGGAAAAAATTATTATAAAATTTAATAATTTTTAAATTGTGAGCAGTGCTACAGAGAAAAGCATCCAGAAAGTTAAGATGTGACCTAATCCAGGGGATCACGGAAGGCTCCTTAAGAATATAGTATTTGGGCTATGTTCTGAAAGGTAAATAGGGATTAACTAGGAAAAGACATAGGATTATAGGCATGTGCAAAAAGACAACACTATGCTTATACTCCAGCCACACTCTCTTTCAGTTCCTCTGAGAAAAAGAGCCTGCTACCAAATGAAAATAGAGGTAGGTAGGGAGTAGGACACACAGGTCTTGAATATGATGATTTTAGATTTCAAACCAAGAACAGTGAAAAGATGTCAAGAACTTTAAACAGAGGAATGATATGTTAAGATTTGCATTTTTAAAATATCACTTTAGCCACTCTGTGGAGAAGAGATTGCAAATAGGCAGGAAGGGGCCTTTGGGTGACCACTAAAGAGGCTGTTGCAGTAGGCCGGGTAAAAGATAACGGCAGTTTGGACCAAGGTGGCTGTCGTTGTTCAGTCACTCAGTCACGTCTGACTCTTTGTGACCCTGTGGACTGCAGCATGCCAGGCTTCCCTGTCCTTCACCATCTCCTGAAATTTGCTCAATCTCATATCCATTGGGTTGGTGACGCCATCCAACCATCTCATCCGTTGCCCACTTCTCCTCCTGCCTTCAATTTTTCCCAGCGTCAGGGCCTTTTCCTGTGAGTTGGCTCTTTGCATCAGGTAGCCAAAGTATTGGAACTTCAGCTTCAGCATCAGTCCTTCCAATGAAGGACTTGGAATGATCTCCTTACAGTCCAAGGGACTCTCAAGAGTCTTCTCCAACACCACAGTTCAAAAGCATCAATTCTTTGGTGTGCAGCCTTTGTTGTTGTCCAACTTTCACATCCATACATGACTACTGGAAAAACCATAGCTTTGACTATGCTGGCTTTTGTAGGCAAAGTAATGTCTCTTCTTTTTAATACACTTTCTAGGCTTATCATTGCTTTTCTACCAAGTTGTGGTGTGGTTGTGGTTGAGATATTAAGAATTGTCTTGATTAGACAAATATTGAGGAGGTAAAATCTATAGGACTTAGTGATTAAACGTGGGGGTGGAGATAGAGTGTGACAGTAAGAATGATCCCTAGGTTTGGCTCTTAAAATACATGTAGAGTGATACCATTACATGGTAATGAAAAGAAATGCTGGAAGGAGTAGGTGATTTTGGCAACAAAGCAGAGACAAATGATCCAAGGAGTTTGATTTTGAACTTATGTTTAAGGTGCTTTGAGATATCCAAGTGGATGTGATGAGTGTAGAGCTCAGGAGACCAGTCTGGACCAGAGAGGTATAAACCAGGAAATTTATCCATGTAGATATGCCTGGGAAAGTTGTGTGAGTAAAGCTGAATGGAATTAGACAGGAAAGTTTGGAGTGAGAAGACAAGAAGGCTTAAAACTGAGCTTTGGGATATAATAACAGTTCAGTGACTGGACAGGGGAAGATGAGCCTGAAAATCATTCTGAAATATAGAGAGGGAATACCAACCAAAGAAAGAGCTAGGGCAAAAGTGCCTTCCAGAAGTGAGAGATCAGGAGAGTCATGATCACTGGTTGATCAAGCAAGATGAGGAATAAACAATGTTCTTGGTTTAGGACTCAAGGCATTGGTGTCTTGATAATGTCTGTTTCAGTGGATTGAGGTGGACTAGATTAGAGAAGAGAAATTGGAGATGCACATACAATTAACTGAACAGATTTGTCTGTGAAAGGAAGCTGAAAAGTTGAAAAACTCATGTTAAAAGTAGGTTGAGGGACAGTCTCTTCTGGGTTGGAGAGATCAGGCCTTGTTTAAAGATATGGATGGCAATAATAAGGATTTGGTTTGGGAAGGGAGAGTCCAGTATAAATGTTAAAAAAGAGAAGGGGTAATAGACATTGATAAATTCAAAAGGAAACAGAACATCTAGACAGAGACTTGCCTTGATAGGGGGAATAGCTCCTTTTCTATTAAAGCTCTGACTGTTGGTTTATAGAACCTCCTGAAATTTGAAATCTATGTGTTTAGGAACCCCATTTCTCTTTGACTTGCTGTGATAAGAACCTTCTGGTTACTCTACTGTTTTTTTTTTTCTTTTCCTAAGTCTTAGCTGGATCAGATTGTGCTAGAACAAAAGCCCTCAATGGCTTCTTATTAGCTACCTAATTGAGTATGCTATTTGTTAGCTACCTTCCTACTATCTAGTATTTAAGACCCAAATAATAAGGCATTTGTCTTTCTAATAATTTTCCATTCCTGTTCCACACACATTTCACTCAAACTGAATTATTCAAATTTCCCTAAACAAAAATTGGTTTTTCCATATATTTTTTCCTTATAGCTTTATTAGTAGTAGTATATACTTCTTGTCTTGGGAATTCTTACCATTATTGAAGGCCCATCTCAAAACGCTTTCTTTTGTCAATTTTCATACCATTTTTAAGCCCCAGGAAAAGGTTTCTGCACATTTTGTTGCCTGATTCCCAGAAATAGGTTTAAGAAAACAGATAATTATAATATATCCATAATTACAATTTAGGGTATGGAAAATTATTAGAAAATTTTTAAATGTCTGGTTTGATTCAATTAAAGCATCTTAAAATCATTTCTAGTTATAAAAAGAAGAAAAATAATTTTTTGAAGCATCTAATGCCTATTTTGCATCATGAGTGACAGGACAACTTCAAAAAGCAACTTATCATATGTCTAATCAATCGCCAGCCCAGGATTGATGCTCGGGGCTGGTGCAGCAAGATTTCCCGGGGGGGAGGGAGGAGGGAGGAGGGTTCTGGAGGGGAAGCATATGTAAACCCATGGTGATATCATGACACTGTATGGCAAAAACAATTAAAAAAAAAAACAAAAAGCAACTTATATATCTATAAATATGAGGTATCAATTCAGTTCAGTCACTCAGTGGTGTCCAACTCTTTGAGACCCATGGACTGTAGCACACCAGGCTTCCCTGTCCATCACCAGCTCATGAAGCTTGCTCAAACTCATGTCCATAGAGTTGGTGATGCCATCCAACCATCTAATCCTCTCTGTCATCCCCTTTTCCTCCTGCTTTCAATCTTTCCCAGCACCAGGGTCTTTTCCAGTGAGTCAGTTCTGCATATCAGGTGGCCAAAGTATTGGAGTTTCAGCTTCAACATCAGTCCTTCCAATGAATATTCAGACTGATTCCCATTAGGATGGACTAGTTAGATCTCCTTGCAGTCCAAGGGACTCTCAAGAGTCTTTTCCAACACAGTTTAAAACCATCAATTCTTCAGCTCTCAGGTTTCTTAATAGTCCAACTCTCACATCCATACATGACTACCCGAAAAACCATAGCTTTGATTAGAAGGACCTTTGTTGACAAAGTAATGTCTCTACTTTTTAATATGCTGTCTAGGTTGATCATAATTTTTCTTCCAAGGAGCAAGCATTTTTTAATTTCATGGCTGCAGTCACCATCTGCAGTGATTTTGGAACCCCAAACATAAAGTTTGTCACTGTTTCCATTGTATCCCCATCTATTTGCCATAAAGTGACAAGACCAGATGCTATGATCTTAGTTTTCTGAATGTTGAGTTTTAAGCCAGCTTTTTCACTCTCTTCTTTTACTTTCATCAAGAGGCTCTTTAGCTCCTCTTCACATTCTGCCATAAGGTGGGGTCATCTGCATATCTGACGTTATTGATATTTCTCGTGGCAGTCTTGATTCATCCAGCATGGCATTTCTCATGATGTACTCTGCATATAAGTTAAATAAGCAGGATGACAATATATAGGCTTGACATACTCCTTTCCCGATCTGGAACCATTCTGTTGTTCTATGCCCAGTTCTAACTGTTGCTTCTTGACCTGCATACAGATTTCTCAGGAGGCAGGTAAGGTGGTCTGGTATTCCTATCACTTGAAGAATTTCCCACAGTTTGTTGTGATACACACAGACAAAGGCCTCAGTGTAGTCAATAAAGCAGAAGTAGATGGTTTTTTGGAACTCTCTTGCTTTTTTGATGATCCAGCCGATGTTGGCAATTTGATCACTGGCTCCTCTGCCTTTTCTAAATCCAGCTTGAGCATCTGGAAGTCCATGATTCATGTACTGTTGAAGCCTGGCTTGGAGAATTTTGAGAATTACTTTGCTAGCGTGTGAGATGAATGCAATTGTGCGGTAGTTTGAACATCTTTTGGCATTGCCTTTCTTTAGATATCAGTGAACTACAATGAACTGACATGGGAAAATTTAACTCAGATGACCATTATATCTACTACTGTGGGCAAGACTCCCTTAGAAGAAATGGAGTAGCCATCGTAGTCAACAAGAGTCCAAAATGCATTACTTGTGTGCAGTCACAAAAACAACAGAATGATCTCTGTTCGTTTCCAAGGCGAGCCATTCAGTATCACAGTAATCCAAGTCTGTTCTCCAACCACTAATGATGAAGAAGCTGAAGTTGAATGGTTCTATGAAGATATACAGACCTTCCAGAACTAACACCAAAAAAGATGTCCTTTTCATTATAGAGGACCAGAATGTGAAAGTAGGAAGTCAGGAAACACCTGAGGTAACAGACAAATTTGGCCTTGGAGTACAGAATGAAGCAGGACAAAGGCTAATAGAGTTTTGCCAAGAGAATGCACTGGTCATAGCAAACACCCTCTTCCAGTAACACGAGAGAAGACTCTAAACATGGACATCACCAGATGGTCAATACTGAAATCAGATTGATTATATTCTTTACAGCCAAAGATGGAGAAGCTCTATACAGTCAGCAAAAACAAGACCTGGAGCTGACTGTGGCTCAGATCATGAACTCCTTATTGCCAGATTCAGACTTAAATTGAAGAAAGTCTAGAAAACCACTAGACCATTCTTGTATGACCTAAGTCAAATCCCCTACGATTATACAGTGGAAGTGACAAGTAGATTCAAGGGATTAGATCTGATATATAGAGTGCTTGAAGAATTATGGACAGAGGTTCTCGACTTTGTACAGGAGGAAGTGATCAAGACCATCCCCGAGAAAAAGAAATGCAAAATGGTTGTCTGAGGAGGCCTTACAAATAGCTGTGGAAAGAGGAGAAGTGAAAGGCAAAGGAGAAAAGGAAAGATGTATCTATCTGAATGCAGCGTTCCAAAGAAGAACCAGGAGAGATAAGATAGACTTCCTCAGTGATCAATGCAAAGAAATAGAAGAAAAAATAGAATAGGATAGACTAGAGATCTCTTCAAGAAAATTAGTGATGCCAAGGGAACATTTCATGCAAAGATGAACACACTAAAGGACAGAAATGGTATGGACCTAACAGAAGCAGGGTTATTAAGAAGAAGTGGCAAGAATACTATATAGAAGAACTATACAAAAAGATCTTCATGACCTGGATAATCACGATGGTGTGATCACTCACCTAGAGCCAGACATCCTGGAATGTGAAGTCAAGTGGGCCTTAGGAAGTATCACTACTAACAAAGCTACTGGAAGTGATGGAATTCCAGCTTAGCTATTTCAAATACTAAAAGATGATGCTGTGAAAGTGCTGCATTCAATATGCCAGCAAATTTAGAAAACTCAACAGTGACCATAGGACTGGAAAAGGTCAGTTTTCATTCCAATCCCAAAGAAAGGCAAGGCCAAATATCATTTGAGATATATTATGGTTCATTCCTGTAATGGGGTAAATATACACACTTATTTTAAAATTTAGAAAACTTTCTAGTTAATGACTTTTAAAAAGTCTCTAATATCTATTGCTAAATAGAAAAAACACAAAACAACATATGTGGTGTGTAGGCATTTGTCTAAAATGGAAGAAAGGAAAAATACATACATATATATTTTCTTGATAGGCATGTCAGTTATCTCTGGCAGGATACACAAAATGATAACAATTAGTTGCTAAGTCTGAAAGGTAGACTTTTCACTGTGTAGGTTCTTTTGTTTTATACTTTTCAACTGTTTATATTACTTGGATAAAAAATAGATACAATTTAAATTTTAAACAGCAAAAATAATAGCTAACTGGACAAAAATGAAATTCAGTAGAAATCATGGCCGATGCAAGTTCAAATATTCCAAAATAGTGTAACTATTGGTTGAAAAGAATAGAAAAGCATCCTTTTAAAGCCTTTCTGATATATATATATTTATATTATATTCAATTCAAAACTTTTTATTGAGTCTGTGCCATGTAGATAGCATATTAAAAAGCAGAGATATTACTTTGTCAGCCAAGGTCCATCTAGTCAAGGCTGTGGTTTTTCCAGTAGTAATGTATGGATGTGTGAGTTGGACTATAAAGAGGGCTGAACGGAGAATTGATGCTTTTGAACTGTGGTGTTGAAGAAGACTCTTGAGAGTCCCTTGGACTGCAAGGAGATCAAACCAGTCCATCCTAAGGGAAATCAGTCCTGGGTGTTCATTGCAAAGACTGATGTTGAAGCTGAAACTCCAATATTTTGACCACCTGATGCGAAGAGCTGACTCACTGAAAAGACCCTGATGCTGGGAAAGATTGAGGGCAGGAGGAGAAGGGGATGACATAGAATGAGATGGTTAGATGGCATCACCGACTCAATGGACATGAGTTTGGGTAGACTCCGGGAGTTGGTGATGGACAGGGAATCCTGGTGTGCTGCAGTTCATGGGGTCACAAAGAGTCGGACACAACTGAGTAGCTGAACTGAACTGAACTGATACCATGTAATAGGTGCTTCAGAAGATTCAAAGATGAATAAGACATGGTTCACATTGATCTTATCCTATGTGAATGATTTTTGTTGTGATTCTTATTGGCGAGCAGAACTTTTAGAACAATATTGCATGGCATCTGAAATTGAAAGGCCACTTAGCATTCATTTATTATATTGAAATATTTTGGTATTTATCAATGAATCAAAGTATGGGCATTTTTATTTTAGTTTTTCCCCTGGCAAACCAGTTTCTTATATGTGAGGAAGGCTGACCAGCTTAACCTGGAGTGGAAACTTTTAGCTCAACCTGATACTTTAATGTAAAAATAGTCTTAACATGACTCAGGTTAGCTAAGTGACTACTAAAGATGTACAGTTTTATTATTTTCTCTTACTTATATTTGTATGTTTTGAAAAGGGTAGCAATATTAATGTTCATGTTTACATATTTTACTTAATTTTAAATTATAAAATGTCTACTGGGCTTTAAAAATTGGTTTAGTGCTTTGGGGTAGGAGTTTTACAAAAACCTATTTTGTAAAAGAGGTTTTCCAATGACTAATGCTAAATAAATAATATATTAAACATATTATAAAACATTACTAAAGCCATTCTTCAGCCAATTTTGCAAGCATAGCACTTTCAAACTTACTTTTCCACTTTTGTCTACATTAAGGATATTTTACACCAAATATAAGGAGACACATTGCAAATCCTAATTTTAGATTTATTTTGTATCATTTATGTAAATTTCTTTAATATGGAAATGGAAGTAAACATAATACCTTCTAGACTGATTAAAAATTAATGTGTGGAAGCCTGGGAGCCTAATTTAAAGGACCATCAGAAGACTTGAATTAGTTAGCTGTAGCGTCACAGCTTTAATGCAGAGACTTGAATTATATTGCATTACTTATCACTGAGTAACAAAAATCACTCTTAAAAAGCACACAATGGCAATCCATTTCCCCACTGAAAGACAGCAGCACTCACAAACCGTTTAGGAACTTGGAATGTAACTCTGAAATCACTGTAAACTCTTCTTTATATTTCAAGGTAGTAGAAAATTATTAACTAAAATGTGCCAGTTTATTATAGAATTTGAAATTAGTTTGAGAGAAGTGGATACTTTTGAGTGCTTTGGGGTAAATCATAAAATAAGACACTCAAGAATATTAAGTAATTATTAGTAAATCCTTAATGTTTTATATTGTATTATAAAGATAGAAGATGATATCCACGTATTTCATAAAAATTCTAAGATTTAGAAGTTCTAACAGAAGACGTCCCCTATGGAAAATTCTTTGAGACAATTAGGTATTTTCATAAATTATAAATGTTCCCATTATTACATATTCAAGATTATATTTATATACAGAGAGCTAATTTTCTCATTTGAGTATAATAACTTAGAGAATATGCTTCATCAGTATTGTGTGTGAAGTTCATGATTTACTCCCCTTACGATTTGAAAGAGAGGTTAAAGGCATATTTTGCCTGCGTTCATTTACTTCCATCTTGCCTCAGTTAAACCCTAGTGCACATACTAGGAGTTGGCACCCACGTTATCATTAAATTGACTCAAATATTGACCCCAGCCCTAAATACAAAGTAAATAAATGTTTCAAAAATTATAAGCTAAATGAATCAGAGAGGTAAGCAGTCTTATTTTCTTAGGGTAAGCATCTCAGATACTTTTTGCTTAATTCTTAACTAAATTGTGATGATGTTAAAGAAATCATGACATTAAATAAGACTCATTTTATTATCCATTATCTATATTGAAAAAAATTACCTAAACTTACCTCCAGGGCTTCCTGGTGGCTCAGACAGTAAAGCATCTACCTGCAATGAAGGAGACCTGGGTTCGATCTCTGGGTTGGGAAGATCCCCCAAGAAGGAAATGGCAACCCACTCCAGTATTATTGCCTGGAGAATCCCATGGACAGAGCAGCCTGGCAGACTAAAGTCCATTGGGGTCGTAAAGAGTCAGACATGACTGAGCGACTAACACTTTCATTTTCACTTAAAATCTATTTCCATTAGGTTGATGGAAGGAAAAAAATATTTTTCAGAATAGTCTCTACATGTGTACCTCAATGTTCACCACAGCACTGCTTACACTAGCCAGGACGTGGAAGCAACCTAGATGTCTATCAGCAGACGAATGGATAAGAAAACTGGTACATATACACAATGGAATATTACTCAGCCATTAAAAAGAATGCATTTGAATCAGTTCTAATGAGGTGGATGAAACTGGAGCCTGTTATACAGAGTGAAGTAAGTCGGAAAGAAATACACCAACACAGTATATTAACGCATAAATAGGGAATTTAGAAAGATGGTAATGATGACCCTATATGCGAGACAGAAAAAGAGAGACAGATATAAAGAACAAACTTTTGGACTCTGTGGGAGAAGGTGAGGGTGGGATGATTTGAGAGAATAGCATTAAAACATGTTTATTATCATATGTGAAACAGATTGCCAGTCAAGGTTCGATGCATGAGACAGGGCGCTCAGGGCTGGTGCCCTGGGATGACCCTGAGGGATGGGGTGGGGAGGGAGGTGAGAGAGGGGTTCAGGATGGGGAACACATGTACACCCATGGCTGATTCATGTGAATGTATGGCAAAAAACCACCACAATATTGTAAAGTAATTAGTCTCCAATTAAAATACATAAATAAATTCTTAAAAATACAGTCTCTATAATTTACAGTATTCATGATAGAGTTAAGAAATTAATTTTCTGAGATGAACTTCACCTTGACCCATATATCTGATTAATTTGTTTTCAAAAGGAGATCATTTTTAATTTTGGCCTAATTTGAAAGAAAAGAAATAACAGGAGGAGAGAGCAGAGTTTAGCAAATGAAAAGATTTTGAGCTCAGATCACAATTGATACAGTCAGTCTCCAATAACTGTCTCTTTTATGCCCCATTCTACCAACTCTAAACTGGAAATACAGAGTATAGTTGGATAATCAGGGGCAGAACTTTGGATTGCTGGGAATCATCTAAACCTAATAATCTACCTTCACATAGTTGAAATATAAAACTTACTGGAAAGATGAGGCCAATTTTTGTTCACTTGGAATTGCACATAAACAAGTTTATTTAAAAGATTAAAGCCCCTTCTTTAAAAAGTCACTTTTTTTGTTATATTCTAGGTAATTTTAAACTCAAACTGCCATGTTTTTTTAATTCACCATGTAAATTCTGTTGTGGCTGTTAGGTCCGTTTATAGCTTCTCCATATTTCAATGTGTAAAGTAATTCCACCAGTGAATTATGTACCAGAAGCCTGAGCATCAGTACTCTTAGCTGACTAAGAGAGTGCATGTGAAGAACTGCCTTGAAGCCCACCAAAAATCTTAGCATTTTAAGAAATGGCTTAATTTGCCTATATGGAAAATTTTGGAAAACATAAACACATACAATGCATAGTGGCATTTTAAAGCAGCTGTAAGCCAACAGCTCTACTTCTGTATTGTGATACTTTGATAGGATCTGAATTAGCAAAGAGAATCAGCAGTCTAGAGTGTACATTATTTTCTTCCTGGAGTAACCACTTTTCTCTTTAATAATACAGAAATATTTGGAGTCGATGGCCTTTATACATATATATTACAAAGCCAGTAAATATGAAACACCGTAGCCAGAGTTCTGGCCTTGAAGGAATCTAGGGGACCCTAGTCACATTAAAGTCTACGTGACCGGTAGCCCCCCTCGCCCCACCACCACACACAGTGTACAGTGTGGCAACCCTGGGCAGGCTATAGCCACCTGGACTGTTTCACTTAGCTATAAATTATGAATTAGCAAAGTCATTGAATCTTTCTAAGCTGAAAATCTCCTAATGGTTATAATTTTGTTTGGACTTTGTTTTCAAAAGTTCCCAGTAGATGAGGACTAAACAGTGAATATCAAAGCCAGTAGTATGTCATTACTGATATTGCAGGCCTTAAAATTGCAAATATCAGCAGAAAGACTTATCTTTGAATTAAGTAAGCCTTTCTCTTGGGTGTATTTTATGTTTCTTATGTTGTAGCATTGTCTCTGAGAGGATGTGACCTTGTCAATGCAACAAATGCGCAAAAAAAAAGCATTTTTAGAGTTGCATGTAGCCTTACATTAAAGCAAATATTCAAGTAATTATTTAGCTACTACTCAGTAAACTCTAGTATATCTAACTATAGTATTTTAAGTGTCATGCTTTTATCTCAAATTATTAAATCTTCTATATAAATAATTTAGCTGTGCTTTGAGTATAGGATTATAGTTTGAGCAGAGGATAAAATCTGTGATGTAAAAGCAACAACTTTCTTATAGCCATCTATATAAAAGATGCCTACAAGTAGAACATTGTTTTTTACTTGTGGAACACTGTGCTATATTTCCTGTTTTACACTGGATAATAATGTTGGGTGCGGCAGCCTTTCCTTATTGTTCCTTTTATGTGTCTGTGTTCCAGTGACACTGAAAAGCAGCTATGCCCAGGAAACACTGCACAATTCACAGGACTTCACTTTCCCTGCACATGCTAATCCCTCTACCTGAAATGCCTCTCCCTCCAGATTGCCTCTTCAGAACCCCACCCTAGAAGTAGGGCACAGCTCTGATGTCCCTTTTCCATGAAGCTTCCATAGTCCTCCTCCAATCCAAAGAGATTTACCTCTCCTCCGACTCCCATACTTCTTTGTTCCAGTTTATCTTCCATTTTATAGTTTCACTCTCTGTTTAGGTTATAGTTACTTATACGTCTGTCTTTTCTTCCAACTACCATTCTTGTGAGCAAGGGGTCTTTGTTTTTAATCTTTCACAATGTCTAGCGTATGGCAGGTGCTAAGTAATTCCCTGTGGAATAATCAGGTTCTTCCCTTTGTTTAGGCTCTTTTATGGTAGTTTGTTTGACATCTGTTTTATTTGGCATTTTAATATATAGATTATATACTTTTTTTTTTCTGAAAAGTACCTGGCCTCTACTACTTCCCATCTAACACTTCTTAACACACTGAAATCTAAGGTCTCAGAAAAATCAGATGCCAACAGTTTTAATGTTGTAGTTTCTGTAATTAAGGGAACAGTTCCAATTACATCTTAAGATGCAAAACAATTGGGTCTCTTAGTAAATAAGTAGTTGAGGACTTCCTCCAGTGACTTGACTTAACTCCAGCCACTTGCCAGTTTGTGTTTGGGCTGTTCTTTCTGCACAAAGAAAACATAGTTCAGTGTCTTCTTTCAAGATCCTATCTGCCTCTCTGAAGTCCAAAATAGAAATAAGGTAAAAAACAGATACGGGAGCTCAGTGAATTATCAGATTTCTCATTATTGCATTTTATTTATAAAGGAATGCATTATCTCATTATTTATCTTTTTTATTTGGACCAGTAGGGTCCTAAGAGAAGTGGAGGATTTCAGAAAGTGAGGGGCCTTAGTAATACAAATGGAGATGAATGGAAGGAAAAAAATCCCAGGATGTCATCTCCTGTCCAACCTATTCCTCTACCATTGGGGTGGTCAAGTAGCTACTGGAGTGACCTCTGTAAGAGCCTAGGTATCAATGAATTCCTATGTGAAAGTCAGTATGATGCTTTGGGTAACTCTCTAATTTTGACAATTCTTGGCAAGGGGTTTATTTGATTACTGCCAGTTTAGGGTGTATAGAAGTACATTTGGAAGGGAATCAGAAAGCAAACCATTAGTGCTAGACAAATAGATGTCTGCTGATTAGTTGCTGAGGTACAAAATAAGTCCATTTGGTTGGCCAGGTCTCTCAGAAATGATGCAAGAACCATCGCTGATCAGGCTTAATCATCTTGCCTCATTCCTAGGTTCTCTGGCTCTTGTCCTTATTGCTTTCATTCCTCAATTAAGGAGATTCCCAGATAATGAAGTCAGGTTAATCGTGTTACTATTTAACAGTGTCTCAGTTTCACTTGAAGATTTGCCCAGGATTTAGAAGCTGTTGACACCTCAGATACAGTACTGAGGACAGCAAAGTGCTACTACCAAGAATACCACAGGGAAGTGGAAAGATGCCAAGCATGGGAGAGTGATGTCTGCCACTGTCTTAACTCCGGATCTTTCCCAAACAGCAGTGAGTAGAGGCTAACAAGGCTTGTTTCGCTTTTCTCGAGGCCCCAGAACTCAAAAGGAAAGTGAATCATGGCTCAAGAGAGCTCTTTCCATCTTGGCACCCAGTGAGGTGTCACTTAGCTGGCCCTTTATCCCAAGTGCTAATTGATGCTGTTAGCTTTCTGCAAGGATGCCAGGAAATAATAAGGAGGAAGTGACACCCCACTTATCTTGTGCTAGGAGGTTTTATTTAGAGAACTTGATGTTTCTTTAGCCAAAAGACACTAACATCTCACTCTTTAGTATACTTGGGAAGATGAATTACTAGGCGGTCTCCTGATGTCTTGTAGAAATTGTTATATACCAAAGAAGCGGGCCTTTCTTAACTACTCAACAGAAGGTTCAGGCCTAATGTACTATGTTAGTGTTGCTTTGGCTAAAAAGTTCGTTTGGGTTTTTCCATAACGTCATACATAAAAGTCCAAATGAACTTTTTCAATCCAATAAATTTATTTCCATGAATTAAGAAGATAATCCCTACTCATAGAAACTTCTACTAAAGTATAATCCTTCCCCTAGTCATTAAAAGCAGTGTGCTTTGTATGTAATTTTTTACTTCTAATAAAATTATATTGTTAATTCATGTGTATGTTTAAAGTGAGGATACATAGTTAAATGGGCTCCCTTCGTGGCTCACCGTTAAAGAATCTGCCTGCCAACCAGGAGATGTGGGTTCAATCCCTGGGTCAGGAAGATCCCCTGGAGAAGAAAATGGCAACCCATTCCAGCGTTCTTGCCTGGCAAATCCCATGGCAGAGGAGCCTAGTGGGCAAAAGAGTTGGACAAGACTTAGTGCCTAAAGCAACAACAATAACATATAGTTAAATAGGGGTACACGTGGAAGCATTTCAGATCTACAAAGTGGCTTCTATACTTACCTGTGTGACTTTTGATAAAGTATTTAACTTCTCATGCCCATTCTTCTATTTGTAAGGTTTTAACCAATAATTGTACCTACCTTACAGGGTATTATGATAATTAGATGAGCGAACACACATAATACATCTAGAACTGTTCTTGGCAGAGGCTCATTAATATTGGTCATTGTTGTTATTTCTTCATGTTATCAATTTTTAAATTTTTATTTGTGTATTTTCTTAATTTATGTCTACCCAACAGTATTTGCTGGATTTAACCATTCTCAGATGTTATTAAAACTTAATATTACACTTTTTCCTCCCTTAGGATTGGATTTTTTCCAACTTGATAGACAACAGCATAAGAAATCCTCGAGTAAATCAACTAAGAACAATGATAAGTCAATGATAGTCTAAAACAATATTTATTAAAAAATATTCAGAAAGTTAGGGACTAAGTATAGTCAATTCAAATCTGTTGACCTTGGGGGATCGAGGTTATGTGCTAGGAAAATCACATATATTTAGTTGAAATGTAGAAGTAAAACCTGACTCCTTCTGTCCATTGCCATGTCTACCTACCTACCTACACACACACACACACACACTCTACCTGTATTCTGCTTGCTGAGGAAAATGGATGAAAACATTAGTGTTACCATCTTCAAACACACACAAGTGTATATAAGGAAAACTGAAGTTAAAAAAGTTATTATTTTAGAAACCTTCTAACAGAAACTTTCGCTTTTGCTTCTTATTTTATATAACAGGCTTAGTATCTTTACCTTTCTAACTAAGCTAATATACCATGTAATATGTTTTAGTTTGTTTTTTTACATATAATACATGTTTTCGTTTGTTTATATTTCGGGGGTCTGCTTTAAATGCAGTTGGAGCTGCTGCTGCTGCTCAGTCGCTTCAGTCGTGCCCGACTCTGTGCGACCCCATAGACGGCAGCCCGCCAGGCTCCCCCGTCCCTGGGAGTCTCCAGGCAAGAACACTGGAGTGGGTTGCCATTGCCTTCTCCAACGCAGGAAAGTGAAAAGTGAAAGTGAAGCCGCCCAGTCGTGTCTGACTCCTAGCGACCCCATGGACTGCAGCCCACCAGGCTCCTCTGTCCATGGGAGTTTCCGGGCAAGAATACTGGAGTGGGGTGCCATTGCCTTCTCCGATCATGTTGGAGCAAATGTACTTAATTATTCAGTTGATATGTGCATTATACTAGATGCCAAAAAGGTAAAATACTTGTTCTTTAGGTAGAGGAAAAATTTCCAAAAATCAGCAAATTAACTAAATGTTTTCTGTTTTTCCATAGCCTGTTTTTGTCTTTTGAAAATTTTTAATATTCACTTGCCTTGATCACTCTTTTTTTTTTTTTTGATCTAGTATTGAAGTCACAGTTTCACCTATGCTTTGTGTATAAGTGAATGTAATACTAACTGCTTTGACTTCAGAATCATATCTGAGATCAGAAACCAGCATTGTCCCTATTTCCTTTGTGGCTTATATTGTCTATTCTTAGAATTGGAGTCATCAGAATGACACATTAAGCGCATAGAGATGACTCCACAATGTAGTACCATTTCCACTCACTAGCTGGTTGCTTTGTCACATCACTTGCTCTCAGGGCAGAGCCAAGAGGAGTATAGGTGCAGGGAAGACAGATTTGTAGCTAAAAGGAAACTAAATGGAGTGGTTGTGTAAGGTCTTAGCCGGGTAGGACTCTCACGGTGCTTGTTGCCGGCCAAACATTTGACAAGTAACCCCGATGGGCAGTGGTGGGAAGACATTAATGACAAAGATCACTTTCATCCCAGTTTTGCCCTAACCCTTTTGTCCACTTGGATAATGTCTGGTTTTGGAAAACACAGGTCCTCTGTGTCGTATAGAAGGTCTCAGTATGCAAAAATCTCTTAGGTACTGGTCTACTACTCATAGCTGAGTGCTGAGCTATAAATGTCTGTGGTGCCTATGACTGAATGTATTTTTTCCTGCATGTTCATCCATTGTGGTGTTTGTAAGTAGCAGAACAATGAGCCTGATTTGTTCTCCTTTGTAGAGCCAGGCCGAGGCCCACTACAAAGGAAGCAAACATGCCAAGAAGGTGAAAGCACTAGAGGCAACGAAAAATAAACCCAAAGTGGTTTCTTCCAAGGACAGCGCAAAGGCTGATCCCAGCTGCTCCACCACTCCAATCACAGGCCACAGCTCTGACAAATCAGGTCAATGACACTTTTTGTTCTTGACATTCTCTATGTTCCTCCTCGTCCTCCATCCCTACCCTTTTCGTTCTCCTCCCCTCCACCATTGCATGTTACTCTCCATGATTTGTTTTTATAATATGAATATGTTTCCTTCACAGGAAAGATTATGTGTTTGCACAGAATCTAAGCATTTGATATGTTACATTCCATGTTGTTAAGTATATACCTTTAAGTATATATGTATGTGTGTAAATATATATAGTTTATATATGATATATGCATGAAAATAAGTGGAAGCTTCTTGGTCACATTGGGTTTAGACAAAAATCAAGAAATGGGTCTAAAATACTGAGCTTATTATTCCCCTCTATTCATTTTATGTTTGGATTTTGCAATGGAATTCTTTTTTTATTCACTTTTTATTTATTTATGTTTAATTTTCTTTACATTATCATGACTTGTTTATTAACAGACATTTTTATATTTTCTTACCCCAGTAAAGGGGAGTTGAAGGGCAACAGAGTAAAGGTTTTTGAGAGAGTAACTCTATTAAGTGAATCTAGAAATGTGTCCAATAATAAAAGATATTGATTTTTTCTAAGGTCTTTGTAGACTTCCTCTCAGAGTTATAAATGAACTCAAAGATTTTAAAGGAACTTTTCACAGTTATGAACTGACTAAAAGAACTTTATATAATTGGAAATGGGCTACTCATGGAAGGGCCTCTTAAGAAGAGTCTCTATTTCATAGTCCCAGTGAATCAGCAATTTTTCTGAGTAGGTTCAAACTGAATGATTCGGGAAGAAGAGAAAAAAATTGTATTTCTAGTGGGTATACCATGTAATTGGATGTTTAATAGGCTTTCACACATTCACAGCCACCCATCAGCACCCACGATGGATGTCTCCTTGTTGCAGTGACAGTCTGTGAAGGAAAACTAAGAGAATAGGTCCCCTTCTCTTATGCTTGACTTTCTCTTTAGGTACCTGTCTGTTGTTGGAAGCACACAGACACATACTTCTGATTTTCTTCTGCTCTCCAAAACATTATAGAATTTGAGGAGAAGACTTAAGAATTGCTTTCCTGTGGTTGCCCAGGGGCTTGGGAGAAAAACAAATCCATTTGTAAGAGGAGGATTCAGAAAAACCCTCATCAGACAAAGAGACTATGTAAAAAGTGGCGAGGTCCCATAGATGCTGGTGCCCAAAGCTCTGAAGCCTGGAATGAATGAGCTGATTCAAACTTGGTCATAAAAGACTTTTGTTCTCTGTGTGATAGGATTACTAAATCATGATACCTGATGAACAGATAATAAATACTAAATTATTACATCACACTTCTCCCCTTCTAAAGAACAAAACCTTTTCCTGCATATTAGCATATTAATCTTTAACCCAGACTTATAAGTTATTAGAGTCAAATATTATCTCCAGTTTATAAAACAGCAAGCCACCGTGAGGTCTACATTGCATCCACTATTTGCCCAATGTTACCCGGTGTGTGGAAGACCAGGATCCATCATCTCTGGCTTCCTGCCTGATTTCATTTTCTACAGGACATTGTTGCTTCTACGAAATAATATTCTGAGAAAGGTTTTCTTACCTGAATTGTGCTATTGACCCACAGAAGTCCTCATAAGCAAAATGATTAAAAAAAAAATAGTGGAGGTTATTGTCACTCCATTCCTTCAGCTTATTTAAGACTTTACAAATAATCATGTTTGCCTAGCAGGTAATAGGAACACACCAAAATCAAGTACAGTAGTGGTGTAAACAAGGAAAGAGAACTGAGACCCAGCAGAGCACTAGGAGATGACAGTGGGGGGAGGAAAACTAATCTCAAGCCCAGAGCTTCTTCCCCAGTAGCTATGTGGTGGCCTTTAATCCTACATCCTCTGTTTCTTCTGCCACTCCCCCATGTACCCCCCAAAATACCTGTGGTCCAACAGTATTGACCTCACTCACCATGTCACTGTCCAGGCTTGGATTACAAGTCATGGAAGCTATATGTATTTGAGGGTTACCTCACTTTTCCATGTTTTCCGTACTCAAAAATCTTCATAAATTATTAGGCAATTCATTGGTTAGGTCATTCAAATTACTTTTTTTGTTTCTCCATGTTTTAAATATTAATACTAGTGAAACATTTAATTTGCCCTATTATATTTATAAAAGCAATACCAAAGCTGTTGAAAATGGCACTATTTAAAAATAAAGTGGGTTATATTTGCTAAATTGATATATGATTTTTTTTCACCTTCAACTAAATGTTGTCTTCTAAGGAAGAATTTACACATGTGTTTTGTACAATTTTCAAGTTAGAAAATGGCAAAGTTTGCCCAGATGGGAAATCTGGTCTAAATAATGTAATACAAAAATTGTTGACCACCTATTTCTAAATCCTTAAAAAATTCCCTTTGTCATAGCATTATTATGAGAAACCGTCATAACGCTTTGGCAACTGGTTTTGATTTTGTTTAAAACCCCACTTTAGGAGTATAGGAGACAAGCACCACACCTCCATAAACAGTCTAGGTGGGTCATAGAGGGAAGGGGGAGGGAATAGGAAGGAATGCGGTACTTAACTACCTGAAGGGTTTTATTTCAGACAACGCTGCCTCTAAGGAGTCAGCCAAAAAGTAGAGTAACAGTCACAGCGAGAAGTCGTGGTTGACTGATAATTCTTACAAGACTGGAATTCACTACACTGATCTTTTTCTTTTGAATGAAGAGTTCCTATCAAGTAAGTTTAAGCAGTGTCTCTGTGGTTCTGAGATATTTGAGTAAAAAGGGAGTATGTTAGTAACATAATGTCTCAGCTACCTGAATCCAGGTATTCAGAGCATCCAAAGGATTCAGTAACTCAATTTCCTTTCTCACATTTTAGCATCAATAACTTAGCAATAGAGTATTGTTCAATGAGGGCAAATCCTGAGGAAGAGGAAATAGCCAGCTTTTAAGGGAGGGAGCTTCTGGGAGTACAGCATCTGGGGATTCACTGAAAATCAGTCGAAAAAATGTCATTTTAAAGAATCTGACAAGAAGTATGGGACCGACAGATGATCTCACTTTACTCCTTGAGAACACAGATTATTTATTCTAAGAAATGACCTAACAATCTTCCAAGAGCTAGAAAAGCCTTTTTACCTACTATTTTATCAACTGGGGCAACCATGTTTTATGATGCATTTGGAGACATGATTTGATCATGTTGTGTCTGGATCTCAGATTTGTTATGAAACTATCAGATATAAAAAGTTCAGGGTATTATTGGAAGCTTTCTTTTTTTTCTTTCAAATCTGTATAGAAAATGAGTTTAAACTACAGTAACAGGAATTTCATTTATTGTAAGAAGCTCTGACCACATGATTGAAAAAAAAACTAAATGCGTTTTATTTCAGACAAGGATAGCTGTCCTATTCAATTTTTAGAAGTTAGAATAGAATTAAACATAAAATCCAAAGAAATAGCTTTCTAGTCTTCTAGGATCTATCCCAACTTTTCATGATGTATCAATGGGGGTTCAAAACTTTGTAGGAGGGAGGATAAATGTGCTTTGAGAAAATTGGGGTCAAGACACAGCAAGCATTAGGCAGCTTCAGGAAGATGGCTAGAACATATTGGCCAGACACTCTACCCAAATTTCTCCCTGGAGTTCAAGTGTCATAATGCCATACGACAGTACACTCCCCTGTGATAATATGCCCCATACATCAAGTTGAATGCTCTTTGTGACAGCATTTAACCACTCATAGCAGACTCAAAAAACAGAGCCTTTGGAAAACTTTATTTTGTGAAAATAATGAAATATTTTGATAATCAACCTAGAGATAAAATATTGTGATAATTCAACCTAATGGTCCATATGTCTAGTCTTTAGCACAAGATTTTTTTAATTAATTAGGTATCAAGATGGGGAAAATACACGTCTAGCTCAAAGTATATAAAGCTATTTAAAGCTAAACAGCTTTTAATCAATTGCTGTCTAAAAAGATGAAAGCAGATGGAGTGATTCAAAATGCTATAGATATATTTATAAATGCAATTAAGAGCAAAAGATGATGGAACCAACACGTTCTGCTTAAAATGTAATAATAGGAATACCTTGGGTTTGTTCAGTTTATAAAATCTAGTTGCATAACTATTTTCTTATGACACTCTCAACAACCCTGTGACTCGCTCGTCAGGCTGAGATTAGTATCCCTCTTTCATACATGCACACAATAAACTCTATATCCGTTTATTCACTCAGCAAATACTTATTATCTAGGCTAATTAGCGTAGTACATCTATAACATTTGCCATTTCTAGGGTACAACAATGAACAGAACTTTTCTTGCTCCCAAGGAACTGCCAAAGTAGTGGGGTTTTGTTTGTTTTACTGTATTGTCTCTTAGAGCTACAAAGAAAAGTAACATACAGTAGCCACCTTCAAGCTGCTCCAAAAAATATGGCAACATTGAAGGACCTGGGTCATAGAAAACTGAAATGGCTTTGCACTTGCAGCACTCATATCCCAGTAGAGTCAGAGCAGGAACTTGAGGCTTCTGTCCCATGCAGATTCCACTGTTCCCATTACCTCTAAACTTTTCTGACTTGGAAAAATTAATACAAGTGGCCCAGTGGGCAAAGTCAGAAACCACTAACCCACTTTCTTAAGGACTGTTGAGTAGGACTGTATATTACTTGGAAATTGTTTGCTGTCTCTTGATATTTTCCAGCAGGAGATGTGGCAGTGAAAGGGCCATTGAGGCTTTGTTTTATTGATAATCCTTCATTTCTGTGCAATATGTTGTCTGTTTCATTTAACTGCAAGAGACCAAAGCTTTAGGAGTTAGAGATTGTTTCAAGGACAAGTTTGAATGAAAACACTCATTTCAGGTAAATGACAAGTGTTCTCAAAGCTCCTGCTTGACAGCTGTTGACTTTATGTAACTGGAGGCAGACACACTCCTTGAGGTAGAGGTCAGCAGAGGGCAAGAGCGTCACCAATATAGCAGAGCCTTGGCTGCATCCTCAGGGGTCCAGTGGATTGTCGTGCATGTTGTCCACAATTTCAGTAGCATTTGGATCACCCCATCTAAAAGACTTCCACTGGGCGCAGAAAAACCATTTTGTTTATCCCCTATGTGTATGCATGTGTGCTCAGTCATTTCGATCCTGTCTGACTCTTTGCGATCCTATGGACGTAGCCCACCAGGCTCCTCTGTCCATGGGATTCTCCAGGCAAGAATACTGGAGTGTGGGTTGCCATGCCCTCCTGCATGGGATCTTTCTGACTCAGGGACTTAACCCACGTCTCTTGTGTCTCCTTCATTGGCAGGCAGACTTCTGACCACCAGTGCCTCCTGGGAAGCCCTGTGTATCCTATATCCATGAGCATAATATGGAGGTAGAGATTACAGAATCAGAAAATACCTAAGAAGGAAGGAAAGAAGTGAGGCCATCGCAAAACCTGTTTTAGTTTTCAGCATAATGTGCTTTTGCATGGTGGCAATTCCTCAGGTGTGAACCCAGAGCAGTTATCAACTAGCACATCAGTGCGATTTGCCTGGAAGGGCTACAGTTCAGCTTTTCTATGGTCATCCCATTACCTTACAAAACTGCGTTTTTCAATTGTGTCGAAGAGTTTTCCTGCCAAAGATACAAATGGAGACCCTCGCCTCTCATTTTTATGGGTTCCCCTGTGTGTTTCACAGGTTTTATGTGTTGTTACAAATGGGGCTAAGTTTCCCAACTGACAGCTTCTCATTTCCACAGACTGCTGCAGGACTCCATCGATTAGCCAGCAAGGTCTTTGTAAATGCCTCTCTCCCCCATTTCTGTCTCTCGCACCAAGACCTTGTGCTGTTGAGTAGAAGAAAATGATAGTTTTCTGCTTTGGCAGCATCTGTCAATTTTAGACAAGCGCCATCATAAATTTGGCATCCATCTACCCAAATTCAGGAGGCCAAGATTTAGTAGCCCTCATAAAATAATAGATTAACTATATTATGACAAACATCTTAAGGCTGAAATTCTGGGATACAATCATGTAGAACATAAATTGAGTCCCATCTGTCTAAAGAGAACAGACCATTACACTAAAGCTCATATTTCCATGAAATGTACATATATCATTAAGACTTTCAAAGTCAATTTAAAAAATGAAACTGCCTCCATCTTTGTCCATCCACCTTGAGTTTGACAGCACCATCCTGCCAGGCAAGGCTGATGACTCTTGTGTAGTCAAGTATTTGTCATCCTCTGGATACTAGCTTCTGAAACTTCTGAGCATTTTATATTGCTTTGAAGCAATACTGAGCATTTATTGTCAGGCTCTCCACCTCTGAAAGTTATCTCCTAGTGTTGCTCTAAGAAAATGAACCAAAAGTTGAGACCAACTTATGATTTACTGAGGATCTGTTAACTTATGTCTTACTGGGGGTATGTTATAAACCATTATTTTAAGGCTTATATCACTATTAAAAATTTTTCTCATCTTCAGACATTTTTATTTTAACTGGCATTCATCTCTTTTGATAACATTTATACCTTTTCTGCATCAAATAGATATTGAAATATAAAAAGACTTCATATGTACACTAAATTTTATAAATATACAAACATAAATTCCCTCGAGATTTTAACAAAGATTATTACATTTTTATGACATTCAATTTATTTGCTTTGGGAAGAATTCTCTTACATTGACATATTTTCCTAAAATGAGTCAATCATGAAATAGAACTACTAAATAAATATTTGTAGATTCTGTGTGTAGAGCACTGGTTCTAGGTACTTTGGGGGATTCTGGGCGGTTCTGATCATGTTTATACCCTAGTGCCACACAAATTTAACTCTATAATAAAATGCTTAGTATTTTTCATAAAAACATTTCTAAAGTATTTTCCTTTTCCCTGACATCTTTCTTTGAGAATCAAGTTCACTGTTGTGGACACTGGGCATAGTATTACGCAGTAATGGTTTGGTGCTCTCATTTCTATAGACCAACATAATCCAATAAAACCTTCTATGGTGAAGAAAATGATCTATAATCTGGGTTGTCCAACATGAGTGCCATGAACTATTCAGCTCTTGAAATGTAGTTTGTGTCCTGCTGCTGCTGCTAAATCGCTTCAGTCATGTCTGACTCTATGTGACCCCATAGACAGCAGCCCACCAGGCTCCCCCGTCCCTGGGATTCTCCAGGCAAGAACACTGGAGTGGGTTGGTATTTCCTTCTCCAGTGCATGCATGCATGCTAAGTTGCTTGAGTCGTGTACAACTCTCGGCGACCCCATGGACAGCAGCCCACCAGGCTCCTCTGTCCCTGAGATTCCCTAGGCAAGAATACTGGAATGGGTTGCCATTTCCTTTTCCATTGTGCTCCTGAGGAACTGCATATTTAATTTTGTTTTAACTAGCCACATATGGCTACCATATTGCACAGCACATCTATGGACTGTGGTACTCTTTGCTCTTTTGACTAGTTATCATTCTAGAGAAACCATTACATTCTCTGAGACTCTCTTTTCTCATTGGTAAAGTGGGAGTGATGCCCTCCCTACAAAACAGTAGCATTGTGTGAATCAAATGAAATGATTGCAAAAAGGACTTTGCAAAGTGTAACTTTAACAGCAATACAACTGAAAATTAATGTATATCATTATATGCCTGGTTCAGTTCAATTCAGTTGCTCAGTAGTGTCTGACTCTTTGAGACCCCATGAACTATAGCACACCAGACTTCTCTGTCCATCACCAACTCCCAGAGCCTGCTAAACTCGTGTCCATTGAGTCAGTGATACCATCCAACCATCTCATCCTCTGTCGTCCCCTTCTCCTCCTGCCTTCAATCTTTCCCAGCATCAGGGTCTTTTCCAATGAGTCAGTTCTTCACATCAGGTGGCCAAAGTATTGGAATTTCAGTTTTAACAAAAGTCCTTCCAATGAATATTCAGGACCTACTTCCTTTAGGATGGACTGGTTGGATCTCCTTGCAGTCCAAGGAACTCTCAAGAGTCTTCTGCAACACCACAATTCAAAAGTATCAATTCGTCAGCACTCAGCTTTCTTTACAGTCCAACTCTCACATCCATACATGACTACCCAAAAAACCATAGCCTTGACTAGATGGGCCTTTGTCAGCAAAGTAATGTCTCTGCTTTTTAATATGCTGTCTAGGTTGGTTATAACTTTTCTTCCAAGGAGCAAGCGTCTTTTAATTTCATGGCTGCAGTCACCATCTACAGTGATTTTGGAGCCAAAAAAAAAGTCTCTCACTGTTTCCATTGTTTCCCTATCTATTTGCCATGAAGTGATGGGACCAGATGCCATGATCTTAGTTTTCTGAATGTTGAATTTTGAGCCAACTTCTTCCCTCTTTTAGAATTTTCCACAGTTTGTTGTGATCCGCACAAAGTACCAATATCTAAACACTTTATATAGATTATCTTATTTAATTATAAAAATCCTTTGATGGAATACTAGAACATGAGACCTAGTAAGGGGAAATAATGGCTCAGAGTCATTCAGATGAAAAAGAGTTTCAAGGTCTCACCCAGGTGATCCCTCAAATTCACTACCATGATACACTGCCTTTAGATGAAGGTTCATGAACTTTATTGCACAGGCTTTTCAAAGACTGTTTGAGATTCTTTTTCACGGGGTCTGATATCTCAGAAATGTGTGTTATTTCTTTCCCCATTCTGTTTTACAACTGTTTTTTAAAAATCAAATTTTGAGTAGCTTTGGATAAAGATATATTAACCAAGGCATAATTCTTGAGTGCCTTCACCTTCCTAGCATGTAGTAGAAAGAGCATAAGCTTGATTATTTCCACCTCTCACTGAATATTTAACTCTAAGTAATGTACATTGACCTTCTCTTTCCCCATCTATAAAATGGGGGAGCTGATATCTACCTCCCATGATTGTTGTCAGGAATAATGAGTCCATAAATGTGCCTGGCTCACTAAAGACACTGTCCTTTTGAGTTTATGACCATTTCATGCCATGCAACAGTGACCTACACTTACATCCCCTTATGTGCTTGTTTTATTTTTGTTTTTATTGTTTAGTCTGACTCTTGCACAAACCCACGGACTGTAGCCCACCCGGTCCTCTGTCCATGGGATTTCCCAAACAAGAATACTGGAGTGGGTTGCCATTTCCTTCTCCAGGGGATCTTCCCAACCCAGGGATCAAACCCAAGTCTCAATGCAGACAGATTCTTTACCACTAAGCCATAGCAAAGTGCTCAGTTTAATTATTTGCATTTTTGTCTTCATTCCAGAACATTAGGGTCTGATGAACCTGAACTCTCCCAGTGGAACATTTAAAGATGCGGAAGGATGCTTCTTGCTCTTCTGTGCATTTTTGTGTAATGTAGGAAATGTCTTTCTACTTATCTCCCACTGGTTAACATGACATCCATTATGGCCCCTGCCGATGCTGGTATTGCATCCTGCACACAGCAGTCACATAGTCAGCATACATTAGATTAACATCATTAAGAAGAATTTAATGGGGTAAGCTCTGGTACCCTCCCTAGAATATGAACAGGGCAACAAGGCACTGGTTAGCTCTTTTTCTTCATATTCAATAAGACGGACACCCCACCTCCTAAGTCAACAATCTGTCCTATGTGTAGCTAGGGTATTAAAACAAAGGATAACCCAAAACAACTTCATTTATTGAGGGAGAAAATTGGGTACTACTTGTGAAGAAGTAGCCCAGCCTGAAGCCCGAGTTGGCTACTGAGATGAAAGGAGTAGGAGGGAAGGTGTAATCAGAATGAGAAGCACAGCCCTGCCTGACAAGTCCCTGCTAGCATTTATGTATGTAAATGGGGAGAAATCTGCCAGCCCATACATTTTATTTCTAACATCTTGCAAAAAATTCTTAGTATTTAGGTTTTTTGTTTCTTGTATTGCTAGTAATATATTAATTACTTAGCCTCTAGAAATTATGTTCTTTTACTTTTAAATATGAAATGACATAATTCTTGTCATAATAGAGATTATTTTATTCCTCACTTTCAAATATTTGAACTTCCGATAGAGTCTTCAATGAATTTTGCCCATTTAACTAACAAAATGGCCATACCTAAGGTAAAACAGTTTGTCTTCCCTAGCACAATATCTTTGTTCTTAGTTCTCTGTTAACAAATAAAATATTTTCCTCAATGTGGAAATTAGTGTACTACGTTTTGAGTTAAAGAGAAGTTTTTTATGTTATCCTTTTCAACAAAAACTTTACCCCATTATTGACCAATCCAATGATGACTATCTAGCAAATGTTATTTTAAGTACTTTGAAAAATCATTAGCAGATGTTCTATTTATGTTATTTATGGCACTTTAAATTGAGAGAATCCTTTTGGAAAGCAATGTCATAGAATAAATCAAGAACCATAAAAATGTTAATTCCAATAGATGAATTAACTCCTCTTCCTGTAATTTATACTAAGGAAATAATCCTAAATACAAACAAGAAAAATAAAATGATATACATGAAGACATTCCACAGCATTAGTGAAAACTGAAAACAAGATGATCAGCTAGGGAAATAATTTTTAAAAAGTACTTATACCCCATAGAATATTATGCCACTTTAAAGTAAATAAAAGTAACAACATGGAGCAAGAGAATAATACATTAAATCAAAAAGTTACAAAATATATTAAATCATAAGTTGCAGAATGGTTTTTTGGTGCATGTTCTTACACCTGCTTATTGAGCTCCCATAGGTACCCAGCCTCACACTACACACTGGATATACGATAGTGAACCAGGCCAGTGTGGGCTTTGCCCTCATTAGAGCATATCAACTGGAAGGGTAATACTGAACAGATGATGGCAAGGTTGGTAGAAAGAAAGGAATGCTGACCCTGTCTGGGCATGAAGGAAAAGCTTAAGCAGGAGACTGAAGCTGTCTCTGTCTGTTGGGAGAGGCACAGAGGCTCTGGTTTAGGGGTGGAGGGAAGAGGAGTCTCAGAAAAAGGACCAGTACTGCATACAGCGGAAGATGTGAAAGACTGCCCTGTATAAACATCTGAGACAGTGAAAGAACACTCGGGGACAAGAGAAGGAATGCAGGATGTTGGTGAGAAAGTAGTTGAAATGATGGCTGGGGACAGAAAGGAAGGCAGTATGGGCAAAATGAAGTGATGGGCCGAAGCACAATGGTTCTTTTTTAATCTTTTAATTTTTTATTGTATTATTAACTCATTTATTTGGCTGCTCTCAGGTTTAGCTGTGGCATGTGGGATGTTTAGTTTCAGTATGCAAACTCTTAGTTGTAGCATTGTGGGATCTAGTTCCCTTATCAGGGACTGACCCCAGGCTCCCTGCATTGGGAGTGCAGTCTTAGCCACTGTCTTCCTGTGGCTGACTAGCGACACCTGTTCTTTGAATGGTGTTTTTAAATCCATAAAGTGAAATTTATAGTTTTACAAAAGAAACCGATTGTATTAAAACACCGTTGTCAATCTTTGTTATGATATAGTAGTATACCAACAATTCATTAAATCTAACAGCTGGTCTAATATCTGCCATAATTTTGAAGTGTTGATAAACAGTATTTAACCTTTCTATGACAACTGTAATATCTTATTTAAAAATATCTGACATGTGTGGGTGACAAAGGTAAATGTATTACCAAGACTGCTGTAGTTTGTTGCCTTCATTTGTAATTGAAGGATATGGTACATTTCAGTTAGAGATAAATGAAAATATCTATATCTTTTTATCGTCTAAGTTCATGGATCCTGAAAACTCATGGAACAGTTGGAAGTCCACAGACCCCAGGTTAAAAACTCCTGTTTAGTGTTTAAGAGGATCGTGGGTCTTGGTTTTTTTTTTTCCTCTCTATTCTCCACATACCATATTACTTGCAAAAGAACTTCTTCTAATGTGTTGATGGGGCATCCTTGGTGGCTCGGTAGTAAATAATCTACTTGCAATGCAGGAGACACAGGTTTAAGATGCTGGTTCAAACCCTGGGTGGGGAAAGTCCCCTGGAGAAGGAAATGGCAACCCATTCCACTATTCTTGCTTGGGAAATCCCATGGACAGAGGAGCCTGGCAAACTACAGTCCATGGGGTTTCAAGAGTAGGATGTAAATTAGAGCTAAACCACCACTACAACCAATGACTTGTTGGTTTATATACCTTGGGGCACAGGTGGGCAGAAAAGAAACTCTTAACCATTTGTTTTGTATTATACTTGGGAAGCTCACGGTCTACAATACAATGTCATATCTCCTCCTTGCTCAATTTCCTCATGGTCACAGTCATAAGTCCCCATATTCCAGTACCCCTAAGCATATGAGACACCCTAGACAAACCCCTTTAGAGATCAGGCTTCTTAAACCAATCTCACCTTTTTAAAGGAGACTTTCTCTGGGCGACAGACTTTTTCCTGCCACCTGTATGTCTTAAACATAAAGCTGGTTTTGACAACTCTGCAATAAAGCAGCAGATTGAATTTAGGTGCAAATGCTAGATTTGAAATGGAGAAGTATGATTGCCTTTTAGCAATATATTTTTAAGGGCTTGGTAATTTTCTTATACCTGGGCAGTCTAGCTCCTGAAAGTCTGCACAGTGTCCTTAGGGCAGGCAGTATCCAGTTAAGTCCATGAAGAGTAAAAGCCTGTACCTATCTCCTTGGAACAGCCTGAGGCAATAAACTTGTTGGCTGGCAATGTTTTATACTTTCTCGATGAGGTAAAGATATACGTTTTGGGTGAGGACTCAGTTTCCTCAGTACCTTTCAGGCTGACATTTCCATCATCACCGTGCTCCTCACCCTGCCTCGAGCCTCAAAGCTCAGCCTCCAGTCTGCATCTAGAAAGGAAGAAGGTGGGAGGAGCAGAACTCAGATGTCTCCCTTGTACCTTGTGAATGTTTCCTCTGTGAAGGGCCATTAGTTTAGAAGAAAAAGAACCTGTTCCTCATTCCACCTAGAAAATTAGTTTTTAATCTTATTCCTGGCTTTTGAATCACTACTGGACCTACTCCCTGAGGGATTTAATTTGAGTGACATGAGTTACTTATTCTATTTTCCATAATAAAGCTGCCTCAGAAATAACTGTGTCACATCTCTTGGTGACAAATCAGAAAAGGGACAATTTTTCAACCTGAAGAAATCGAAATATGGTTTCTCTATTGTATAAGTCAAATGACTGGAAAACTATACAAAATAGGAGAAAGCTGTGCATTAGATTCAAGGTCTAGCAAATAAGCCGTCTTTTGTGCTCACTCAGAAGTGACAAGTTCACTGTATCAGTGCCAGCTCGCTGATCCCGAGTGTAAGCTGCCAGCTTCCAACATGGAGATATTTGGAGATGCCAGTGTTTCATCCGAGGGTGGGACTGGCAGCTTCTGGTCTCCAACAAAGTGGCAAAAGGGACAGTGGAGCAGATGTCATATGGCGCTCAGACGAGGAGGGCAGTGACTGTCATTTCATTGGGCCGCAAATCACGAAGGGATGTGATTTGACCTGATTGACACAGGCTCTCAAATGGGAAGGGCAGGGATGTCCTCAGTCACTGCTGAGCCTCGCAGAAAGCTACAGCACAGGGCCTGTTTTGAACTTATAAACTTAGTCGCCTGACTGATGGGTCCTAAGTTACTTAAATATGCTTTTTTTGTTTTTTAATCGTAAGTGCATGCACATTCCAATTCAGTAGGGTCACTGTCATTTATAGATAATTTCCCCTGCTTCCAGGATTAGTCTAAAGGCCAAGCTATGAAAATTAGACATAAACATAGTTAATTAGGAATTAGCAAGCTTCACAGAGATAAACCAGGCTTGAAGAGACAGGATTTCTGAAATTTAGCTAGAGGCATGGTAACATGGCATTAAATGGAAAGGACCTGCAAGCATCATCATATTGACCCAATGTATAATATCTTAGTGCTCTGAGAATTTCATAAACTAGCTTTCATTTCCATGTCAGTACTTAGATTTTTAGTGTTTCTGAGCTTGTCATGCAAGTCCTTTGCTTCGTTTCACATATCATAAACCATATAGGGAATTCTATATGGCTTATTCTTTCCACTTCCAAAATGGTCCAGCAATTCACCCTCAAGTGGGGCACTGAGATCAACATTTTCCAATGAGAAGTCTTGTGACTATCAAAGCAAGTGAGCTAATTAGCAGGTGTTGTGAAATAAGTCAGACAATACTATACTATATGGGTAACCCTTGTGGACATTTGGAATTAGATCAAGTCCAAATGAGGCTCCTAGGTGGAGGAGGCCTAAACTAAAGGACTAAAGGACTCAGAGTAACTGGGTCAGTCTCAGGCCACCTGCTAAAGATTATGTGTCTCAGGGATTTGGGTTGGTCATGAGTGGTATCATCAATAGTATACAAAGCTTGTCTTCAGTCAGGGACATCTGATATCTAAAAGGGTGAGAAATGTTAAATAATATCACAAGACATAGTACTTGGAATTTCTTAAAGAGCATTGTTGCGTAAGTTTATCAATCATGTAATTGTTGATAACTCAGATGAGTATAGTAAGATGTAATTTGTTACTGACAGCTTATAGTTACTGATTGGTCAGATGGGTTGTTGGGCTACAAATCTCTGATGAGTTTCCAAACATAAAAAGCCCATGAGAAAGCTTCCTGAGACCTGGACACCAGTTAAGTTGCAAAGAGGTCTGGCTATATTTTTGTGATATTTGTGTTTTCACATGTACTTTAGATTTTCTGGCAAAGGTACATGCTTATTATTTATATGTAAGTTTGTATAGGATTCCTAAAGATGTATATGCATATTGATATTTGATATGTATATATATATATATATATAAAACCTTTGGAAATAATTATTCAAGTACTTTATATAATCAATGGCTAAAATGTATTTATCCATTCTATCTATATTCATTTCACTAGTTATGATTTGGCTGTTAACAGTGGATTTTTTTAGTATTTTTACTTGTGAGGCTAGAAAACACTGCAATGAGTTAAATATTCCTTACTTCAACAAACATATTTCCACCTATGGTTTTCTGTATATTGGACACAAAGATGAATTGAAACATTGTTCTAGAGCATAAGAATATCTCTATCCTGGTAATAAATTTAAGTGTGAAACATTGTAGTTAGTGTGAGATCAAAATATAATGATATGAAGAGGATTATGAGAATGTAGAACAGGGATTGAGAGGGAAAGACTTGGAGAGTAGACTAGAAGTAACAATATCTCTAAAGAAGTTTTATGATGCTCCAAGGAGGATAAATGGGGGCCTGAAATGAGGCAGTGGCAGATGGTAGATGCTGAATAAATGGATGAAAAAGTGAATAAGGCTGACAGAAGAGGTATTTAGGAAGTAGTATCAATAAATTTTGGTCATTCATTAAATGTAGAGAATTCAGGAGTCTTTGCTGATAATTCTAATATACAATTGTAAGGTCATCAGTTGACATGGGCACTTCTTGGAAGGGTCCCTATGTGGAGCAGCTCATTCATTCAGTATCTGGCATGTTGAGATGGAAATACCCAGAAATACATGTCCCACAGACTATTAGGGAAAGAGGTGGGGTTCATGAACCTGTAAAATTTCACCTGTGGTATCTCTGTCAGTGTGGTAGAGGAAGTCACTGGAGTGAATTAGATCACAGAATAACTCCAACACTGTGCTCGCTTTGGCAGCACATATACTAAAATTGAAATGATACAGAGAAGATTAGCATGGCCCCTGCTCAAGGATGACATGCAAATTTGTGAAGTGTTCCATATTTAAAAAAAAAATAATAATAATGCCAACACTTAGAGGCAGGCAGAAGAATAGGAACTGATGAACAAGTCCTGGAATGAGTTTTATTGAGGCTGAAAGAGAACCAGGCAAGGGCAGGGTAGTGGACGTCAAGTGGGTAGAGCATTTCAGGAAGGAACTTGTGTGCCCAAGGCAAGAGAAGACTAAAGAGGGACCATTGGCTTTTGCAGGTGGGTGAGGATGGACAGGGAGAAAGGAAGGGGAAAGAGCCACTGCACAGGACCACTTCATGTTCAGTGCCAAAGAAAAGATAAATGGAAAGTTCCATGAGTGAACCAAATCAGAGAATGGCTTTGGAACATGACAATTTTAGCATTTTGTAAATAGAAAGAATCTAATAGAAACAAAATAGAGCTATAGGAACGAGAGAAGAGATTTAAAAGATAGATAGTCCAGGTGGAAGCACATACCTTTCCTCAGAGATGCAAACAAAATAGGTGCAGAGGAAGAAACTGTAACATCAGTGGTAAATTCATCCATTTCTCTCAGGAATGGAAGGCCAGACATTTGCTCATGAGAGATTTTCAGTATTAATAGAGGACTTAAGAAAAAGGGTAATGCTGACTTGGGCAAGCTGACTGGCTGGGTATATTTCCTTTATAGAATCACTTGTTTTCCCACTTGTCTGATTTATTGACATGTTCTCCAGGTATATAACTTCTCTACTCTATATGTTTCTTATTAAGCAAATCTAATCTGTAAATTTACAGAATTTAAAAATGTGTGTGTGGTTATTCCACTACCAAAAGAGCTCTACTTTCAAAAAAATATTTTAAATAGTGCATTCGAATTATTACTAGATTTTCCAAGATCTTTGTGCACATTGACTTCAAGAAAACATCTAATAAATAAAGAGAGGCAAACTGTTATATCCAAACCTTATCTGCAATGTAGGTCTTTTCTTCCTACTCTTTTAACAGCTGCAGTCCTGTTAGACTACAAATGAATCTTCATTTCTTTGTGCATCTACCGATATAGTGATGATGCTACAGCATCTGTACATCCCTAATTACATTTTGTTTTGCAAAGAACTCCAAGGTACCAAATTGGCTTATTCATCTTGCAGTTCATATGCTGCTACTTCCTCCCCTCCCTCACACATCCATTAACTATCTTAATGGAATTCTATCTTAAACTTTAAAAATATGTGTCATCAGCTAGTGGTTTCTATCATCTGTACTGTGTCAGAGCATAGATAAGAAGGGGGCAAGTGAGAAAAAGGCTGAAGAAGTCTTCTGCAGCACACAGGTTGATATTCATACAGGTTTGCCATGTTTCTTTCACGTAGAGTCCCATGGGCTTTTCAGTTTCGTTCCTCACAAGACCACACTAAGAAAGTAGGTCCTCTGACTGACACCCATTCATTTCTCATCATTGAGAAATGGGTAGAATGAAGAGAATGATTTCAGAATTCTGTTTCAAAGTGAACTAATTTGCTTTAATGAGTGTTAAGCTATAACCGAGCATTTCTTTTGTTTTTTTTTTTTTTGAAATAATAATGAGATGTTGGACATGGCACTTGTGAAAACAGGAAAGGGTATGACCAGCCATCCTTTCACTGCCTGCTTCTGTTGCCTAATCTTTTTTGTGCAATATCAACTGTAAAAAGGAAAATTATTGTAAAAACTGACAAGCAGTATCCTTCAGTGACCTCAGAAAGCACAAAGTACGATTCTGTTGAAATTGTAGCCTTGTTTCCTGAGCACTTTTCTGAACTTGGAACTCCTTTGCTATTCTGAAAAGCTTGGCTTGGAAAGACATTGGTAGGTGTGAGTGAGCAAGGCTCATAGTTGTTCAGAAACTCTCTGACAAATGGTAAATGACTGCACAATAAACAGAGAACCTGTTGCATTTTCACTGAAAGCAAGATTCATATAGTAAAATTCTATCCAAAATTTAAGTCTTTTGAAGCCATAATGATAAAAATAATATGTAAATGAATGAATACTATTGCTCCTAAAAACTCATTGCTTTGGGGCCTGGGGTGTGAGCTGGCATTATCCACTTGCTGTGATTTATTTTTTCAGTACTCAACAAAAGACACAGATTTAGTTATCCACAACTCTTAAATGTGGAACAGAGCATGACCTTGATCTCATTAACTGTGAATCACTTGAGCATAGACCCCAAAACTATTAACTTTTCATTGTGTCTTCCGCCTGAAGCCCTTGCCCTACCTTTACAATCTTCCTGTTTCTTAGAGCCCAAGGAGAAAATGGTGGTATTTTGCACATGTTCAGCTTCAGGCACCAATCACTTAAGTCACTTGCTTTAGGTTTATTCATCAGTAAACAGAACTAAAAATACCCAAGTTTTCCTGGCTGAGAGACCAGGAAGTTTGGTCACCCTACTAAATACCATTATCTCTAATCTCAGTGAATGATACCACCCACCATTCACCAAATGTTCATGCTGAAATCTTGGTAGTCATCCTTGATTCCTTTCCCTGATACCCTACATCTAATCAGCCAGTAAGTCTGGTTGTTTCTACTCATAAATATATCCGAAACATACTCCTCAATTCTCTACCAGCACCCTGGTCCGAGCAACCCTCAGCTCCCTTTCGGACAACTACAGGAGTCTCCTAACTCATCTCCCTGAGTTATCCTTTCACAAGCTCCTCTCCACATACCAGTGAGAATGATCTTAGGAAAACATGGCTCAGAAATCACACTCAGATTACATCCAAATTTCTCTCATGCTCTATCAGACTATATGGCCTCTGGTCAGCTCCTTCACCTCACAGCCTGCATTCACTCTCTTCTCACTCACCTTGATCTTGCTCATTGCATTTTAAGGTTTTTGTACTTGCTATCCTTTCTTCCTGGAATGCTCTTCTTCCCAGAATTTCTGTTATTTTATTCAAGGGTCTGTCAATATTACCTCTTTAGACAGGCTTGAAATGACTCTATTACCATGCCATGCTTTATTTTTCTTAATACATTTAATACTATGAGACTATATATATATAGATAGATACACATATTATACATACATATGCATGTATATACATATATGTATACATTATACACATTTTTATATATGCTGCTAAGTCCCTTCAGTCGTGTCTGACTCTCTGTGACCCCATAGACGGCAGCCCACCAGGCTCCTCTGTCCCTGGGATTCTCCAGGCAAGAACACTGGAGTGGGTTGCCATTTCCTTCTCCAGTGCAGGAAAGTGAAAAGGGAAAGTGAAGTTGCTCAGTCATGTCTGACTCTTAGCGACCCCGTGGACTGCAGCCCACCAGGCTCCTCCATCCATGGGATTTTCCAGGCAAGAGTACTGGAGTGGGTTGCCATTGCCTTATATGTAAACTATAAATATGCTTTATACCTGCTTATATGTATTTAACATACATTTGATAAATATATATACATGTAATAAAAGTATATGTGTATTTGTATAAATATACATATATATACTTTTCTGGCTCCACCACTAGTTGATTTCATTGAGTCAAAGATCTGGTCTTTTCACCTCTAACTTTAGCCTAGGATAGTGTCACAAGTACTCAATAATTATTAAATTAGTTGGATAGGTAGATGGTTATTTCTTTATGATGTATTCTTAGATGGGACTTACTTGGTAGAGTGGTATGAACTTCACATATGTCTCAGAATGGTTCTGCTGCTTCACATTTCAATCAAGCAGGTACTATATCTTATCTTTCCCTCTCTGATAATCTTTAAATCTGCCATTTCTCAATGGCAGAAAATATATTTAGCTGTTATTTGTACAGCTTGATAAGCCAACATATGTGTTATCAAAAACAAAAATGCAAGGACATTTTTACTTCTCATAGAGCATCGTAACCTTCTTTTGGAGGCCCATTAACCCTTCTGGGAAATTGGTCAAGAAGTGAGAACTCAGAGAAGGAAACACAGAAGCAAAAGATCTGCCTTTAAGATGATTTCCTAGGTTTCATGCAAATTTGCAACCTTAAAGAAGCTTTATTAAAACAGACTTATTTATCTGGTTCTCAGCAAATTTTGCCTATAATGTGCTATGTTTATATGGCATCATGTAACTAAGATATACAAAGATATTTCCATCCACTCACTCACCTTTATTCAACTATGTCAGGCTTTCAAAAAAGTATTACTGAGACTAAATATTCTTAATCACCACTCCCTCAAAACAGAAGAGCAATAAGAAGCACTGGCTTAGGATTCAGAAGCCTGTAGTTGAATCCATGCTCTACCATTTTAGTAACTGAATGAAAGTGGGAAGTTATTTAATCTGTCTAAGCCTTGGTTATTTTTTCTTTATGAGGAATTGTAATTATAACACAACATTAGAGAGAGGAAAGCATACCACTCTCTGGGGAGATAATCTATAATATATGTATCTGAAAAAGGACTCCTGTTCCTATAAATCAATAAGAAAAAAGCTTACAATATATTTTTTTAATGAGGTAACTATTTGACCAAGCAATTCACAAAAGAAGATATACAATTAGCCTATAATATGCAAAGATGTTCCATATCATTAGTCACCCACCAGAATAGCTAAAGTCAAAAGGACTGAAAACAGTGATACTATTTGTTAGAGAGAATGTAGAACAGTTGGAATTCATTGCTGGTAGAAATATAAATCAGTACTGCCATTTTGGAAAACTCTTCAGAATCTACTAAAGATAAATATATATGTAGAGAGAAAGAGATAGATAGATAGAAAACATAAATGAGTATTTATGTCTACCAAAAACATGTCTAAGAATATTTATAGTAGCATTACTCAAAATAGCCAAAAATTGGAACGTTTCAAATGCTCATTACTACTACCATAGATAAACTGTGGCACAGTCATACAATGAATACTATCCAACCATCAGGAAAAGTACAAACTTCTATAAGATGTGCAACAATATGGATGACTCTCAGACATAATGTTGTATGAAAGAAGACAAGTATAAAAGAATATACATTGGGCAATTCCATTTATATGAAGTTTGAAAATAGGCAAAACAGATCTAAGTTGATAGAGATGTGAATGGTGGTTATCTTTGAAGGGAAGGGAAGTATCAACTGATTGGGGATTCAGTGGACCTTTCCAGGGTGGTGGAAACATTCTATATCTTATATATTAATATCTTATATCTTCTGTATATCTTAGGTTAACATAAATGTATTTGTTGTTGTTGTTCAGTTACTAAGTCATGTCCGACTATGTGACCCCATGGACTGCAGCACACCAGGCCTCCCTATCCTTCACTAACTCCCAAAGCTTGCCCAGATTCATGTCCACTGAGTTGGTGGTACTATCCAACCATCTCATCCTCTGCCACCCTCTTCCTTTACTCTTTCTGGAGCTGTTAGTAACTGTCCTCTGCTCTTCCCCAGTAGTATATTGGACACCTTCCAACCCGGGGGCTCATCTTTCTGTGTCATATCTTTCTGCTTTTTTATACAGTTGATGGGGTTCTCACGGCAAGAATACTGGAGTGGTTTGCCATTCCCTCCTCCAGTGGACCACATTTTGTCAGAACTCTCCACTGTGACCCATCCGTCTTGGGTGGCCCTGCACAGTGGCTCATAGCTTCATTGAGTTATGCAAGCCCCTTCACCGTGACAAGGCTGTGATCCATGAAGGGGACACAAATGTATACATATGTATAAATTCATTAAACTTTGTGTACTTTAGAGTACATAAGTTATACCTCAAAAAAAAGAAATAAAAAGGTACAGATAGTTAACAGTACTTAATTAGAGGATATGAACAATAAACAAGATAAAGAGCGTAAGTTCTTACCATACTGCTTGGTCTATAGAGAGTATTCAACTAGCACTGGCTATTAATTTGTGATCATTATTGCTGCTTTTACTATCACTCTAAGATATAACTGCCAGGAACATCTATTAGGTCATTTTTATTTGTTTGTTTTACATAAAAGTAAACTTCTTGAAATAAGAATTGAGCCTCTGAATTCAGCTTCTAAGAACACTGCTCCAACCACTTAACAATATTAGTTATGAATACTGACATAGGAAATAAAGTAAGGGTTACCAAAGTGGAAAGAAAGGTGGGGGATAGATGAGGAGTTTGAGATTAACATATACACACTCCTACATGTAAAACAGATAACCAACAAGGACTTACTGTCTAGCACAGGGGACTATGCTCAATATTTTGTAATATCCTATAAGGGAAAAGAATCTGAAAAAGGATATATATGTAAGTATAACTAAATCACTTTGCTATATACCTGAAACTAACACAACCTTGTAAATCAACAAGCTTCAATTAAAATATATATATAGGCTACCCAGGTGGCACAAAGGTAAAAGAATCCACCTGCCAGTGCAGGAGACCTAGGAGACCTGGGTTTGATCCCTGGGTTGGGAAGATCCCCTGGAGTAGGAAATGACAACCCACTTCAGTATTCTTTCCTGGAAAATTCCAAGACAGCAGAGGCTGGCAGGCTATAGTCTATAGCGTTGCAAAGAGTTGGATATGAATCAGCGACTGGGCACATATATATGTATATATATTGGTTGTATATAAAAGGAGGCTTGTTATTAAGGTAAAGTTTACTTATTTAGTGTAAAAATTTTAACTCCTAAAAATGCATTTAGCTCAAGAGTTTTGTTCCCTTTTAGAATTAAGAATTTTTTAAAAAATTACTTTGAAATGCAAATCATTAGTATTATGAAAATATATTCAACCTGTTCAGTATAAAAAGAAATGAAAATCAAATTGACAATGAGGTACTGTATTACATCTGTCATATTGGCAAAAAACAATGGATGCTTAGGCTGGTAAAGGTACAGGGAAGCCAGAAATCTCATACAAAGCTCTAAGAGTATTAATTTGTATAACCATCTGGAGGGCAGTTTGGCAATGTGCATCACAAGCTTTTTGTCTCAGCAATTTCTCTTCAAAGTTTAGGTCCTGAGGAAACTCTAAGACAAGCATACAGAGATGTCTGTACACAGTGCTGTTTATTGAGTATATGTGATTTCAGTGGAGTACAAACATGATTGCCTATATACTCTGTTGAATCTTCCTTTCTCATTCCTCAAAGGCATTGTCAGATATCAGAAGAAAGTCTGGTCCTACCTGCAACTTTAGGCTCTTATCCACCTGAACACTGCCTTCATCCCGGCTCAGACTGGACCACAGGAGGAGGCATAGCTTGCCCTTTCCTTCTTACCCATCATATCATTTCTGATTCTTGCCCTTTCCAATCTTTAGTGATGGGAGAAGGAAGGAAGGGAGGGCAAATTCTTTGGTACTTAAGGACAATTATTGATGCCTTCTGCATGGCAGGTATCCAGATGCTTCTCAAAGACCACGTGTAAGGTCTCCACGTGGTTCAATTCTTCCTCAGTCCTGACCACCAAAGGTCCACTCCTCAGCCTCCTACTGCCAGGGTCCTGATGATCAGCCCTCTCATGTCTGTACCAGTAACAAGGCTCCATCCTGGCCACGTTTTCTCAGCCTCATCTCTGTCCAGCCTGCCTTTCCTCTAACTCACCTGGCATGAGGGACAGATCACCAAGGCCTAAAGTCGTCTGATGGGGGAATGAAATACCAGTGTCCCCTTGTTACATACATGTCTAGCTTTACTTATTTGTCTGGATTAAGAAGCCTCCAACCAGACAAGAAACTTACAATGCCAGCGAGTCCACCAATCCCTATACAGTCCAAGTGGTTGGTGATAGGGTGTTGGTAACAGGATAAGTCTACACCTTTTTTTTTTAATGCTGCCAGTATGTGTCTGGGGGTTCTTTGAGGACTTTCTGTAAGGTACTGAGTTACTTGATACCAATTGCTTTCAGTTTGGGGTTGTGGCCTTCATTCCCAGGTAAAAAAATTCCTACTCAGTATCTTTCTAATAGTAAAAGTGCAAACCAGAAATAACCTAAATATCAAAAGATTTGTTAAATACAGTATATCCAATAAGTATATATCATTTGGTATTATAAATCATGATCCAATTCTATCTATATTTATTGAAATGGAAAGATATTCTTGATACATTGCTAAGCAACAAATGTTAATGATAGAATATTATGTTTCTGTCTATTCATATACACTATTATTATATACAGTAATGTGGAGTAATAGATATCGAAGCATAACCATCCAAGTCAACAATCAGCAAACTGCTACCTGCAGGCTAAATCTAGCCTGCGGCCTCTTTTTCTAAGTGGAGTTTGTTCAATCACATGTGCAGATGGCTACTTTCCTGCTATTACAGCAAAGTTTAGCACAAGCTGAAACAGAGACTCTGTAGCCGAAAAGCCCACTATGTTTATTATCCAGTACTTTACAGAAAAAAGTTTGTTGACTTTTATTATAGATGATAGAATCATGGGTGATTTTTTTTAAGGTTTGTCTAACTTTATTTTCTGTATCAAGCATTTATCATATAAAATACTGTATGTATCTGTCATTCATATCTGTTATCTGTTATTGAAGCCACTGACACCTGATTAGAGAAAAACTTCTGCTATTTATAACATTAAACTCAAGAGTAAACCTCGTGTGAGATCAAAAGTTGATTACAGCTTCCAAAGTTCTACTTCAAAATAAGATCTATGATATAGTTAGAATATTATTTTGTTTTTAAAATCAAGACCTATAAATGGACATGACTCAACAGTATTAGTTTCCGAAAACTGATTTCAGGATTCTTACACATTCTTTTCATCTTCCATGTCAGAGTATTAGTGCTCTGAGGCTGTACATAAGTAAAATAGTTCTAAGCTGGGTCAATTCGAGTAAAATGTTTGGAGTGAAAAAAAAATGATACATAAATATTGAAAACGGATTTCTTTCACCTGGTTTATCAACTGGATATTAAAATGTTCCAAAAAGAGGGATTTTTCAAAATGTTTAGAGCTTTGGAAAATAAGTGAATCAGAGTGGGACCTTTCAAGAAAGCTACTTTGAAAAACTAAATTCATTTGGATGCATAAATTATGGATATTTGTCATAAAGGGCAAGGCTGATGCAGCTTAGCAAATTTTGCTTCAAAATCCTGTAGGATAAAAACCTTAAGAAAGGAGTTTGAGTAATCAGGAAATAATTAAGACAGTCAGAAAACCTGCTAATTAACATTAGGTGAGGGAATACTTGAAACTGGAATTCATATTAACCAGAAGTTCCAGATGACATGCATCTTTATTAAAAGAAACAGAAGTAAACAGTTCATTAATTAAACTTTCAAATACACAAAATAAGAAGGCTGTAAAAATGTCAGTAGGGGAAGGGAAATAACAGACTTTGATAAAAATATCTAACAATTAAAATGAGAATAATAAAATTAGGCTTTGATGCTTATAAGTATACATATCCAGAAAAAAAGTCAGAATTTAAATAAACTGTTACATCAGAGACTTTCCTGGTTTTCGGATCTGTCTTATTGACTAGCTAGTATCAATCCAGCAGCAGAATCGCCTGAATATGATGAAACCATTTACACATTTCCAAAGTCAGTATGTTCCTAATATTCTCAAAGTTTAAGACTCTGTTCTATCTAGGGCATGCAAACTAAAACACAAATTATCTAAATGTTAAACCGTGTAAATCTTAAACACTCCATAACTTTTTAAAAGGGAAACAGCTATCCTTAGTATCTACTTTAATAGTTTTAAAATACCCTCTGCCTTCTGACTCAGTCCTCTTTATATCTCCCGTTATACCTGTTGCCATTTTCTGTGCTCACCTACCAGGTACTCACCAGGAAACCCCAAGCTTTCTAACACCGAAACATTTCCTCACATTTCCACTTGTAACCACACACTTTCTACTCCTTTCCACTCCATTCCATGCTTATCTAAATCTGATCTTCAAAATTCATCTTCAAAACCTAGACAGAATGCCACTTCCTTAATGAAAAATTTCTTCCTAACCAAACATAATTACTTTCAATTCTAGATTCTCATGCCTCTTGCCAGTTTCTGTCATAAATTAGAGATCTCTGAATGAATTTCTTATATGCCCTGCTAAACTATTACTTTTTTGAAGTCTGTGCTATGCTTTGCTTCAGTTCAGTTCAGTCGCTCAGTCAGGTACGACTCTCTGTGACCCCATGGACTGTAGCCCGTCAGGCTCCTCACTCCATGGGGATTCTCCAGGCAAGAATACTGGAGTGGGTTGCCATGCCCTCCTCCAGGGCATCTTCCCAACCCAGGAATAGAGCCCAGGTCCCCCCCACTGCAGACAGATTCTTTACCATTTGAGCCACGAGGGAAGCCCAAGAATACTGGAGTGGGTAGCCTATGCCTTCTCCAGTGGATCTTCCCAACCCAGGAATTAAACCAGGGTCTCCTGCATTGAAGGCAGATTCTTTACCAGATGAGCTACCAGGGAAGCCCTTTTTAAAGTCTATATCTACTTTATTTATCAAAACTATGCTCTTCAGTATCTAACACATTGTCAGCAGTTAGCATATTATTAATATGCACTGGTTAATGAGTAAATAACCTCTTTTGAAAAGGAGATGTAAAAAGGAAATCAGTGTACTTTTTCTTAAAGAAATAGGGACATATAGGATAAAGATATAATTTTATCCATCTTCTCAATGTACCCTGAATCAGATGATTGTTGAATACCATAAGTATTTTTAAGGCAAAAATGCTTTAAAACTAAGCTGAAATTGTAAAACAAAGAAACAGCTTTTTCACATCTCCAGGTGACTAATGTATGCCTTTTATAATGTTAATGGCACGTGAAGTCCTCTCTGTGCAGAAAGATTAATACATTAATCTTTGTGATTAGTTACAGAAAAGATCCTGCTCATTGATGCTACCTACTAATCTGTGGGGCATTTTTGAATATTGATGAGCCTCAGTTTCCACATTTTTAAGGTAGAAATAATCTTCAGCCTTACGTTTTTCACAAGTTTGTTGTAAGAGATTAAAAGATAATGTAAATGATAGCACTTAGTAAATTACAAAGTTCTGTGTAAGAGTAGAGGAGGGAGGTCAACATAAGGGAAATTAAAACAATGCTATGAATAAAAGATAGAATGAGTGACTAAATGACTAAAACACGTCAGATTCTTTAAGAATTTATATAAAATAGTTTATGAATTGCTTGAAGCCAAGAAGGATTTCGCTACATAATAACTTAAGCTTCCATCACAAGAAACTGAGTAATACCATAGGAACAAATCTTAAAAGATTACTGAATTATTTCATTGCTTTGTATCATTCAGTCACTAAGTCATGTCTGACTCTATGCAGCCCCATGGACTGTGGCACACCAGGCTTCCCTGTCCTTCACTATCTCCTGGAGTTTGCTCCAGCTCATGTCCGTTGAGTTGATAATACCAGCCAACCATCTCATCCTTTGTGGCCCCCTTCTCCTCCTGCCTTCAGTCTTTCCCAGCGTCAGAGTCTTTTCCAATGACTCTGGTCTTCACATCATGTGGCCAAAGTAGTAGAGCTTCAGCATCAGTCCTTCCAGTGAATATTTGGAGTTGATTTCTTTTAGCATTGACTGGTTGATCTCCTTGTTGTCCAAGGGACTCTCAAGAATCTTCTCCAACACCACAGTTCAAAAGCACTGATTCTTCAGCACTCAGCCTTCTTTATGCCCCAACTCTCACATTCATGCATGACTACTGGAAAAAGCATAGCTTTGACTCCATGGACCTTTGTTGGTAAAGTAATGTCTCTGCTGTTTAATATGCTGTCAAGGTTTGTCATAGCTTTTCTTCCAAAGAGGAAGCATCTTTTAATTTCATGGCTTCAGTAACCATCCACAGTGATTTTGGAGTCCACGAAGATAAAGTCTGTCATTGTTTCCCCTTCCATTTGCCATGAAGTGATAGGACTGAATGCCATGATCTTAATTTTTTAAACGTTGAATTTTAAGCCAGCTTTTTCACTCTCCTCTTTCACGTCCATCAAAAGGCTCTTTAGTTCCTCTTCACCTTCTGCCATTATCATCTGCATATCTGCTTTGTGACTTCTAGAAAATTGCAAATTCAATCTGAGAAATCCGTATAGAGAAGAGAGTACCAGGCCTGAAGTAATCTTCAATCTAACTTACTTACTATTATCATTTAGGAAGAATGATTTACTTCCTTCTCTCATACTATTTGAGGTCAGCTTAGTAAAAGTCTGAGATCTTTTCCATCATACTTCATGGTATCCTAAAGTTTTAATAAACTTTCTAAAAAGGACTACAGATTGTGGAAACCAAGGGTTAAAAGGGATCTGAGCATTCCTTTATTCCAAACATCACCCAGCTGTTGAATTTATCTACAGTATCCCTGCTGTGTCTAGTCTTAACCTTGATGAATCCAACTCAGAAAAAGGGATGGAAATCAGCTGCTGATCCCTAAATCAATTAAGCAGAAATACCATCTCCCCTCATTTTTGATGTGTTTGGAAGTGTTGGTTGGCCCCAAATACAGAAGAGACACCCAGAACCTTATCATTCCTTCATCCTTCCTTCCCTCTTGGTCTCCAGGTCCATGGTACATGGTTAGGGCAATGAAACAAATTTTCAGTTTTAACTCCCTTTCTCTCTTTATGTGAGTTTATCAGCATATCTACAGACATTTTCTAAGAGCTAGGCTCTACTAGGATTAAACTTGTGATGAATTTTGTATTTGCCTTAGAAGCTCCAGCTTCCTTCCCAAAGGAGCCACTGAACAGAGTCTGTCTTGAATAGCAAATGAACCCCAAAGTGTTAGACTCTGTTAAAGTCACTTCCACCCCTCTTATAGCCTGCACATGGGCCTTGAGGATTCTAAACATTTAGTAGCTACATGATCAAAATGCCGAGACATCTGTAAATGATTTGGCTAATCCTCAAACTGTGCTTATGGTTAATGTCATTATTTAAAACTTACGACTCAGACTGGCAGTAGTTAATAAGTATAATGAATAGAATCTTTGAATCTTTTATTTTGGGTAAATTGCATTGCCATTCAAAGAGCAGCAAAAACGTAACCAATCATAACCAAAATTAACTGTTTCTTCCCTCCCCTCTGCCCTGTTCCCCAAGGTTAAAATTTTAACTTGGTATAAAAATTGAATTTTAACTTTATGTTCTCCATGTCATAATTAAAACATGAGTAGTCAAATGAAACTGCCATTACATGTTTTATTTCATGTTACCATCATATCATTTAATCAGATTGGAAGGTAGCTGGTTTCCCTATATATTAAAGGGACAAAATTTATAACTCAGGGATATCAGACAGAAAGTTACCTGCTGCAAGTGGGAGAACAAAGTCATGTTTCAGGAGTCATCATGACCTTGCAGTGACCTGATATGGGAACTGAAGCCATGGATTTTTTCAATCAATCTCAACTAAAATCTGCATCACCCCCCCAAAAAAAACCCTACAAATAGAAAACAAACTTCTGCCTGCCAAAGGGAAAGGTGGGGGTAGGAAGAATAAATTAGGAGTTTGGGATTAACATATACACTAACTACCATATATAAAATAGATAAACAACAAGGATCTACTGTATACCACAGGAAGCTCTACTCAGTATTCTGTAATGACCTATATGGAAAAGAACCTGTAAAAGAATGGATATATGTATAAGTGAATCACTTTGCTGTATACTTGAAACTAAAACAACACTGTAAATCAACTATATTCCAATATAAAGTAAAAATTTTTAAAAAACTACATATAGAAATCAGATTTCTAGTTTTAATTCCTTTATGTCACTTTGTCTTTATGGTATATGAGACCTTAACATTCTTCCTGTCTGTCTCTCTTAGAAGAAAAAGGGAAGTTAAAAGTCAGCATTTCCAATCAAGTATCAAGTTCTGAAGGTGGCTCATTTCTTCTCAAACCTGGCACAACACCCCTGCCACCTGGAGTAGCCACTTCTCCCTCCAAGAGCACAAATGGAGCGACTGGTACTGTTTCTGAATCAGAAGAAGAAAAAGCCAAAAAACTGCTTTATTGTTCACTATGCAAAGTGGCTGTGAATTCCCTGTCACAGCTAGAGGCACACAACACAGGTTAGCAGCTGCTGTTTGAATTTAAATAATGTTCATAGCAAGATCCAGCTTTTCCCATCAGAATACCTTAGCCTTGGTTGTTCAGACATTAGGTTTGTTCAGTCTTCTCTACCTTTTTGATTCAAAGGAGTGATTTTAAGAAAGTATGGTATAACAACTTTAGAAACAGCAAGGCAAAAGCAGCTTGGAGATAAAATTTGTTCTGTTCTTTATTTTCTCAAAAGCATCTAGTACTTCCCCAAACTCATTATGATGAAATGACAGGAATGAAGACAAATATCTCTCTATGCACAACGTTCACTGCAACACACTTCTAAGAGAAAAAAATGGAAACAACCTAAAAGTCCCTCCGTAGGGAAATGTTGAACAAATTATAGTAACCCAGTATGATAGAATATGTTACTCAGCCATTATAGTAAAATTATAAGAAAATATGATTTGATGTGTGAAATTTTCAGGATATTTAATTAGCATGATCCCAATTTTGAAACTATATTTTTTTAGTATACTAAAAAAAGAAACTGAAAAGAAATACACTTAAATGATAACAGTGGTTATCTCTGGGTGGTGAAAATGGAGGTAATGTTTATTTTCTTAAGCTTCTCTATATTTTCATATTTTCTTTATTATATATTCATGGTTTCCTTTATTTTTTCAATGAAAATATGTTAAATCTATGTGCATGCTACGTCACTTCAATCATGTCCAACTCTTTGTGACCCATGAGGCTCCTCTGTCCATGGGATTCTCCAGGCAAGAATACTGGAATGGGTTGTCATGTCCTCTTCCAGGGGATCTTCCCAACCTAGGGATGGAGCCTGAGTCTCCTGCATCTCCTGCATTGGCAGGCAGTTTCTTTACCACTAGCACCACCTGGGAAGCATCAGATTAACATTAAAAAGATCATTTCAAAAGTTTTGGGAAATTCAACCTAAAGATAACTTTTCAGGAGCTTCATATAGTTCTTAAATAGCTATTTATGATATGTTTCTTTCTATCTTAGGATCTAAACACAAGACTATGGTTGAAGCCCGTAATGGGGCTGGTCCAATTAAGTCCTATCCAAGACCTGGATCAAGATTAAAGATGCAGAATGGCAGTAAGGGATCAGGACTACAGAACAAGACATTTCATTGTGAAATCTGTGATGTTCACGTTAATTCAGAAATTCAACTCAAACAGGTAACGTACCCTGAATTAGTAGTCACTGTTGCTTGGGTATCCTTTCGGCTGTATCCCTAGTCTATATTAATGGTTCTCCCTGTGCTCACAGTTCTATTTCCTGACCTTGTAAGATGCCTACAATATGCAACAGGCAAGTGTGATGTGGAATAAAAAGTTAGTACTAAGTATCTGCCCACCTACTATTACTACAGGCGTCCATGGTGGCTCAGGTGGTAAAGAATCTGCCTGCAGTGAGGGAGACACAAGTTCGATCTCTCTGTTGGGAAGATCCCCTGGAGGAGGGCATGGCAACCCATTCCAGTATTCTTGCCAGGAGAATCCCGTGGACAGAGGAGCCTGGTGGGTTACAGTCCCTGGGGTCGCAAAGAGTCAGACACAATTGAGCAGTTAACACTTTTACTTTTCGCATACTATTGCTACATGTCAGATTCCAGGCTTGGTGTTAGAGACCAGGGAGCACCGTGGCCACTTGGAGCTTACAGCTAACAGGGACTTCTAAGATAGCATAGGTTCAGTCCATCTTCCAAGGACCCAAAATCTGCCTAGGGAGACAGATTCATCGGTCACTGCGGTGCATGCATGCCTGTTCAGTCACATCCGACTCTGTGCCCCATGGACTGTAGCCCACCAGGCTCCTCTATTCATGGGATTCTCCAGGCAAGAACACTGGAGTGGGTTACCATGTCCTCCTCTGGGGGATCTTCCCAACCAGGTATCAAACCTGTGTCTCTTACATCTCCTACATTGGCAGGCGGATTCTAGCCCCTAGTCACAGTGGTAATACCAGGCAAAGTTGAAGGAGTGCCATAGAGAAAGGAAAGGGAGAGAGGCATTACAATATAATGGGGAGCAAATCTTAATTCAGTGGTGATCTTACCCACACCACCACGGAACCAGGGACCTGGAACTGGGAATGGAGGAACCAGCTCTTAACCTGATCTCAGCATGTACTATTTTCAGGAACCAGACATATTTTTCTGTCTAGGAAATACATTTTGCATAGCATAAAACTCACACATCGATTCAGCTAATGCATCAAACATTTTTCAGCACATTTCTAGCCGAAGGCATAAGGATCGAGTTGCTGGGAAGCCATTAAAGCCGAAATACAGCCCTTACAACAAACTCCAGCGGAGCCCAAGCATTTTAGCAGTAAGTTCACCTTGCCTGCTCACCTGTCTTGTGGGGCAGCCTTGCTGGCTGGGGTAGAGACTGTGAGTAAGGAGGGTCTAGGGACTAATTGGTCCTGAAAGGGTTTTGAATTTAAATAGCCCTCATAGAGAGGAAATTTAGAAGGAACTTAGTCCCTACTGTAGGACACCTTGAAGATAGATTGCTTAGAAGAAAGAAACTGAACCTTTTTAAGGCCAATACCTTACTGTCCACAGGACCTTTTCTGAAGATTCCATTCTTTAGCATATAAATAAAAGTAAAGTCTTGGGAACAAGGGCAATGATGCCTGAGGAATCTTGGAGCATGTTACACTTGGGGAAAGGGACTGCTTTCCAAAAACGAAGTGCATCTGTTTAATATCCTCCTCCTTTCTGGGGTGTTTTTCTCTTTTTCCAGAAAGCTCATGGGTTGTATGTATTCCTCTCTCTTTCCCTGTCCAGCAGGCACATTGAGAGTCAGCCTGTCTTACCTGCTCTCAATATGTGCTATTTTCAGTTTCTTTGGAAATATCAAAGGGCTCCACCAATAGATGTCGTATAAATACCCAGATGGGAGGATTTCCTATTCTCCCTGGGACTCAGCCCAGTATGGTGTTCTGTCTGAGGCTTAAAGCTAGGACTGACCAGCTGGAGGTGATACTGACATTACCCCCAGCTTTTCCAAAGCTCCATGGATGCTGCAAGCAGGTGTTATGAGCATTAAGCAAATCCAGCTTGCAAAGCTCCTCCTGATTGCAAAAGAGAGGGATTAAGGATGATTTCTTACTTCACAGGAAGATTCCACCTGGGATTCCTTTTAAGTAGACAAAGTTTCTAGCCCACTTACAGTCATTACCAATGACAACTCTGAGTTAGCTGCAGATTTTCAGGGAATAGTTTTTAAGTGGCCAGAGAGGTATAAACTGACTGTGTCTTCTTGACTCCTCATGGGTCCCCAGTGTCCAGAACTCCAGTTACTGAACCGAGTGCAGCTTTTTTAAGATGTGAGGTGAAGGGTAAGGCACATTCTCTTAAAAACCTCATTTTGGGTTAAGACAAGCCAGAATTTTGAATGGAGCTTCTCCACAATCTACACAGGACACTTTCTGGGCATGTTTGGTTTTCCTTGTCAGCAGCAGCATAAAATAGCTTCAGTATCTATTCAGAGAGGCTTTCCTCTGACCTAGCGCCCAGGGGCAAAGACCACCAGACAAGAGATGAAATGGAAACAAATTATAGTTAAGGTATGCCAAGAGACTTTGAAACCAGCTTTGTGAAAATAATCTAGACGGGTCAAGATTTTTAAATTTTGACTTCTGAATGTTGGTTTTTACTTAGGAAAATGTATCAGTGCTGCCATCATTCAAAACTCTCTCCCCACCCCACTCCTGGTTTTCTCCCTCTGCTAGGCAAAACTTGCATTCCAGAAGGATATGATGAAGCCCCTGGCCCCGGCCTTCCTGTCCTCGCCCCTGGCGGCGGCGGCCGTGTCCTCCGCGCTCTCTCTGCCGCCGCGGCCGTCGGCCTCGCTCTTCCAGGCTGCAGCCATCCCACCTGCTCTGCTGAGGCCCGGCCACGGCCCCATCCGCGCCACCCCCGCCTCCATCCTCTTCGCCCCGTACTGAGGTTCCGCAAGCCCCCAGACGGTCGAGGCAGTAGCGAAGTAGAGCAGGAAAGCCCAAAGGATTCAGCAACTGGAGCATTTTGAGTTGCAGCGCCGCACCCAGCTGCAGAATGCAGCATACCACCCTGAGCCCTGACTCCAAAGAGTAAGTCACTGAGATTCAAGAGTGTTGGGGGCGGGGGGCGCTCCTGTAATTTCGGAATCTGAGCAGCACAAGCTTTGTGTCCCTCTTTCCTCCCCCTGCCCTAACCCATTCAATTTGTGTATCTGAAATACTGAGTTTCTTGCAAATGTGTTTGTCAGAAAAAAATATATATGTGCGTATATATCATTCTCTGACGATTTTTCCATGGGTGTGATCTGGCTTAGAAACAATATGGAATATTTTCCTGACAGACTTGAAAAACTAGGGTCTTCCTCACACGTCTGTAAATAATCCTGGAATCCAACTGGGCATATTCTAGTGCAACAAAAGTAGATGAACACAAGTGCTTGCTTGTGGATACCATCTTACCAACGGATCACTGAGTTTTCTTTCTGGTGTCCTCTTGTTGACAGGGATCGTGTACTGTTTTAGACCCAAGTGCTGTTGTATCCTGTGTAGTACTAGATCTGTATTTCTTGTCTGAATTAAACATTTTTAGTTGCTGTGTAAATGTTAGGAAGCAAAGTAGCTTTGAATTTTCTCTTTGAGAGAACAAAAGATAAAGTAATGTATTTTCTTTGTTTTACATTTTATCTGGTGATATTTAAACAAAATAGAAAGCCATATAACATAGCTCTGATTACTACCTGTCTGCTATTTTTGTTTAACTTATTTTGGAGCTTCCTCACCAGTTTTGAGTTGCTAAGCAAATGTATACAAACAGAAAAAGAGCTTCCTAAATTGCACATTTTTGCACCTCTCGTGCACTCTGCAAGAAGACAATGAATCTATGTATTTCTATGTCATTATCTTCTTTATTTTTAACCTGTTTTCATTTGTAATGATGCTACATAATTTTGTGGCTCCCTAATGCAATAATGTACAGAAGTAAAAAATAAGTTTATAATTGAACAATCTGTCTTTCTGTTCACTGAATCTGTTGCAGGTCATGCTCCCATGCCCCCATTTCTAAGCTGATATCAACAAGACTGGAATGTTTGTGATATCAGGGGCAAGAGATATAAGACAGCAAAATAGAATGAACTCTTTTAGAGCATCTATATCTGCAATCTGTAAATGGTAAAATGTCTGTGTATTTTTTTAAATGTACCTTTTCAATAAAAGTATAAAAAATAAAATCTGTTTGTATTTTCAAAGTTATTTTCTTCTGAGACACCTCCAATTTGAAATCATCTGATGAAGGATTTTCAGTAGGTGTAAAGATTGCTTCTAACGTATTTAGCATTTTCACTTATTTTCAGCATATTTATTTGTCATGTTTATTCATTACTGTTCACAGCATCTGCATGAAGTGAGACTTTACTGCTGTTTTCCCTCTGAACCTCTAAGAAGTTGGAGCAGAGTTGTAAGTGTGACCCAAAATCACAGTAGCAGCCTGCCAAAAATTTTGACATAGTTTTTAAACATTCCCTGAGTCTTCTAAATCCCTAACTCATCTTTTATTCAAGTCCAACACAATAACAATCCCTTTTAGAGGAACTGATTCCACTCTCCCCTTCAACCTTCTCTAATCAGCCAACCCTTCTTTCCTTCCACTTCATTCTGTTTTTAAGTGTAAAGAGCACTATATCCTTGTTTTTGCTGGTTATCTGCTTAATGAGCTACTCTAATACATAGTGGCTTAAGATAAAACCATTTTATCTTATCACAATCTCAGGGGGTCAGTAATTCTAGCAAGGCTCAGCTGGGCTGTTCTGTTCCTGGGTCCTCAGTAAAAGATCCCTGGGTAGTATTTGGTTGATAGATGGGCTGGTATCCAAAATAGCTTTGCTCTTATGTCTGCCTAGACGGAGGACTGGGAAGCTAGACTCTACTGGAACAGTTCAAGGGCCTTTGGGTGGTCTTCCCAGCTAAGTGGTCTCAGATAGTTATCTAGTAACTCAGGGCTCCCAGAGAGAGCATTTGAAGAAGTTCTGGGTGGAAGTCAAAAGGCTTCCTATAAAATTGTCTCAGAACTCCCAGCATGTCACTTATGCTGCATTCCGTTGATCAAGCAAGTCTCTGAGATCAATCTAGATTCAAAGGGAAGATTATTCACTTTGAGAAAAGAATTTTTGGCCATCTTTAATCTACTACTCTGTTATAGAATTTTGAGTAAAGTGGTAGTATCAAGGAGATACCACCAGTTCACCCTAAAGGCAATCAGTGCTGGGTGTCCATTGGAAGGACTGATGTTGAAGCTGAAACTCCACTATTTTGGCCACCTGATGCAAAGAACTGACTCATTTGAGAAGACCTTGATGTTGGGAAGGATTGAAGGCAGGAGGAGAAGGGGAAGACAGAGGATGAGATGGTTGGATGGCATCACTGACTCAATGGACATGGGTTTGGGCAAACTCTGGGAGTTGGTGATGGACAGGGAGGCCTGGCGTGCTGCAGTTCATGGGGTCACAGTCGGACACAACTGAGCGACTGAACTGAACTGAACTGGTAGTAGTTTTATAGCTATTGTGCTCAGTCATGTCCGACTTTCTGCAGCCCCATGGACTGTAGCCCGCCAGGCTCCTCTGTCCATGGAATTTTCCAGGCAAGAATACTGGAGTGGGTTGCCACTTCCTACCAGGGGATCTTCCCAACCCAGAGATTGAGACTGCATCTCTTGTGCCTTTTGCATTGGCAGATTCTTTATCACTAATGCCACCTTGTGGCTATTATAGATTCTGTTTTCCTCCATCTTAAGTCCAGACTATGTCAGTTTAAGTTGAGAAAAAAAGGGGTTTAAGTAAGACCTAAATTCTCATTTCTAAAATATTAAGGCCAGTGGGTGACTGTGCAGCTGTGAATGTGGCAACAGACTTCCTCTATCAAAGAGTTATTCCAACTGTTCGAAAATTGGTGACCTCAATATTCTAGACTTATAATCAGGTCAGTTTTAGTGTCTATTAAGATTCTGGTTTTACATTCAGAACTTGAAAGTGAAAGTCACTCAGTCCTGTCAGACTCTTTGCTACCCCATGGACTATACAGTCCCTGTAATTCTCCACTCCAGAATAACTGGAATGGGTAGCCTTTCCCTTCTCCAGGGGATCTTTCCAACCCAGGGATCGAACCCAGGTCTCCCGCATTGCGGGCGAATTCTTTACCCACTGAGCCACAAGGGAAGCCCTCAGAATTTGAGGGGGATTTTCAATATGACTCTTTTGAACTCTCACCACTGGTAGTTACATTAAACCTTTGTTGGACCTTCAGACATATTTTGAAGGAACCGTGTTTTAGTTCAACTCTAGAGAAGCTTTTTTTTAATAGACACCATTGATAATTACATTTCATTTCTCTTGTATCATTCTAAATCTCATTAAATCTTACCAATCCTCAAAAAAAAGTTAAATGTCTACATACAAATAGACCTAGGAATTTACTCATTATTATAGAGTCTGAAGTTTTTAAAAATCACCTCGGAGGAAGTATGAAAGAATAACAGTTAATTAAAATGCAAAAGAAGCCAAGAATAGCTTTAAGCAATGATTTATAAAACACTATCAAGCAGATATATCTTATCATCCACCCTGATTCTGAGGTGGCAGAATGGATCAATCCTGACGGGTATATTAATTTGAGCTAGTACCCCTTCCTATGCCATTTCTAATGGGAAAAGACTACTATTCTACCCCCTACTTATTCAGAAAGCTAAAAAATGTGCTGCTTACTCTGGCATAGTCCACCTCTGGTCTCTATAGAATCTAAAAACTGGTCTCACATAGGATTGCCAGATAAAATATTAAAACTGCCTCATTAAATTTTCAGATAGGTAATGAATAATTTTTAGCATAAAAATTTTATAATTTTTATTATGACATTACACATAGATTAGTATTTTCCATAAATAAGTATCTGGAACACATATGTATACCAAACAGTATTTGTTGTCTATCTGAAATTCATATTTAAGTGGACAGCTTGTGTTTTTATTTGCTAAATCTGGCAACACTTGTCTCAGGAGTATTCCTCTTCTTCTCAAGTACCATACTTGTTCAGGAGAGAAGTGACCTCCTGGGTGTTAAAAGCTAAATGGTGAGACTTTTCAAGGCACACTGTGAAACGCAGTCACAAATAGACAGAGGAAGGAACTTGCGATAAGTAAATGTCGGTGATGTATTGACATTGATAGGAACAGGACAGGGAAATATGTAGCTGCAGATGCCTCTAACTGAAAGCTGTTTTGATACCTGTTTAACAAGATTAAAGTATTATGAAAGCAAAAAAAAAATCCTTTTATATTATGCACAAAACATATCACCCTTGAGTTGTTCCTTCTCTACCCCAAGAGAATTATTTTCTGGAGCAGAAACGGTTGTGGTTGTGTAATTTTTTCTCTTAGAATGTGCTTTAAGGCAAATTACACTACAGTTAATGTAGCTGAGAAAGAGAACCAAGGGATTCCCAATGGGGAAAAAAAAGAAGAACTGATAGAACATCAGGTAAAAATCCTGTTGTGCTAAGTCTCCTTTTGGGAGTCTAAAGAGATTAACTGAGGAAGATAAATTTGGGGATGTTCTGAGGTATTGGTACTCACTGCCTGAGCTGCCATCAGAGAGAGGGATCATGGCAAGAGGGGGAAGGTGAGCAGGAACTCCTTGATAGGTAAGTCAGCATCAGGACATACACCTCTGAGACTTGCTGGTGATCCAGTGGTTGAGGATTTCTGAGCTTCCAAAGCAAAGGCATGGAGTCGATCCCTGGTTGGGGAACAAGGATCCTGCATGCTGCATGGCGTGGCCCCCAAAAACAAACAACAACAACAAAAACTCATATAAAGATATACACTCTTGATAAGCACAAGCATCTTCAGGTAACAGGCAGAAGAATTTCATTTCACCTCTCTAGGTCTGCTGTGTGGATTCTAGTCTCTGCTTATAGTTTTCTTTCTACCAGATATTTGTTTTATTAATCTGTCAGCCCTCAATTAATATTACAGGTGATATGGCCTCTCTGAGAAAATGCCAGTCTCTGGTACCTTGGTGGGTTGAGGAGAAAATGTGTATTCCAAGAGAAAAGTCCACAGGGATGCTCATCTTTGCCTCCTTCCTTCCTCCAGGTAATTAGCTCCACAGGAGAATTCATCAGGGATATGATGCAGGTTTTCAGCAACTATGAAAAGGGACTGTCAGAAACTGCCCTGATTTCTTTGGCTAAAATTTCTAAAGCCAGAATGACAATATAATGTGTTCTTCTACTCCTCACTAAATGCTCAGACTATATCAAACCTCAGGTTGTCAGATCAATCCTTTCTGTGGATGCAATGAAAATATCTTTATGTCACATTATTCATTTTAAAGAAGTCACTTATCTACAGATGATTGGACAAGCTTGTCATTAAGCACCTGTTTTTCATTTTTATTATAGTAGAAAAGTAAAATTAGACTATAGGAGAGTTAAAAAGAATAATACATATTCTGCACTCAAAAGACCTGAACTGAAGCTCTGGTCATTTCATACATTCGTTAGTTATATGACCTTATGTCAGAAAGCGATCTTATGTAATTTTCCAGCACCTCAGTATTTCACATATATAACAGACATGATACCCAACTCACAGGGTAATTCTGAGAAGCAAATAAAATTAACATGTAAAAATGTTTCTGTAAATTATAGTTTGCTAAACAAGGTTTCATAGTAAGTAGATAAATGAAATTAACTTTTTCATTTTAAATTTCTAAATTTTAACTAAGATTTTCTCAAATTAGCCTATTTTTGAGTTTTTAGTGTTAACCTAGACTCAGAGAAAAATACATCTGTAATGGAGAATAACAAATCCATTCATTGTAAGTTGATGCCTTTATTCACAACAGTATAATGCAAATAGAAATAGTACTAAAATAATAGAGCCAAAATAAATGCAAAGTATTTATGTGTCACAGAGTTGTTTGAAGTTTATAAATTTTGTATTCTGTATAACAAAAACAATTTCAGGTTGTAGAAAATCAAAATCTTCTTTGGGTTATTAAAAAATTGCTACTGTTACAAAAATAAGCTTCTTTCTGATATAGAAAATTAAAAGACACTATAAGGAGGATTTAAACATGCAAGAGAAATTAAGAAAATACAATAAATGTGACATATAATTTCATATCTTTATTATACAGAGAAGTCATAAAATGAAGTGAGGAAACTCTTTCAGAGAAGAAAGATGAGAAGTTCAATAGCAAAACAGGCAAAACGGCAACCCAGAAAAGGCAAAATATATACCAATGTTTATTAAATATGAAGAGATGTTTATCATTAAAAAATACAAATTAACATTTTTTTGATCTAGCATATTGACAAATTATAAATTCTCTAAACCTTATGTCAGTGAGAGTGGGGAAACAGTTACATTTAGGCACTGTTTGTATTAATAAAAATTGCTTTAACTTTTCTGGAATTATATGTATCATTATGTCAATTACCCATAATCTTGGGCCCAGGAATTCCATGTCCAAGGCTTTATTTTAGGACATTAACCCTTCAGATTGAAGAAGATTTGTTTTTAGTGTCTACAGTATTTAATTGTTTGTTTATCAAGACAAACTATTTTTTATCCCAGATATTCATAGTTTCATAGTTCAGGAGCATGGGTAAGTTACAAACTTCAGTGAAACTCAACTCAAAGAAATTCTTTACATTCCAAAATCACTTTGCACTCTGAAAAATACCAGCCTTCTTCATCTCCTCAAAATATCTGCCTCAATAATTTCACTCAGATGAAAAATAATGGGATAATGACTGTTTAAGTCTGGTTCAACACAAATTTACAAGCTTATTTATCAAGGCTGAAAATAGAAGACTATTAAACATGGCTGAAGAGATAGCATGTGTCATAGTGCTTAATGTTACTGTAACTGCTGGTTAAGGCTTACATCTAAATCTGATGTAGAGTTCTATTTTTTTTTTTTTTGTATATGCATTTTGATTTATTTTGTGCCTTTTTTGCAACTTAGCCTTTCTGAGACTCGGTTTGCTAATCTGATGCAGAGTTCTTAATAGCGTTGAAATTCTTTTTTCAGCTACCTGATCCATAGAGAGCGGTGCTGGGTCTGGAAGTACATTTCAAAATAGCGGGGAAAAAAGTTCATTTATAGGTACAAGTAAATAAATTATGGAACTTACGCAGTGGGAAACAGCACAATGACGTAATTCTGTAATTATGAAAAGATGTTGATGATATGTGTCTTAGTGGAGGAAATAAAAGGTTAGAACATGTTGAGTTTGATCACAGTTGCATTAAAGTTTAAAACTATCTGTTCGTTTGTATATATACTTGGAGAAATGTCTGATAAAAGAGTTATCCACTCTGATAGACGTTACCCCTGAGTTGTAGATTTTCATGTGAATTTATATTTTATTCATAGTTTTTGGTAAATTTTTGCATTTTTTTTTACAAGGAACACATGTTGCTATTTCAGAATCATGTAAATATAATCAGTTACCCTGTTACAACCAAAATAGATGGCCTCTACTATATAGTGACAGAGGAACAATTTTAAAAGACCCCAAGAAATTATAATTGGAGAATAAATGCATAATAAATGTCAAATAAAAATAATGATAAAAGTAAAAAAGGAGTTTTACCGTTACTTCAGATTTCTTTTCTGCCTTGAGAAAGACTATTTTGCTGACATATTGAAAAACTGTAATATTACTTTAAAAAAGGAAACACCCAATAATTTAAATAATGTAAATAGCCTCTTCAGATCGCTGATTCTTCTCATCTATCTCATGTTCTAACTTCTCTTGTTCAACCAGTTCTGTGTCTTTTATTACTAAACACCAATTCTATGGCAGTTGCATAACCAATGCCTAGTTTCATAGAACTCTATGACATTATTATAAGATCAAAATGAATTCACCTTTCACTGTTGACTGGAAGTGCATTTTTATTATAAAATACATAATCTGGTCAATAAGCCACCAACTGAAAGAAAAGGCAGTCTCCTTTTCCCTTCTCTGAGATGACAGCCATTTTAGGCATATCATCCGATGTTTCATCCTCTGTAATTTAGGCATAGGGGAAGAATCAAATGCATAAAAAGCGCAAACTAAGTAAGAACTAAGAGCGAAGAGCTAGTAAAATTTCTTTGAAGAGCAGCTGACAGCATTTAACCTACAGAACCCAGAAGTTTCAAATGATAAAAGGACAATGTAAAACACAAACTCCCCTTCCTGTCAAGCAGTTGGAATCCCACGCCGGCACTTCCCTTAAGAGAATTCATTATTTGGATGCCAAAACCATTTCACTTTCCACTGCATATAAACTCATGGCACGTATGGGACTAAACGTTAAAATCAAAGCTTGCATGATAAATAGGAAAACCATGTAGTGAAGGAACATGCTGCACTTTGATTTCTGTCTTTCTAAGATAAAGATCAGTAGGCTTCTCTGTGTAGCTCCAGGTAATAGGAGGCTCTCCTGAGATGCACTGTCATTACAGATAGCTCCTAGTCAAGTTCACACCTTCTTTAAAACAAAAGGCTGTAAAAAAAAAAAAAAAAGGCTGGCTTTATTTCTCACAATTCACAACATGGCTGAGGCCATTTTAAATCAATATACTGAGCAGTTAAGCACTGAAATTGGCTTGAAGACAGAACACCAAGCAAGAGTAGAAATGCAGCACTGGTCTCAAGCCAGAAAGCAGTGCTTTTGTAATAGCGAGGTTGCTTTGCTTTTGTTGTTGTTCAATCACTCAGTCGTGTCCGACTCTTTGCAACCCCATGAACTGCAGCACGCCAGGCTTCCCTGTCCTTCACCATCTCTCAGCGTTTGCTCACACCCATGTCCATTGAGTCGGTAATGTCATCCAGCCATCTCATCCTCTGTCATCCCCTTCTCCTCCTGCCTTTGATCTTTTCCAGCATCAGGGTCTTTTCCAGTGAGTCAGCTCTTTGCATCAGGTGGCTAAAGTATCAGTTCAGCATCAGTTCTTCCAATGAATATTCAGGGTTGACTTCCTTTAGGATTGACTTGTTTGATCTCCTTGCAAGGGTCTCTCAAGAGTCTTCACCAACACCACAGTTCAAAAGCACCAGTTCTTCAGTGCTCAGCTTTCTTTATGGTCCAACTCTCAAATCTGGACATGACTACTGGAAAGACCATAGCTTTGACTAGACGGACCTTTGCCAGCAAAGTGATGTCTCTGCTTTTTAATACACTGCCTAGGTTTGTCAAAGCATTTCTTCTAAAAATCAAGTGTCTTTTAATTTCATGACCGCTTTGCTTTGTCTGTAGGAAAAAAAATTGAACTGACTGCTGACACTGAGGTGCAAAGGACAATCTGGATCATGGATCCTCAAAGGGTACTATTAGAATAATCACCTGGAAAGTTTGTTAAAATGCACATTCCTGGGCACCACACCCTTCCAACTAGAGAGTATTATTCCAGAGGGCAGGCATGAAGCCCAGTAATCTGCATCTTAACAGGTGCCTACTCCCGCCGCCCCCCCAATGTAACATGGAGATGATAGAAGACAGACAGGTTCATAACACTGAAAAAAGCATCATTGGCCTGAAGATACATATATGACTCATGGATCTAGGCAGTGTTGCATATCAAGTCCAGAAAAGTGAGTGAGAGTCACTCGGTCTTGTCCGACTCTGCAACTCCTTGGACTTCAGCCCACCAGCCTCCTCTGTCCATGGAATTTCCCAGGCAGGAATACTGGAGTGGATTGTTATTTCCTTCTCCAGAGGATCTTCCCAACCCAGAGTTCAAACCTGGGGTCTCCTGCATCACAGGTGATTCTTTACCATCTGAGCCAGATTAAAGCAATAAATATTTCCAAAAATTACACTGAGTAGATCAGACCTGTGGCTTCCCTGATGGTTCGGACAGTAAAGAATCTGCCTGCAATACAGGAGACCTGGATTTGATCTCTAGGTTGGGAAGATACCCTAGAGAAGGGAATGGCTACCCACTCCAGTATTGCCTGGAGAATCCCATGGACCAGAGGAGCCTGGTGGGCTACAGCCCATAGTGTTACAAAGAGTTGAACATGACTGAGTGACTAATACTTCCACTTCTTTTCAGACCAGACTTCAGATTAAGACTCCAAGAGGTCCATCTTCAAACAATCAGATACTCGCTGCACCAGCCCCGAGCATAAATCCTGGGCTGGCGATTGATTAGACATATGATAATTAACTTGTTTCAATGTCCTTCTCCCATATTGATGCTGCATACTGATGCAGCGAGATTTCCCGGGGGGAAGGGAGGAGGGAGGGGGGTTCTGGAGGGGAAGCATATGTAAACCCATGGTGATATCATGACATTGTATGGCAAAAACAATTAAAAAAAATTAAAAAAAATAAAAAAAAACCAATCAGATACTTTTAGTGAAACAGATTTTAAATGCCCTAGGAATCAATTCACTTGTTTTTTTTTTCCCTTGCACAAAAAAGCAAAACAGAAGTCATTTGTAATATGGAAGAGAACCTAGTGATTCAAGACAAATAAAGGAACCAAGTTACTTCTGATTTAAGAAGAGAAATAAGAGAAAAGAGGTTTTAGGTGTTTATGGAAGATTATTCCTAGTTCTTCAGTAGCAATTCTAGAAAAGTTAAGAGGCTATTTTAAGGTGGCTTTTCAAGCAATATCTCTAAATTTTATCCATTATTGTCATGGACAAGGAAAAGCATGGCTTTAAGCAAACACAGGGGAATACTCTAGGATTCTCAAGGAAACTATCCCTTGATACTAAAATTTAGTTAATATAATGCTTAGCTAATAAACCAGGGGATATGATGTCCAAATAAGTTTATTTTTCACATATGCAAATCTTAGTCCCTTCAGAACCACATTTTCTTGGTTTTATTTGAACTTTTGGATAGAACCTTTTCTCAAAGTTATAACCTATTGTCCTGCCTTCTTAAACATGATATATTGTCTGTAACATTTCCTTGATGACTCAAGTTCATCATTAAAGCCATCATTTGTGGCACATATGTAGAAGATGTCATATAGTTATGGGAAAAAAAAAATGGACGAAAATCAGAATCCCCAAATTCCAATCCCCAGAGCCTATCCTTATTGGCACTTTCTCTTCAGCAACTTTGAGACTCAATAACCTCATCTGTACAATGAGGATAATACTACTTGCCCTGCAAATATCAAAATGTATTGTGAAGACCTGATAAAACCAATAATAATAAATGCTCAATGAATTTTTAGCTAATATATTATTGGAGTGATAAGCACTGCACACACCCAGGAAACAGATGAGGAAACAAAGCTCCAGAGAGGAAGTAACTCACACATTCATCCCAGACAGCCTCCAAGACTGCTCACTACTTTCAGAGCTTTAGACTCCTCATCTAAATCCTGGGACCCAGTTGTAGCAATGCAGGACTTGTGAACTACTTACAGAAGTTCCTGCTGAGACATGACATCCGAGTAATAAAAATGGGAAAATGGATGGGAAAGAGCTTTCAGTTTAATCTCCTGTAGCAGTCATTTATTGTTGATGTCAACTCTGGAAAGACAGTGAAATTATAAGAACAGTTCCTGATTTCAGGTTACTTAAAATGCTGGGAAGCCAGGGGACAGTAAAGGGAGCAGGTGGTTTTGAAGACAACACTCGTGAACATTTGTTAAGTGTAGAATAAAAGCAAATGGAAGACAGTGAGCCCAGTGGGCGGGGGTGGCACATATGCAGAGTGAGTAGATGTCAAGGAAGACTTTCTGGAGAACAGGATAGCTCAAGTGAGGGAAAGAAAAAGCTTTCCGAAAAGAAGGAATGGCATGAGCAAAGGCACAGAAGTGTGAAATAGAGTGTATGGAGGGAATCGTGAGCAGCTCATAGAAACTGAACATGGGAAACAGCATGGGTGATAGTCAGGTAGGAGACAATCGTGGATCAGTCATGAAGAGCCTCATGCAGAAATCTGAGTGAAGTCATGTGGCCTGCGGGATCATTAGAGGATTTTAACTGGGAGTCATATGATCAGATTTGCATTTAGAGAGATCTTTTTGGTAGAAATATAAAGTAGGGGTTAGAGAAGGCTATGTAGACCAGAGAGAAAGAGACAGTTATGCGGCCACAGGATGACCTGAACTAGGGCCTCAGAAATAAAAAATTATGAAATGCTCTAGACAGCAAAAAATGCTGTGTGAAAACTAAGCAGCAGCAGCTTGACACTACTGTATTTTAAGCAGCTCAAGAGCAAGAATAATGAAGCTGGAGCCAAGGTAAATACTCACTCATACTCAATGAAAGGGTTCACCTGTGTCATCCCCATACATCCAGCACGGTACCTTGTACTGCTGCTGCTGCTGCTGCTCCGCCGTCCCTGGGATTCTCCAGGCAAGAACACTGGAGTGGGTTGCCATTTCCTTCTCCAATGCATGAGAATGAAAAGTGAAAGTGAAGTCACTCAGTCGTGTCCGACTCTTAGCGACCCCATGGACTGCAGCCTACCAGGCTCCTCCGTCCATGGGATTTTCCAGTCAGGAGTACTGGAGCGGGGTGCCATTGCCTTCTCCAAGTCACTCCTCTAAGTTTCTGTGAATGAAGAACCAGAGAAGCAAGACCAGTAGAACTGTGTATAAAATAAGGACAGCGCTCACCAAGCAGCCTGAAGGATGCTCCTAGGAGTAAAGTGTATTAGAACCATTTTTAGGTTTTTGACATATGTTTTAGCTGCTCAACTGCAGCATTTTTTTATTTTTTCTTTTTTTTTAGTTTCAGATGTTCCATAGTGTTTACAAGCTGAGGTTGTCAAGAAATGACTTCTGAAACATATAAATCACTATTGCACAATAGGAATAAATAATCATCTTCATTCTACAAGCCATGAGGTGCCAGACACTAGTGCTAAGAATACTAAAATAAAGAGACTCTCACCAGGCCCTAAAGGAGCTTATTAAAACCTTCAAGGAAAGTAAAAATTGGGTAGTAGATTCCTTTTCACATGTGTCTATTTGTTTTAACTTGATTTATTTTGTTTCTGATAATACTGAAATGAATCAGGCTGAGGATCACCTGAGGAGCTTTGAAAAAATAGCAAAGCCATGACCTAACATTACATCAACTGAAGCAGAATGTAGGTAATGAGCCCTGGGCATTGACAGGAAAACAAACTCTCTAGGTGACCTGAAGGAGAAGCCAGGTGTAGATACATTATTATTAATCATGTATTATTGTTAAATACATTGATTATTCATTATTTAAAGCTAAAGAGGGACCAGACCTATGACTGTGAGAGGACTTGTGTCCTGATCACTACTGAAGACAAATATATTTTGTAAGTCTGAGGAACAACAAGCAAAAAAAACCAGCTTTCTAAGTATGTTAGTGGTGGGGAAAGGAAGAATATTTGGTTAAGTGATGTATTTTTTTTTCTCAATCAAACCATCACCTAACCCACTTAGATATGGGCCTACAGAGCATTTGAGCTGTATCTGGGACTATGTTCATGGAGATTTGGGGAGAAAAATGTTATTTACTGCTAAACTTCTGATGGAAAAGAATTAAACTCTGGAAGTAAATTTCCTGAAATTACTTATCTAAATTAGAAACTCCTACAGTGACACAGAATAATCTGTTAGACCGTTGATGCTAGAGTAAATAATATTAATTACTTAATTGCCCACAATCAACACAAATTCCTGTATGGTTAACTCCAAAAATCCATGTAGGATATTGGGCTATATCATGATGACAATGAGGGTGGGGAAAGATGATCCCACCTACTCAATAAATGATAACAATAAATGATAGCCAGAGACATGAATGCTCTGAAAAGTCATGGATGCTTCTGAACCATGGCAAATGTTGAGCAGTCTTAAGAAGGTTATAAATGTCACGCAGATGTATAGAATAGACTCGTGGACTTTGTGGATGAGGGTAAGGGTGGGATGATATGGGAGAAGGGCATTGAAGCATGTTAATTGTCATGTGTCTAATCAATCGCCAGCCCAGGATTGATGCTCGGGACTGGTGCAGCGAGATTTCCCGGGGGGGAGGGAGGAGGGAGGGGGGTTCCGGAGGGGAAGCATATGTAAACCCATGGTGATATCATGACATTGTTTGGCAAAAACAATTTAAAAAAAAAATTTTTTAAAAATAAAATTAAAAAAAAAAAGAAGGTTATAAATGATCTTTATCTGCTATGAGCTGAAATTCTGCTGGCCTCTGTGTGCTGCTGCTACCGCCGCTAAGTCGCTTCAGTCATGTCTAACTCTGTGCGACCCCAGAGACGGCAGCCCGCCAGGCTCTTCCATGGGCTAATGTCATCTAATTTCCACTCTGAGATCTCATATATCATTATTATCAGTTCAGTTCAGTCGCTCAGTCATGTCCAACTCTTTGCGACCCCATGGACCACAGCACACCAGGCCTCCCTGTCCATCACCAACTCCCAGAGTCTAACCAAACCCAAGTTCATTGAGTCGGTGATGCCATCCAGCCATCTCATCCTCTGTCGTCCCCTTCTCCTCCTGCCCCCAATCCTTCCCAGCATCAGGGTCTTTTCCAAAGAGTCAACTCTTCACATGAGGTGGCCAAAGCTGGAGTTTCAACTTCACCATCAGTCCTTCCAATGAACACCCAGGACTGATCTCCTTTAGGATGGACTGGTTGGATCTCCTTGCAGTCCAAGGGACTCTCAAGAGTCTTCTCCAACACCACAGTTCAAAAGCATCAATTCTTCAGCACTCAGCCTTTTTCACTGTCCAACTCTCACATCCATACATGACCACTGGAAAAACCATAGCCTTGACTAGATGGATCTTTGTTAACAAAGTAATGTCTCTGCTTATAAATATGCTATCTAGGTTGGTCAGAACTTTCCTTCCAAGGAGTAAGTGTTTTTTAATTTCGTGGCTGCAGTCACCATCTGCAGTGATTTTGGAGCCCCAAAATAAAGTCTGACACTGTTTCCAGTTTCCTCATCTATTTCCCATGAAGTGATGGGACCGGATGCCATGATCTTAGTTTTCTGAATGTTGAGCTTTAAGCCAAGTTTTTCACTCTCCTCTCTCACTTTCACCAAGAGGCTCTTTAGCTCCTCTTCACCTTCTGCCATAAGGGTGGTGTCATCTGCATATCTGAGGTTATTGATATTTCTCCCGGCAATCTTGATTCCAGCTTGTGCTTCTTCCAGCCCAATGTTTCTCATGATGGCCTCTGCATATAAGTTAAATAAGCATGGTGACAATATACTCATCAAGCTTTGCTAAATCTTGTCAAATTTGCCATTTTTAAAAAAGAAATAAAGCTTTGCAAATATGGTAATAGTCCTTGTATACTTCCTTCTACCCCAGTCCTGTCCATTTCCTCCCCCCACCAAGGATCACTACCTTTAGTGCTTATCCTTCCTGTTTTGCGTTTCCTATGTTTATTGTAAATGGATTTTATCTATAACACATTATTGTTGTTCAGTTGCTCAGTTGTGTCCACAGTCCATGTGGCCCCATGGACTACAGCATGCCAGGCTTCCCTGACCTTCACTATCTCTTGGAGCTTGCTCAAACTTATGTCCATTGAGTCAATGACATCAGCTAACCATCTCATCCTCTGTCACTTCCTTCTCCTGCTGTCCTCATTCTTTCCCAGAATCAAGGTCTTTTCCAATGAGTCGACTCTTTGCATCAAGTGGCCAAAACATATTAACATAAATTATAAAAATTTTACATAGATGTTATCATACTGTACATATTTTCAACTTTCATATTTGTCTCTTGTATTTTTTAATTTAATCATATCAAAGCTTCCCTTGCAGTCATTTATTTCAGCATTTCAATTTCAATTTTTGTCACTTAGTTATTTCATTATCTGAAATTACCAAAATTTGGTTATCCAGAATTTATGGTTATATTCAGGTTATTTTTCACTTTTACTAATGATATGACAGTTCTTGTATTCTGACCCACAGTTTTTGTGCAAATTTAAGAATTTTTCTAAAGCACAGTCCTAAAAATGGAACTAAGTGTTTCACTTTACCCCATGTTGCCAAACTGCTCTCCAAAGTAATCACACTGATACACATTTTTCTCTAGCACTTTTCACTCCTTCCCTCAACATTTCTGTTTATAAACAGAACTGTCAAGTTACATTTTTTTTGTCAAAGTGTATATTATTGTCATTTTAATTATCTTCTCTGATTATTAAGAAATATATACCTTCTTTTCTTATGCTTATTGATCACTCAAGTGTTGCTTTCTCTAAACTACCTGTTCAGTGGCACAGGTTGTTTTTTACTTATTGGTTTGTAGAAATTTGTAACATTTATTGTGTTAGGTATATGCATTGCAAGCATCTTCTGTCTTTGTCTTTTCATTTTGTTTGAGGCTTTGAGTTACTCCACATCCTTGTCAATATTTGTCAGTCTTTTCAATTTTAGCCATTCTAAGAACTGTAATCAAGTGGATTTTATATTTACTTTATCTTATTCAGAATTTGCTTGGCTTTTTCAATCTGAAGACAAACCTTTCATCAATTCTGCAAATTCTGTCCCTAGCTCTTCAAATATTGTTTCTTTCCTATCTCCTACAGTTTTCCTTTGGAACCCTTCTTAGATATATGTTGACATTTTTCATCCTATTCCACAAGTATAAATGTTCTTTCACATTTTCGAACTCTTTATATCTCTATAATATGTTCTAGGAAATGTCCTGAAATCTATCTTCTAGTTAACTAGTTTTTTATTCAACTGTGTCTAATTTGTTATGTAACTTATCCATTCAGTTTTCTCTTATTTTGACCCCTTTTCTTCTGCTTTCTGTATTCAAAAAGTCCACCTTTCTAAGGGTGTCTATTTTTAAGTCTCTACCTATCCTTACATTTGTTTGCTGAATCTCACTCAGGGTCTGTTGTTACTCTGTTTATAAATTTGGATCATCATCTATACCACAAAACCTTAATTGCAAGAATTATATATAACTTGGTTTATTTACTTTTCCTTTTATAGAGGTTTTATAACTTTTAATGCCAGATTCCTCAGGATATTACTGGGTAGGGACCACTTTTTTTTCAAACTTCTTGTCTGGGTGTCTGAACATTACAGAGAATATGTATTTAGCCCCAAATTCATTGAGAGAGATTTTATTCCTTGAAGATACTAGGAAGAGACAATAAATCCACTTTGCCATCCTCTTGGATGAGTATCTTTCAGTCTATCCTAGAGTGAAGCCCTTCAGGAATCATAGCTTTATGTGGGATCTCACTTGCAACTCCCTACCTTGATGAAACTCAAACATTATCTCCTTTGTTCACGTTGTTATTAGATCCAAGCTCCATGTTGCTAGGACTGATTATTCCTTTTCCCCTTTGGCACTAGAATCATTACAATACTCTTCAGTTCCTTCCTTATTTTTGGCCTCTAGGGTTTCAATACTTTGTTGAGAGCTCAGATCATTATTTAAATAGATGTTTCTTATATATTACTATGTATTTATAGGTATTTATACTAATTCAGAGAGTTTTAAAAATGTTATTGTGGCACATGCCCTCCAAATACAGCAGACTACAATTCCTCCCATTCTTGTATGCTCATGCTGCTTCGTACATCAAGAAGCTGAGTTTAGTGCTCGCTTCGGCAGCACATATACTAAAACTGGAATGATACAGAGAAGATTAGCATGGGGGAAAAATGAAGGACGTCAAAAGTCAATACAAACTTCTAGTTATAAGATAAATAAGTACTAGGAATAAAATGTATATCGCAATAAATATAATTAACACTGCTGTATGTTATATACAAAATGTTTAAGGGAATCACACACATACAAAACTATTTCTTTAATTTTTATCTGCATCAGATGATGAATGTTCATTAAACTTATTATGATAATCAAAAAAAAAAAAAGAAGCTGAGTTTATTTTCCCTCTTGAATCTTACCAGTAGGATGCTGTAGGAAGAATATTCTGGGACTTCTGAGCCAAGGTCTTAAGTGTTCTGCCAACCTTTGCTTTCTTTTTCTTGGAGTCCAGCCACCATGTTACAAGGACATCTAGTCTAGACTAATGAAAGACTAGTGACCACAGTCAGAGAAGCCCTGGGGAAGGAGAGGGCATCTCTGGATGTTCCAACCCTGGCCCAGTTCCCAGTCAAATGCAGGTACATTAGTAACTCTACCTGACATCATATGAAGCAGAACAAAACAGCTAAGCAATGCCAAATTCTTGACTCACAGGATCATGAAAAATAAATTCTTGCTTTAAGCCATTAAATTTTAAGGTCATCTGTTCCACAACAATGGATAATGAGACAGAGCTACTTACCAAAAAACACAAAGGATCATTCTAACATGCAAATCTAACATATTGTGTTTTGATGCATTTCATACCCATAGTATAGTGGAAAACAGACATGAGCACATATAATTTAAATATGAGTCAATAAATACTATAAGAAAAGCAGGCACAATAATACTATGAGGCTCACCCAAGCCAGCCCTGGAAGAGGGGGGAAAGGGGTCATTCATATATAGAGTTATTAACAATCTTATGTTAGACTAATTTTCCTGTTATTTTTGGACAAGTTATTATGTTGCACCATTTTTGAATGTCTACAACCTATTATAGTTTTGGTCACATAGTTGGCCTATAATTGGTGAGTGAACTAATGTGGTCTAATTTGGAAAAGCATGTAAATCACATTGTTCCTAATCTCATTTTACTAAGGGTATACAATTGATACAGCATTAAAAGAAATTTTCCATGACTCAGAGCCTGACCAGCCATAACTGAATAGTGGCATGGTGTGATGTCAAGTGCCTTATGAAATTAAATCCCTTGCACTCATTCGCATCCTCTGGCTGGAGGCTCAGATTTCAATGTAAGTATGCTATTCCTTTAGCTAAGTTCTCTCAGGCTAGCTGAAATCTACCCCTCTATTGCCAGGGGGAGAGTGTCACTCATATTAAGCTGTGATGAGTTATTTTCCCCTGATATGAATGGGTTTTATATCTTTCCAGAGAGGTTCTTAGAATGGAAAAAAGAGGCAGAGGAAATATTAGGATCTAAAGGAAACTACTTAAAATGATCATTGCCCACTTACCATTAAGCTGAGAAACTGGTCTGGTTCTATTTTCAAAAATAAAACAGAAAAATAATAGAAAAGCAATGTATATTGTCACACTCTGTATATGCCCACGCATTTGTCCAAACAAAAGACGGAATACTCATTTCTCCTAGAGGTTAAAATCTACTATTTTGTTAAAAAGTACTCCCTATACTCTTTCATCGTTCTTGGTAGGCTAATTTTTCAAAAAAAGTATTTTAAATGAATTAATGTTTTAAAGAAATTGTGATAAAATATGTAACATAAAATTTACCATTTTAAGTGTACAGTTTGGTGGCATTAAGTGCATTCACTTTATAGAGCAACCATCAACACCGTTCATTTCCAGAACCTTTTTCATCTTGCAAAACTGAAACTCTGCATCCTTTATATAATGATTCCTGGTTTTCCCTCTCCTAGCCCCTTCCAACCACCATTCCAATTTCTGTCTCTGAATTTTACTACTCTAAATATCTTATGAGTAGAATCATACAGTATTTGTCCTTTTATGATAGGTTTGAAAAAGCAGGAAGTCAAGAGATACATGGAGTTAACAGGCCAAGTTTGGCCTGGGAGTACAAAATAAAGCAGGGCAAAAGCTAACAAAGTTGTGCCAAGAGAACACACTGGTCATAGCAAACACTCTCTTCCAACAACTCAAGAGATGACTCTACACATGGACATCACCAGATGGTCAATACTAAAATCAGGTTGATTATATGTTTTTTGCACTCAAAGGTGGAGAAGCTCTATACAGTCAGCAAAAACAAGACTGGAAGGTGACTGGCTCAGATCATGAACTTCTTATTGCTAAATTCAGACTTAAATTGAAGAAAGTAGGTAAAACCATTGACGATTCAGTTCAGTTCAGTTAGTCGCTCAGTAATCTCTGACTCTTTGTTACCCCATGGACCACAGCATGCCAGGCCTGCCTGTCCATCACCAACTCCCAGAGTTTGCCCAAATTCATGTCCATTGAGTTGGTGATGTCATCCAACCATCTCATCCTCTGTCATCCCCTTCTCCTCCTGCCCTCAATCTTTCCCAGCATCAGGGTCTTTTCAAATGAGTCAGCTCTTCACATCAGATGGCCAAAGTACTGGAGTTTCAGCTTCAACATCAGTCCTTCCAAAGAACACCCAGGACTGATCTCTTTTAGGATGGACTGATTGGATCTTCTTGCAGTCCAAGGGAGTCTTCCCCAACAACACAGTTCAAAAGCATCAATTCTTTGGCACTCAGCTTTCTTTATAGTCCAAATCTCACATCCACACATGACCACTGGAAAAACCATAGCCTTGACTAGATGGACATTTGCTAACAGAGTAACGTCTCTGCTTTTTAATATGCTGTCTAGTTTGGTCATAACTTTGAGTCCAAGAAGTAAGCATCTTTTAATTTCATGGCTGCAATCACCATCTGCAGTGATTTTGGAACCAAAAAATAAATAAATAAATAAAGTCAGCCACTGTCGCCACTGTTTTCCCATCTATTTGCCATGAAATGATGGGACCGGATGCTATGATCTTAGTTTTCTTAATGTTGAGCTTTAAGCCAACTTTTTCACTCTCCTCTTTCACTTTTATCAGGAGGCTCTTTAGTTCCTTTTCACTTTCTGCCATAAGGATGGTGTTATCTGCATATCTGAGGTTATTGATATTTCTCCCAGCAATCTTGATTCCAGCTTATGCGTCCTCCAGCCCAGCATTTCTCATGATTCACTCTGCATAAAAGCTAAATAAGCAGGGTGACAATATACAGCCTTGACGTACTCCTTTTCCTATTTGGAAACAGTCCATTGTTCCATGTCTAGTTCCAACTGTTGCTTCCTGACCTGCATACAGGTTTCTCAAGAGGCAAGTCAGATGGTCTGGTATATCCATCTCTTTCAGAATTTTCCACAGTTTGTTGTGATCCACACAGTCAAAGGCTTTGGCATAGTCAATAAAACAGAAGTAGATGTTTTTCTGGAACTCTCTTGCTTTTTTGATAATCCAGCGGATGTTGGCAATGTGATCTCTTGTTCCTCTGCCTTTTCTAAAACCAGCTTGAACATCTGTAAGTTCACGGTTCACGTATTACCTAAGCCTAGCTTGGAGAATTTTGAGCATTACTTTACTAGCGTGTGAGATGAGTGCAATTGTGCAGTAGTTTGAGCATTCTTTGGCATTGTCTATCTTTGGGATTGCAATGAAAACTGACTTTTTCCAGTCCTGTGGCCACTGCTAAGCGTTCCAAATTTGCTGACATCTTGAGTGCAGCACTTTCACAGCATCATCTTTTAGGAATTGAAATAGCTTAACTAGAATTCCATCACCTCCACTAGCTTTGTTCATAGTGATGCTTCCTAAGGCCCTGAATATTCACTGGAAGGACTGATGCTGAAGCTGTAACTCCAATACTTCGGCCACCAGACACAAAGAATTGACTCATTGGAAAAGACCGTGATGCTGGGAAAGATTGAAGGTGTGAGGAGAAGGGGATGATAGAGGATGAGATGGTTGGTTGGCATCACCGACTTGATGGACATGAATTTGAGCAAGCTCCAGGAATTGGTGATGGACAGGAAGCCTGGTGTGCTGTGGTCCATGGGACCACAAAGAATCAGACACGACTGTGGCTGAACTGAATGCCTGGTTTATTTCACTTTGCATGCCTTCAAGTTTCATGCATGCTGTAGCATGTGTCAGAATTGCCTATATTTGGGGGAGAGAACAAGCTGGTGTAGGAGCAGGTGGATGTGGAGCACATCTCTCTCCATGGACACATCAGGAATACACCTTCAGACACAGAGGCGCATGCAGAACACCGGCTGAGGGTGGACAGAAGTACCTGACCACAGAAAAGAATATATACAATCACTCAAAACTTGGTAGGATGAAGAAACTAGGGAAAAAAGTGTTAGTAGGACTGGACCTGCTCTCGGTGGGTGGGGGAACTGAATCAAGGGGTCTGATCCCCACATTGGGGCAGCTGTCTGAGTCCGAGGAGAAACATTTAAGGCTGAGAGTGAAACAGCTCATCTGTGGCAGCCTAAGTGGAATGAGAATCAGACAGTCCTTGCCGCAGCCATACATACCTGGGACAAGAATGCTGGTCCCCTGGAAGGCACAGTGCCTGGGAGCTGGGGTTTAGGGATTGTGGAGCAATCTCAGAGAGAGGGCTGCTGTTGACTGCAGAGAGATGGATCAAGGGGGTGTGAGGGAGGAGATTCTGGGGGGAAATGCCTGTGGAGGAATGCCAGGCAGCCATGGAAGAAAGGCAATACTGCTGAGTCGTGCGTAGGGGGTGGACCCATTACCATAGCCTCGCTCTCCCCACATGTCAGCATAGGCAGCTGAACGACAGAGAGGCTGGCCCATCAAACGCCTGACGCACTGAACTACAGAGTAGGACCCCACCCAGGGTGCTCCTTTAAGTGACTGATGCACCAAACCACAGAGTAGGGTCCGACCCAGGGTGCTCCTTTAAATGTCTGATGTGCCGATCTAGACAGTAGGACTCCAGCCAGAGGGCCCCCTCTATGTGCCTGATGCACCGAACAACAGAGAAGGACCCCAGGCAAGGGAACCCTCTGAGTGCCTGAACGGGTGCAACTAAAGAGAAAGACTGGCCCAAGAGGCTTTCTAACTGCCAGGTACAAGAGGCTGGAAAGAAGACTCTGATAGGGCCATAATTCCTGCAACAGAGGCAGTCCATGACCCTGCGCACTTGGTGCTGCCAGGGTCCCCACATGCAAGCAGATGCGCCACCTTCACGCTCAACTCTCACTGCGGCAGAGCTTCCACAGGCAAAAAATGTCTTGTGTCTATGTGTGCAGGGTCACTTTGGTTGTGTCTGACTCTCTGTGACCCTGTAGACTGTGGCCTGCCAGGCTTCTCTGTCAGGGAGTGGGGTTCTCCCGGCAAATATTGGAGTATATTGGCCAATACTGGTTGCCATACCCTTCTAGAGCACTGTATTTCCTGCAGCCCTAGCCGCCAACCCCTCTGAGTACCTGGTGCTGTGAGAACCCCTGTGACCCAAGCAGCTGCCCCACCCCCACACCTGGCCTCACAGGGGCAAGCCCAAGTCCTCCAGGGCAGCCTCAGGAGCAACCCCAGTGGACGACTCACAGGCAGAGGTGGAAATAAAACCACAGTTGAAACCCAGGGGCAGTGTGGCTAAGGAAGAAGACCCAAACCCTTCCCACCAATTGTACAAGTTGCAGATTAAATCCACAAGATCAACCAGGCAGACTCTGTGTCTGTGGAATATATAAAACGTCATTGAGAGCTCCCACAAAAACGCACTAGTTCTGATATCTGTGGACACTGGGGGCAAGAACACACAGGAGTAGGACCAGATTAGAATCCGAGTGCTCCCACAGCAGGTCCAGAGATCAGCACAGTGTTGGAGTGCACCCTAGGGAGGTGAGGTGGACTGTGGCTCCCAGCGGGGGAAGGGACTCTGACAGCAGTGACTCAAGAAAAACATTTTCTATTCCTATTTTTTGACTTGTTCTGTAGAATCTTTCGGATTATTCTTTTCTTTTTTTTCTTCCTTTCCCCCTCCTCTGTTGTAGTTGTCAATTTTATTGGCACTATGAAATCCAGTTAAGCATTTGAGGTTTTCTCAGTAACATTTTTTATTTTTGTTATAAACCTCTGTCTCTACATTGGGCTTTTGCAGTTATGTAGAGTTTTCCTTTTATTTTATTTTTTTTTCTTTTCTCTTTATTTTTTAAAACCTATTTTTTCTACATTTATTCCTTTGTTTGTTTTTCATACTGTTCTTTCCCCTTGCAGTTAATCTTTAATGTATATAAATCTTCTGTATCTACCTCAAATATTTAACTTTGCATATCTATTTTTCTTTCCTTTCTCTCCTTTCCTCTCAATATATTTGTTAGTTTTATTTTCATTGCTTTATTTCCCAATTGACACTTTGCTTTAGTTTTGTTTTCCAGTTTGTGCTTTAGTTAGTTTTGTTCTGGTAGATATAATTCTTGGTTTCCTTTGTTTGCCAGGTTAATCCACTGTACTTTATTTTTGTCAGACTGTTTTGATTTTGCTTGTGGGTATGTATATGTATATGTGTATATTCCATTATTTTAATTATCATTTGCCTGATTTTGTAACTGTCACTTGTCTGGGATTCATCTTTGGTTTCTCATTTTTGGATATTTGTTTAAATCTCACTTAATGCCATAACAAACCACTCATGGAATCTTTGTTCCTGACCAGAGATCAAGCCCCAAGGCTTTGGTGTGGGAGCACTGACTCCAAGACCCTAGACTACCAGAGAACTAACACTAGGGAGTATGAAATAGTGAGAACTCACACAAACAAAACCACCCGAATACAAGACCCAGAAACATCCAACTACCAATAGCACCCTGGTGCAACAAAAAAAACAAAAATACAAACCTAATCATCAGCAGACAGGTTTACCACCTCATTCAGCCTTGTCCATCAGAGGAAAAACAAAACAAACAAACAAAAACTCAGCACAAATCTCACCCTATATAAAGTTTACACAGACCACTGGCCCAACCTTAGGAGGGCAGAAACCAAAAGGAAGAAAGAATTTGACCTTCTTCACAGAAAGAATTCAATCTTTCTTTGAAGGCTGGAAAAAGGAGAACTCAAACACAATAAGCTAAAAAAAAATAATGAAAAGGCAGAGAAATACTACACAAATGAAGGAACAAACTAGAAACACATAAGTCCAAATAAATGAAGAGGAAATATGCAAACTACCTGAAAAAGAGTTTAGAATAATGATAGTAAAGATGATCAAAAAGCCACTACCTGAAAAATAATTCAGAATAATGATAGTAAAGGTGATAAAAGACCTTTAAAATATAATGGAGAAAATTCAAGAATCAATTTAAAAAGACCTAGAAGAACTAAAGAATAAACATACAGAGACAAACAACACAATTACTGAAATTAAGCAGATGAACAAATCAGTGAGCTGAAAGATAAAATGGTGGAAATAACTTCTGAAGAACAGAATAAAGTAAAAAGAATGAAAGGAACTCAGGACAGTCTCAGAGACCTCTGGGACCATATCAAATGTACCAACATTCAAATTATAGGGGTCTCAGAAGAAGAAGAGAAAAAGAAAGGGTATGAAAAAATTTTAGATGAGATTGTAGGTGAAAATTTCTTCAACATGGAAAAGGAAATAGTCAATCAAGTCCAAGAGGCACAAAGTCCCATACAAGATAAACCCAAGGAGAAACATGCAAGACACATACTAAACAAACTGACAAAGACTAAACACAAAGAAAGAATAGTAAGAGCAGCAAGGGAGAAGCAACAATTAACATACAAGGGAAACCCCATATGCTTAACAGCTGATCTTTCAGCAGAAACTCTGCAGGCCAGAAGGGAATGGCAGGATGTATTTAAAGTACTGAAAAGGAAAAATCCACAACCAAGATTACTGTACCTGGCAAGGATCTCATTCAAAATTGATGGAGAAATAAAAAGCTTTTCAGACAAGCAAAAGTTAAGAGAATTCAGTACCACTAAACCAGGTTTACAACAAATGTTAAAGGGACTTATACAGTCAAGAAATACAAGTGAAGAAAAAAGATCTACAAAATCAACCCCAAACAGTTATGAAAATGGCAATAGAAACATATATATCAATAATTACTTTATTTTTTTCTTTTTTTTTCATTTTATTTTATTTTATTTTTTTATTGTTTTTGCCATACAATGTCATAATATCACCATGGGTTTACATATGCTTCCCCTCCAGAACCCCCCTCCCTCCTCCATCCCCCCCAGGAAATCTCGCTGCACCAGTCCCGAGCATCAATCCTGGGCTGGCGATTGATTACACCTATGATAATTAACTTGTTTCAATGCCCTTCTCTCATATCATCCCACCCTTACCCTCATCCACAAAGTCCACGAGTCTATTCTATACATCTGCGTTCCTTTTGCTGTCTCGCATGTTGGGTTCTCATTAATAATTACTTTAAAAGTAAATAGATTTAATGCTCCAACCCAAAGACAGAGACAGGCTGAATGGATACAAAAACAAGACCCAGATATATGCTGTCTACAAGAAACCCACTTCAGGCCTAAAGACACTTATAGACTAAAAGTGAGAGGATCAAAAAATATATTCCATGCAAATGGGAAGCAAAAGATAGCTGGAGTATCAATCCTCATGTCAGACAAAATAGGCCTTAAAATAAAGAAGATTACAAGAGATAAGGAACACACTATATATGATCAAGGGATCAATCCAAGAGGAAAACATGACAATTGTAAATATCTATGCACCCAACATAGGAGCACCTCAATACATAAGACAAACACTGACAGACATAAAAGGAGAAATTGACAGTAACACAATAATAGTAGGAAACTTTAATACCCCACTCACACCAATGGACAAATCATCAAAACAGAAAATTAACAAGGAAACACAAGTCTTAAATAATACATGAGATGAGATGGATCTTATTGATATCTTCAGGACTTCCCATCCAAATGCAGAAGAATACAACTTCTTCTCAAGTGCACAGGGAACATTCTCCAGGACAGACCACACCTTGGGTCACAAATCAAACCTCAGTAAACTTAAGAAAACTGAAATCATATCAAGCATCTTCTTCAACCACAATGCTATGAGACTAAATATCAATTACAAGGAAAAAACTGTAAGAAATACAAACACGTGGAGATTAAACAACACATTTCTAAATAACTAACAGGTTACTGAAGAAATCAAAAGGGAAATCAAAAAATTTCTAGAAACAAATGACAATCAAAACCTATGGGATGCAGAAAAAGCAGTTCTAAGAGGGAAGTTTGTAGCAATATAATCCTACCTCATGAAACAAGAAAAACATTGAATAGGCAACCTAACTTTACACCTAAAACTGGAAAAAGAAGAACAAAAATTCCCAACAGACATGCAGAAATACAAAGGATTATAAGAGACTATTATGAACAACTATATGGCAATAAAATAGATAACCTGGAAGAAATGGACAGATTCTTAGAAAAGTTCAATCTTCCAAGACTGAACCAGGAAGAAACAGAAATTATGACCAACCCAATTACAAGGACTGAATGTGAAGCTGTGATCAAAAATCTCCCAAGAAACAAAAGCACAGGACCAGATGGCTTCACAGGAGAATTCTATCAAACATTTAAAGAAGAGCTAATTCCTATTCTTCTAGAACACTTTCAAAAAATTTTAGAGGAAGGAACAATCCAAACTCATTCTAGGAGGCCACCATCACCCTGATACCAAAACCAAACAAAGACAACACTAAAAAAGAAAACTGCAGACCAATATCAATGATGAACATAGATGCAAAAATCCTCAACAAAATTTTAGCAAACAGAATTCAGCAACACATCAAAAATCTCAAACGCCATGATCAAGTTGGGTTTATTTGAGGGATGTAAGAATTATTCAATATATGCAAATCAATGTGATACTCCATAATAACAAATTGATATATAAAAACCATATAATCTCATTAGATGCAGAAAAAGCCTTTGACAAAATTCAGCACCCATTTATGACTAAAACACCTCAAAAAATGGGCATATAAGGAACTTACCTCAACATAGTAAAGGCCATGTATGATAAGCCTACAGCAAACATCATTCTCAATGGTGAAAAACTGAAAGTATTCCCTCTAAGATCAGGAACAAGACAAGGGTGTCCACTTTCACCATTATTATGCAACATAGTTCTGGAAATCCTAGCTATAGCAATCAGAGAAGAAAAAGAAATAAAAGGAATCCAGATCAGAAAAGAAGTAAAGCTCTCACTGTTTGCAGACGACATGATACTGTGAATAGAAAACCCTAAAGATAGTATCAAAAAATTACTAGAGCTAATCAGTGAATTTAGCAGAGTTTCAGGATACAAACTCAATACACAGAAATCACTTGCATTTCTATATACTAACAATGAAAAATCAGAAAGAGAAATTAAGGAATAAATCCCATTCACCATTGCAACAAAAAGAATTAGATATCTAGGAATAAACCTATCTAAGGGGACAAAAGAACTGTACACGGAAAATTATAAGACACTAATGAAAGAAAGACTTGATGCTTTTGAACTGTGATGTTGGAGAAGACTCGAGAGTCCCTTGGACTGCAAGGAGATCCAACCAGTCCATCCTAAAGGAAATCAGTACTGGGTGTTCACTGGAAGGACTGATGTTGAAGCTGAAACTCCAATATTTTGGCCACCTCATGCGAAGAGCTGACTCATTAGAAAAGACCCTGATGCTAGGAAAGATGAAGGCAGGAGGAGAAGGGGATGACAGAGGATGAAATGGTTGGATGGTGTCACCGACTCAATGGACATGAGTTTGAGTAAATTCTGGGAGTTGCTGATAGACAGGGAGACCTGGCATGCTGTGGTCTATGGGGTCACAAAGAGTCCGACACAACTGAGCAACTGAACTTAATTGAATGAAAGAAATCAAAGACAACATAAACAGATGGAGAGATATTTCATGTTCCTGGGTAGGAAGAATCAATATTGTAAAAATGACTGTACTACCAAAGGCAATCTACAGATTCAATGTGATCCCTATCAAATTACCAATGGCATTTTTCACAGAACTAGATAAAAAAAAAATAACAATTCATATGGAAACAAAAGACTCCAAATAGCTAAATGAGTCTTGAGAAAGAAGAATGGAGCTGGAGGAATCAACCTTCCTGACTTCAGATTATACTACAAAGCTACAGTCATTAAGACAGTATGGCACTGGCACAAAAACAGAAATATAGACCAATGCAACAAGATAGAAAGCCCAGAACTAAACCCATGCACCTATGGGTACCTTATTTTTGACAAAGGAGGCATGACTATACAATGGGGCAAAGACAGCCTCTTCAATAAATGGTGCTGGGAAAACTGGACAGCTACATGTAAAAGAATAAAATTAGAACACTTCCTAACACCAAACACAAAGATAAACTCAAAATGGATTAAAGAACTAAATGTAAGACCAGAAACTATAAAACTCTCAGAGGAAAACATAGGCAGAACACTTAATGACATAAATCAAAGCAAGATCCACTATGACCCATCTCCTAGAGTAATGGAAATAAAAACAAAAGTAAACAAGTGGGACCCGATTAAACTTAAAAGCTTATGCACAGCAAAGGAAAGTATAAGCAAAGTGAAAAGACAACCCTCTGAATGGGAGAAAATAATAGCAAATGAAACAACTGGCAAGGCATTAATTTCCAAAATATATAACCAGCTCATATAACTCAATACCAAAGAAACAAACAACTCAATCAAAAAGTGGGAAAAAGACCTAAACAGACATTTCTCCAAAGAAGACATACAGATGGCTAACAAACACATGAAAAGATGCTCAACACGGCCCATTATTAGAGAAATGCAAATCAAAACTACAATGAGATATCACCTCACACTGGTCAGAACAGGCATCATCGAAAAGTTTACGAACAATAATTGCTGGAGAGGGTGTAGAGAAAAGGGAACACTCTAGCACTGTTGGTGGGAATTTAAATTGATACAGTCACTATGGAAGACAATGTGGAGATTCTTTGAAAAACTAGAAATAAAACCACCTCATGACCCAGCAATCCCATTCCTAGGCATATACCCTGAGAAAATCAAAACTGAAAGACACATGTATCCCACTGTTCATTGCAGCCCTATTTACAATAGCTATAACATGGAAGCAACCTAGACCAACAACAGATGAATGGATAAAGAACTTGTGGTACATATACATAATGGAATATTACTCAGCCATAAACAGGAACTCATTCAAGTCAGTTCTAATGAGGTGGATGAACCTAGAACCTATTATACAGAGTGAAGTAAGTAAGAAAGATAAAGATAAATATTGTATTCTAATGCATATATACAGAATCTAGAAAAATAGTACTGAAGAATTTATTTACAGGGTAACAATGGAGAAACAGACATAGAAAATAGACTTATGGACATGGGGAGAGGGGAGGAGAGGGTTAGATGTATGAAAAGAGTAACATGGAAACTTAAATTACCATATGTAAAATAGATAGCCAATGAGAATCTGCTGTATGGCTCAGGAAACTCAAACAGGGGTTCTGTATTAACCTAGAGGGCTGGGATGGGGAGGGAAATGGGAGGGAGGTTCAAAAGGGAGGGGATATATGTATACCTATGGCTGATTCATGTTGAGGTTTGACAGAAAACAACAAAATTGGGTAAACCAATTATTATTCAATTAAAAATAAATAAATTTAAAATAGTTGTCTATATTTTTAAGGTTGAATAATGTTTCATTATATTGTATACTACATTTTGTTTACTGATTTACTCATTGATGGACACTTGGGTTGTTTCAACCTTTTGGCTATTGTTAATAATGATGCTATATAAGCATGGGTGTGCAGATATTTGTTCAAGTTCCTGCTTTCAGTTCTTTGGGTATATACCCAGAAGTATAATTGCTGGATCACATGATAATTCTATGTGCAATTTTTTGAAGAAAAACCATTTTCCATAGTGGCTGCACCCTTTTACCTTCTTACTAGCAATGCACTAGGGTTCCAACTTCTCCATATCCTTACCAACACTAGTTATTCTGTTATTATTTTTTTTAATGTAGTAGCCACCCTAAAGGGCTTCCCTGGTAGCTCAGCTGGTAAAGAATCTGCTTGCAATGCAGGAGACCCTAGTTCAATTCCTGGGTCAGCAAGATCCCCTGGAGAAGGGGTAGACTACCCAATCCAGAGTTCTTGGGCTTCCCTGGTGGCTCAGATGGTAACAAATCTGTCTGCAATGTGGGAAACCTGGGTTCGAAACTTAGGTTGAGAGGATCCCCTGGAGGAGGACATGGCAACCCACTCCCGTATTCTTGCCTGGATAATTTCATGGACAGAGGAGCCTAATGGGCTACAGTCCATAGAGCTGCAAAGGCTTCGACATGCCTGAGTGACTAAGTATGCATACATGCCATCCAAAAACTCTGAAGTGTTATCTCATGATTCTGATTTGCATTTCCCTGGTAGTTGGTTTTCATGACCTTCTTTCTAATATTTAGCATTATTCTTTTAAAGGAGTCAGACATCTCTAGACAGCATATGTTAATGAGCATAGAAAGACAATGCCTCTATATGAGAAAAGCAACATGGATGCTGCTGTTTGATGGTGAACACTTGACACACACATACATATGTGTGTGTGTAACACAAGTAAGAGTGAGGCTTTGAGTTTCCCTTTATAGCCCTTCAGAGATTAAAGATCCTTGCATGAAGAGGTATGCTACTGGCAGCCTCCAGGGAACACCAGAAGGCTGTGGGTTTGCTTGGCTCAGGCCCTGGTCTGCAATCCTTGGCAGTGGGTTCAGGAATAGTAGGCTATCTGGATTCCGCTTTTGGTCCCATTGATTCTCATTACCATATAAAATTCCAAGCTGGGGAATTTGAGCTAGAAAACAGTTTCAGAAATTCCTGTTAATTCTGCTAGGATGTTTGGGGGAAGCAACCAAAATTATAACTCTCTTATATTATGTGAACTCAGTTTAACCCTCAGTGAAAAACTGAGGACTCTTGGATCACATCAAAGTTATATGCTTTTTCACCACAGGGCCATAGGAGAAGAAATATTTAATATGTGCTAGGCTTTGGGCTAGCTTCTTTTCACAAAGTAGCTTATAAATTGTATACTACTATATTTTACAAGCAAACAAACAAAAACCAAAAAACAGGTTAGTGATTTGCCAAGGTCACATACCTAATAAGTGCTAGAAACAGAACTAAAATCCAGGTGTAGTTATAAACCATGCTATCTCTGGAAATATCTATTACACATTGGGCATAATATGGCTATTTTTATTATATTTCCTTTAGTGACTAAAAGTAGGTTATCTTTGCAATTCACAGATTAGGTTTAGTATCCTTAGAAGTATTATGGAATTTTGGAAAGTGAAAGTTTTAAGTTGCTCAGTCATGTCCAACTCTTTGAGACCCCATGGACTATAGCTCACCAGGCTCATCTGTCCATGGGATTTTCTAGGCAAGAATACTGGAGTGACTAGCCACTCCTTTCTCCCAGGGACCTTCACAACTCAGGGACTGAACTCAGGTCTCCTGTATTGCAGGCAGTTTCTTTACTGTCTGAGCCACAACCGCAGCCCATGGAATTCTGAAATACTCTAAAAATGACTCAGTTGAGAAGATTCTAGCTTGATGCTTATTAAAAAGTGAATAGCTGTTGAATAGATGTTCTATGATTTACTTACAAATGCTTAAGCTTACCCAAGTCACAGAAGAAGACTTGGCATGGTCTTGTTTATCAGAGTCAGATTCCAGAAAATGTAAACCCCAGAAAAATTAGGTTTTTTATCTTTCGAACTCTTTGGGGAGTGAACTGCATATAAAGAGGTAGCGCAAGCCAAGAGGTGATTATACCACTGTTTATGAGTTTCTGTTCTAACACCGCTTTGTTTATCTCACTCCTGTTGGCCAAAAAAACATTTAAAATGTATTAAAAATATAAAACCTGCCCTATAATAACACTCAATTGCCTGCCATGTGATAGCAATGCTCAGGGGTACCTTTTATCTAAGGACTTCACAGGGCTTTATATACTCATTAACTCACAACCCATCTGTTTTACTTCATTTTATAGCAGAGAAACAGAGGCATCATGGAAATCACACAATATGTTGTACAGCAGCTTAACAGGGGATTCTTCAGATTCTGAGTCTCTGGCCTGTTCATTCCTGACTTAATAAGATTTCCCCAGAGATGGAGAGCAAGCAACATCATAGCTAATATTATTGAGTGTATTAAGTTCTTAAGTCTGTACTAAATGCTATGTATCAGTTTGAATGTGTTTCACCTTACAAATTCTGTTGGGTGGAAGGTGTTATTATCAAGTAAAACAACTGAGGACCAGAGAGGTTGTTATTGCTGTCAATTTATAGTAAATGATGGAACCAGGATTCAAACCAGCTGGAGCCCGTGTGCTAGGTCCTTGCATGACACTGCCTCTCAACATAACAGAAGGTCTTGTGTTTTAAACATATTAAGGCTTAGTGGTTTCAGAGAAAGCAGCAATTTTGCTCTGAAATATATGAAGCTGTGTATCAGTGTATTAATTGATGTTCTGCAGAGAAACAGAACCAACAGGATATGCATGACTATAAATCTATAAATATTAATAAAAAATTTAAAAATATATATATAAAGAGATTGGGTTTAAGGAAACTGGCTTACATGATTGTGGAGGCTTTTAGTCTTTGGTAAGTCCCATTATCTTTAAACTGGCAGGCTGGAGACCAGGAAAAAGCTGCAATCTGAGTACAAAGGCAGTGTTTTGGCAGAATTCCTTCTTGGTGAGGGAGGTCAGTCTTTGTTCTATTAAGGCCTTCAACTCACCGGATGAGGCTGACCTACTTTAGGGAGAGTAATCTGCTTTACCAAAATCCACCAATTTAAATGTTGCTGTTGTCCCAAAAACCACATTCACCGAAACATCCAGAAGGTGTGATCAAGTATCTGGGTACCGTGATCTAGCCAAGTTGACACGAAGACTAATCATCACAACCAAACAGTATCAGGGAAGTTTTCCTGATGATTAATAAGCCATTATCTGATCCTTTAGTCAGAAGGGGGCAGAGATTTCAGTTTCTGCATCAATCAGTACCTCGAACCTGCTTTTATAACCTCATGGGCTATGTGAGATACAAGGCAGGTGCCAGGACCCACTGTCCACTGTTTGCTTTGCTATCTTCAGTGCACTGGGGCTCTGACCCTGAAGTCAGGGTCCACCCTCCCTCGACTCCTCTTCTGTCATAGCTCTGGGTTACTGAAGACCTTCACTGTGAACTATCTTCATCATCAGAATCATGTATTGATACCCTCCTTCATCTGAGCTCCCCTCTGAAACTCACCTGGCTTTGGTTTCCTGATCTCCATAGTTGGTTCTCTGTACTTTTCAAGGTAACTAATGCAACACATCTTGAAATTCTAAATGCAATTCCTAACTTCCAAGGAAGCAAAGCTAAATTGTTAGTTCTTTTAAATTTAGGTCTTCTATTTTAAGCCCCTCTGGAGATTATACTGGGTACTTATAGGTTGCTCAGAAAATTGATGGCAAACTTTCTTAGCTTCTCTCTCTGTTTCCACCTTCGTAACATTGTGATAATACTACCATGTTCTTCAAGCTTATTGGGAGAGTCACATGAGAACATTTACATTAAAATGCCTTGAAAAGTAAACTTACAGTGTGTGTGAGATATTTGTAACTTCTAGAAGCAGTTCTTTTCTTATGGCTCCAAAGAGTGACTTATACCTTGTTCATCAAAACAGCCACAATACGTATTTCAGACCATGCACAAGGAAACACTGACCCTGGCAAGAGGATGAGGTGGTTAGAGATTATGCGTGGTTAGTGATTTTCAGGTAAGACTCTTAGTACCTCTTAAATGTCACTTTATAGGTGCTCAGCAATTTCACTTTCATGGAAGAGTGACTTTGTTCTATGTATATGCTGATCTATTGGCTGGATTCTATTTATGAGCAAAATAAACTACTTAAGATATTATGGACATTTGAGTGGTATAAATGGGACAAAAGAACAGTTGCAAATGATATCACAATAAATATCAGCTTTAAATTCTCTCTCAGCCCTTAGCTAAAGATGCAATTAAGCTGGTTATTACAAACTCATATTTATTAGCCATATTAAATAATTTCACAAGTGATAAAAACAGAGCCCTCAAGAGATGGATAATAAAACAGTAAAAGAAAGAAATAACATGAAAAATTAAAAGGAGGCACTGACCCACTTATGGATCAAATTTAAAAATAAATACAATTAACATTATATTCATTGAGCAGTTATGCTATACCAAACAAACAGGGTTTTAAGCTTATTATATGTGACAACTCACTTAATTGTCATAGCAATCATATGAAGAATTATCATTTCCATTTTATCAATGAGGAAAGATGCACAGAGAGGTTACTACTTTGCCCTAGGTCAAACAGCTGGTAAAAGGCACAGCCAAAAGTTGAACCCAAGCAGGCAGTCTGATTCCAGAGCCTGTGCTCTTATTCAGCAGGCTAGATTAAATGAGAGAAAGTGATAATCAAAGATCCATACAAAGTGACTATCAAAGATCCATATAAAATTCAAAGTATTATAGTCATGACTACGGTTAGAAGGTTCATTTAAGATAATCTATCAGAACCCCTCCTCTTGCATCTGAGGGAACAGGACTGATTAAACTGTTCAAGTTCACAGGTGAACTCAAGCAGAAGCTAAATTTGTTCTTTTTCAGACATCAGTACTGTCAGCACCCTGTATCACCCTCCCCTCATTATGTTGAAAGTGTGGATTCTAATTGTGTTGCAATTCTGGCTTTTGCCAATGCTATCTTAAGATAGTTCAGTGCAATGAAAGAAAAAAAATGATGGCAAACTGGAGTAGGGAGTTAAATAAATTAAAATAGTAGCAAAAGGACAATAACATCTCAATTACTGAGGTTCTTTTAGGGGCAGATCTATTCCTAAGATTCAGCAAGTCCAGTCCCCATGACTTCTTGACACTTGAATGAACATCTGCATATTAAGTGACTGCCTCTCCAACTTTCACCACTTACTCACCTACGTGTCTAGTCCCATACAGAATTCTGGAGTTGAAAACATTCATCTGTCTCACCATAGATCTCCTTCCTGAGAGTTGCGTTCAAAGATGTCTCCCTCAAAGATTGCCTTCAATACTTAATCATTTTGACAATATTAAATATGCAAGTGCTAAAAATAAATTAGTTCAATAAAGTGGGGTTTTGAAAGCTTTCCTTCTTTACTCCAGAAATGTTCCTGTCTTTTAGACTCACATTTTCCAGTAACAAACCCCAAATAATAATTTAAGGAATGTAATTATTAGGTATAACTTGAATGTTACCAGCCTCACCAGCCTGTGGGAACAAATGAGATCACTGAAGTGTTTATACCCACTTTTCACTGGTGTGGTGCTTGCGTCCCAGCTCCTACGGCTTTTGCCACCGGCAAAGCCTATTAACAATATTCAAGGAATAAAAATAAAGTCTAACCTTTTTTTCCTTTATGCTTAGTCTAGTTTCACTTCCTCCTAGGGTGCTGTGTGCAGAGGCCATGCACACAGCACTGCTTCAGACCAAAGTTCTTAGTGGGAAATGATTATGTCTGACACTTCAGCTTAGTGGACCATGTGCAGAAGGGCTGCACCAATTCAAGATGGCGGTGGCATACTGTGTGTAGATAGCTTAGGGGTTCCCTGGGGATGGCCGGGTTTCTCTGCATCTGGATCTGTAGCTGTGATCAATAGTAGGCCTCTATATGAAAAGTTGAAAGGAAAGATGATGATCCTTTTAAATAGAATTCAGAATGCAGAGGAGTCTTTTAAGAATTGAAAAAGCTATTACTTCAGGTCCCTGCCCTGGCTTCCCCAGATTTAGATCAACCCTTTGACCTTTATATTCAAGAGAGAAGGGTAATCGCTCTTGAAGTATTAGTTCAAAAACTGGCTGCTTACTTGCTGCTGCTGCTGCTGCTAAGTCACTTCAGTCGTGTCTGACTCTGCGATCCCACAGACGGCAGCCCACCAGGCTCTGCAGTCCCTGGGATTTTCCAGGCAAGAGTAATGGAGTGGGTTGCCATTGCCTTCTCCGGGGGCTGCTTACTTGAGTGATGTTTATTTCTTTAAACACTTAGGTCAAACTGCTAAAGGATGGCCTCCTTGCCTATGGGAAGTATCTGCTACTATAGCCCTGATAAAAGAGGCTAAAAAGTTAACATCTGGTTAGCCAGTCACTATTTGGACTCCCCACCAGGTTCAGGCTTTAGTGAGTTCTAAGGGAGCAGGATGGCTATTTTCCATAAGGTTGATTCAAGGTCAGGTTATGCTTTTAGACAACCTAGAGGCTACTATACACACCTGTCACAAGATAAATCTTGCCATCCACTGCCTGCAGAAATGGGGGCCCCAGGAGTGTGACTGTATAGAAGCCATTGATGTGATCTATTCCAATTGCCCCAGCCTAAGAAATAAGACTCTCCTAAATGCTGAAGAGGAATGATTCACAGATGGGAGCAATTTTGTGAGAGCGAAAAAGGCTGGCAGGATATAGTCACCTCCTAGGCCCAAGTCAATGAAGCACGCAACCTAATCCCGGGGACTTCTGTTCAAAAGGCCAAGCTGATGGCCCTCACCCAAGCCTTGTAGCTGGTTGCAGGGAAGATCTTAAGTGTTTACAAAGACTCCTGGTATGCCATTCTACATATACACAGGGCTACTTGAAAGGACAGAGGTATGCTTACTGTGAAAAAAAGACAGGTGAAACATGGCTTGAGCATACTGAAGTTCTTAAAAGCAGCACAGCTTCCAAAAAAGGTGGCAGTGATTAACTGTAGGGATCACCAAAAGAGGGATAGCAGAGTTAACAAAGGGAAACAAGGCAGAAGCAAATGCCAAAAAGGACAGCCCTAGAATGACTAACCTGGTAACTACCCCTCATACCTTGAAGGCTAGATCCACCCAGTGGTTCAAAGTCCCAAATGGGGCTTCAGTAAAGATCTAGGAGGCCATGTGTGGCTAGTTAGTGAACATGAGCCATGCTTCTTTCCCCAAACTGTGGCTTATCAGCCCATCAGGAAAACTCATCAAAGAACTCACTAAGGGAGTGAAGCCCTACATAATTGGCTAGTTGATGTCATGGTAACTCCTGGCATGAAAAGTATCATCAGTCAGAAAGTTGAAACAGTCCCCATCTACACAATGAATAACTCTTAACACCAGACTGCCAGAAGCTCCCAGATAAGGCCCAGTCGTACCAGAGGGACATCTGCTGGGGAAGATAGGCTGATTTCACTGTCATGCCTAGATCATCAGGTAGCTTCAGGTGGAAAGATGCTGCCCACGCATATGTTTTCAGGTCGAGGAGAAACACTCTCCCTAGAACTGAAACTGCAGCCAAAGTGGCTAAGGCCATTATTAAAAGAGATCATATCCATTACTAAAAGAGCTCCTGTGGGCTCCTAGGAGCTCTACGAAGTGATAATGGCCCAGCATTGTGTCCCAAGTGATCAAGAAGATAACAAGTGCCCTGGGCATAAAATGGACCTTGCACCCCCAATCCTCAGGGAAAGTAGAGAGATATGATTAGACCTTAAAATGAACCTTAGCCAAGCTGTGCCTGGAGACTCAAGAAAACTGAAGTAAGTTACTCTGAATTTGCCCTACTCTGCATGTAGTTAGCTCCAAGATATATGGGATATCCAAGAGATATCCCAAGTGTGGTGGGATGAGCTAAGAGATGGAAGGGAGGCTAAAGAGAGAGGGGACATATGTATACTTATGGCTCATCCATGTTGATGTATGGCAGAAACCAACACAATATTGTAATTATCCTTCAATGAAAAAGAAATAAATTAAGAAAAAACTATAAATGCTAAAAGTGTAGGGGGTAATGGAGAGGCATTAGGTCCATATTTAAGCTTCTAAAAATCAAGTAAAATATTGCCTTGCTCAATGTGGGAATGCAAGTAATAATTTGCATAAAGTTTTGATTCCTAAAAAAAAAATATCAAAACTTAAGTGTATATGAACTTATGTATGGTAGACTCATGCCCCAAGCAGAAAACCAATAACAGTGTGACCAAGGATATTTAAGGATGGAACTTCACTGATTATTGGATCTATCACTTCCAACCTGAAACAGGAAAGGACCATTAGACAAACTGTATTTAAGAGGAACCTCAAAAACTGAAAATAAAGCACTAAATACCACTCTCCTCCTAGCAGCAATCCCAATATAAACCCATCCATAGCAGTGAGCCTCAGCATCAGGGCACACTTTTGCTTATTAGGCAAAAGACCTAGATACCTTCATTTTTAGGAAAAATCTGCAAGTCTTTAAGGCCACTCAACAATTGTTGCATACCCTGTTGTCAATCCTACCTGATAGGCAACGTTACTCTTACAAACTGGACAGTACAACTTACAACCTGAAATGGCAACCATGTCCAAGTTCCAAACTGTAAATAAACTGATGTCAAAACTGGTCCCAGTTATGACACTTAGTCCAAAAGAGACAAACACAGCTAAGTAGGATATCTAAATGTCCCGGTAAGACCCTAGATATACCTATGTAGTTAGAATGCCAGGGTACCAGTCCTTCAAGAACTCAACTTAATGGCACAGAGCTGGTGGGGGAGGCTGGGTATCCCAATGCTCGGACAATACCAAGGAAAGGGGCTATATCACCACTGGAACAGAGGGCCAGATCTGAGGCTGATTCAAGTTTACAATCAGACCAGTAACAAAAAGGGGAAGCCACAACGTTCCAAAAGGGCAGCAGTACTACTACTTTCAGGAATCACTGGACTCTTAGGCATGCCAGTGACCTTGGCCCAGGGAAGCAGATATAACACTTGTCACCATAAAAAGGTAACAGCCCCCATGGAGACAACCGCTGATTACACTGGTCTTGACTTCAATCTGTTACTGAAGTCTGCTGACTCACTGTTCAGAACTGTCCTGGGAAACAAAATTGCCCTAGATTAGCTGACCAGGTAAGGGTCTATACATTAGCCAATACGAAGTGCTGTTTGTACTTTAATGAAACTGGCCCGTCTTGCTGTATCTCATTGTTGGCAGAACCCAGGATACGCAAGGCGAGAGTGTGGAAGGCGGAAGAAGATGTGAGGAGACTGCATGCAGAGGCCTTGCCCCAAGAACTTTGGGCTAAAGTTCCCAGTGTGAAAACTGCAGAAATTCTTTATTCACAGCAGCAAGGCAGACACGCTTTACTCTCTAATGGCTGACAAAGCAGAAACAACAATTAGGCAACTGGACTCAAGGCGACTTGCCTAAACTTGATGACAAAAGCTTTTCAGGTGCTGCTTATATAGGTTATCTGCAGTGCTACAAATGATCTCAGCTGTTAAATAATCATTATCTACAAAACGTGGGTCAAGAGCCGAGAGGCTAGGGACCCAGAGAGCCTAACCACTGCCATCTTGGCTAATTCCCTCTTTCCCTACATGGCCTAATTAAATAAAGTGCAGACAGACTACTGGAAAAAGCCACCAGTCTAGCAGAAATCCAGCAGCCTAATCTGGCTGGATAAACCTGGAGTGGGGCAAAACAGGCCCTCCCTAGCATCACTTTTTTCTACTCTTTTCTACTCTTCCTGGGCTCCTTAATGACCATTATTCTCTTGCTAATATTTGGGCCATGCATGCTAAATGGTCTCCAAAAGCTTAGCATCCATAAGACATTGTGGTTGTTCAGGGATGTGAACAGTTAGGGCTGAGGCCTGATGACAATCAAACACATCTAAAAGAAGCTGGGGAGAAGTTCTGCTCCTCTACCCGGGGGTTATTATTACCCCCAAATCAGCAGGGAGTAGTTACTGAAAAAGAACCTGTGCCCCTCAAGAATCAGGAGCAGTACAAGATAACCAGTAAAGCGGTATTAACAATTCCCAAGGAATAAAAATAGAATCTGGGTAATAAAATAAGGGTCTAACCCTTTTTCCCTTTGTGCTTAAAGTTGCTCACGAGGTGCTGCATGCAGAGGCCTCGCCCCAAGAACCTTGGGCTAAAGTTCCAGTGTGAAAAAAACACCCACTACACCTCAATTCAGATGGCGGTGACGGGCGCTTGGCTGAGACCTGGACCCAACTGCACAACTTGCCTGTCTCTCGAGAACTCCGCCACCTCACGAGAACTGTGCTAGCCCTGCGGGAACTCTGCTAACCCCGCTAGAGGTCTTCCCATTTCCTTCCCAGATCCCTGTAAAGCAGCCCTATCCATGTCCTGTTGGGAAAGCCTGTGCTCGTATCTTTCTATTCTTTGATTAATGAGTAAGTCTGTCCTTTGCTTCTGAACGAAACTACATCTCGTTCTGTTGATGCAAGTGACGCTGAGGAGGAGAACCCCTGTTAGAGCTGGACTCGGGAAGGGCAATCACACTTTGGTAGGCACTCTCATGGGCGGCACTTCCATGGCATCTGTGCTCTGCTGGGCACAGAGTCTAGTGCTTGTTGCTGTCCTTCAGGTGCCTAGGGTGGAGTGAGTGAAACACTTTACCCTTGGAATGAAATGCAGACACAGGAAGTCAAAGCAGAGTCACTTGGTGGCCACCGTGTTACAGAACTGAGGACGGTTACTTCACTGTGTAATAGGCTCCAGTTTCGTCCACCTCAGTAGAACTGACGAGTAGCCTCCTCTGCTCAGGAGCAGGCCTACATTTAGGGCATAGGCTATTGAGTGCAATGCCATTCTTGGTCAGTTCTCAAGAAGCAGGAATTTTAAGGAATGCCTCCCTGAGTCCATGAAATTATAGATAGGTTTTCAGGACTCTGAGAATGCCTCTGGAATTGCGTAAGAAATTAACTGTTGTAGGGGCAAATGGAAATTTTTCTGTGGAGAGGGTCCAGTACTTTCAGCAGATCCTCAAAGGGGTCCAGAAGCTGAAAGACTAAGAACTATCTCCCTCATCCAAACTTGTTATGAGGTTATACTCCTTACCCCATTGCTCTGTACTCTTTCCCAGAGGACTCTTTTTTTTCCTTTATTTTTTTAATTGAAGGATAATTGCTTCACAGAATTTTGTGGTTTTTCTGTCATACATGAACAAGAATCAGCCAGAGGTACACCCATGTCCCCTCTCTCCCAAAACTTCCTCCCTTCTCCCTCCCCATCTCACCCTTCTAGATTGTCATAGAGCCTCCCAGGGGACTCTTTAGGCCCCCTCCACTTGAGGCAGGCTGCAGGGAGAGAAGTCTGCTTACTCTGCTCTGCAAATAGACTTTTCTCATGCCTCACCCCCTGCAAACTCTCTAAACATGCTCAAATATGAGATATGACTATGTTCAAGACTATGGTTCTGAAAGACATCCTTGCTACATGAATTTAATTAAATTTAGAAAAGGTAAGCTTGTACATCTTATTGCCAGTCCTCCTGAATTTGTAGTAGAGGTTGTATTACCATTTTAAAACAGCCTTGGGGGTGAAAAAACCTCTTAGAGAGAGTGACAACTTATTCTGGGGAAATAGTAGGAGTGGTAATGGAGAGTGTTGATTTAATTAATTTTATTGCCTATCTGCATTGCTCAGGAACAGGTAAAATAACCAAATAAAATGGCAACATTTCATTTTCATGACCCCTGCAGTCAAGTTCAGGGGGAATTTACTAAACTGCAGAAGCTGCTGTGGAAGGCACAGTTCAAAGAACATGAATGAGATGGGGAGGTCCCAGCATTCAGAGACAACTTGGGTCTCCTAAAACTGAGCTCAAGTGGGATTGTGGGCACTGGCTTAAAGCAAGGGCATGGCCCTCACCTTAGGAAAGGGTACCCTGAGGTTAAGCATGGTGGCGGGAGGATACCAGGGTAGCCAGTAGGACATTTGGGAATAGGTTTTATCTCCAGGGGAGCCTCATACTTCTTTAACTTGTGTTGATTCATACTTTATTCCATACTTTTCCTTTTTTTTCCTCTTTTTGCTCCAAAGTGGCTCAATTAATTAACAAGTGGCCTGTATACCTTTCCTAGAATATTCCATTTTCTTCTTTCTTTGGGGATAGCAGGAAACTGTTCCCCACTTACTTGTGGGAGCAGCAAAACTGCAGACTTTCTTCTTCCTCTGTATCATTTTGTTGTCATGGTTCCCCTCTGCTCCCCAGAGAAGGAAGTTAAAACCTGCACTGCACTGGGCACACAGTGGGTCAAGGTTTTCCACTGCACTTGCGAATGGAGCTGAGCATTTCTGCAGTCACTCCAGACGGCTCCCTTTCTTGATGGAACTGTCCTGAAGATGGGGCTGTGTGGACTGGGCAGGCTTCCCAGCCTCGGAGCCCTTGCAGCTGAAGCAACATTTGCTCCTCAGACAAGCAGCATTTGCTCCTCAGACTTCACTTCTGGCCCCTCCTAAATGCCAGATTGCTCCTGTCCTTAAGGGTTTTGACTCATTCTTAACTGTCAAGTTTCGGCATTGCCTAAGAGCTTGGCTCCACTCTGTTTGCTTGTAACAAGCAGCATTTTACCTACTTTTTGAGATGCTGAGAATGGGGAAGCAGGCCATGAGAATCAAAAGTCCAAGCGTGGGGGGCTGTGGGCCACTACTCCAGGCCTCAGGAAGTCAGTCCCAGAGCTGCAGCTCCACCCAGCTAGTCATACCCAGTGACCTTATTGTGCAAACCCGGTTCACCTCCTCCACACTCACAGATGGCAGGGCTTAGATTCCAGGTGTGCAGCAATGAGGACATGTGCAGGAGGCCTTCTATCACTGGCTGGTTTCTCTCTTCAGAGGCTGATTGAGGCAGAGCTACGCAATGGGAAATTTGGTGAACACGATTGCTTTTCTGCCTGTAATGGAAGTTTCCAGCTTTGCTCTGGTAAGTGTTATAAAAGATGCAGAAAAGAGAGTCACCCGTTTTTTCTCTGAGATGTTCATGGTTGGAGCACATTCATCAATGGCATAAATGAGAAAGCCCTTTGCCACACCACTTGTACTTGGCTAGCAAAGTGGGGCAAAATTCAAAAGGAGGAAAGAGAATTTAGAGAGCACCTCCCTTCTTTACTTTCTGTCATGGAAAATATGATTCTGGTTCTGTTGCTGTCTTCAGATGTAGCAGGAGCATTTGAATCTGTGAGGATCCCCCTCTGGCTCAGTTTCCAGATTCTGATCTCACACACTAGTAAAGTGATGCTCAAAATTCTCCAAGCCAGGCTTCAGCAATACGTGAACCATGAACTTACAGATGTTCAAGCTGGTTTTAGAAAAGGCAGAGGAACCAGAAATCAAATTGCCAACATCCGCCAGATCATCAAAAAAAGCAAGAGAGTTCCAGAAAACCATCTATTTCTGCCTTATTGACTATGCCAAAGCCTTTGACTGTGTGGATCACAACAAACTGTGGAAAATTCTGAAAGAGATGGGCATACCAGACCATCTGACCTGTCTCTTGAGAAACCTGTATGCAGGTCAGGAAGCAACAGTTAGAACTGGACATGGAACAACAGACTGATTCCAAATAGGAAAAGGAGTACATTAACACTGTATATTGTCACCCTGCTTATTTAACTTATATGCAGAGTACATCATGAGAAACGCTGGGCTGGAAGAAGCACAAGCTGGAATCACGATTGCTGGGAGAAATATCAATAACCTCAGATATGCAGATGACACCACCCTTATGGCAGAAAGTGAAGAAGAATTAAAGAGCCTCTGTATGAAAGTGAAAGAGGAGAGTGAAAAAGTTGGCTTACAGTTCAGCATTCAGAAAACTAAGATCATGGCGTCTGGTCCCATCACTTCATGGGAAATAGATGGGGAAACAGTGGAAACAGTGTCAAACTTTATTTTTCTGGGCTCCAAAATCACTGCAGATGGTGACTGCAGCCATGAAATTACAAGACACTTACTCCTTGGAAGGAAGGTTATGACCAATCTAGATAGCATATTGAAAAGCAGAGATATTACTTTGCCAACAAAGGTCCATCTAGTCAAGGCTGTGGTTTTTCCAGTAGTCATGTATGGATGTGAGAGTTGGACGGTGAAGAAAGCTGAGTGCCAAAGAATTGATGCTTTTGAATTGTGGTATTGGAGAGGACTCTTGAGAGTCCCTTAGACTGCAAGAAGATCCAACCAGTCCATCCTAAAGGAGATCAGTCCTGGGTATTCATTGGAAGGACTGATGGTGAAGTTGAAACTCCTTGGCCACCTCATGCAAAGAGTTGACTCATTGGAAAAGACCCTAATGCTTGGAAGGATTGGGGGCAGGAGGAGAAGGGGACTACAGAGGATGAGATGGCTGGATGGCATCACCAACTGGATGGACATGGGTTTGGGTAGACTCCAGGAGTTGGTGATGGACAGGGAGGCCTGGTGTGCTGCAGCTCACGGGGTCACAAAGAGTTGGACACGACTGAGCGACTGACCTGAACTGAACTGATGGGTATATGCTGCTGCTGCTGCTAAGTCACTTCAGTTATGTCCAACTCTGTGCAACCCCAGAGACAGCAGCCCACTAGGCTCCCCAATCCCTGGGATTTTCTAGGCAAGAACACTGAAGTGGGTTGCCATTTCCTTCTCCAATGCATGAAAGTGATAAGTTGAAGTGAAGTCTCTCAGTTGTGTCCTACTCTTAGAGACCCCATGGACTGCAGCCCACCAGGCTCCTCCATCCATAGGGTTTTCCAGGCAGGAATTACTGGAGTGGGGTGTCATTGTCTTCTCTGTGACGGGTATATAGGTTATACTATAAACTACTTTATAATTCTTCAATTCTTGAACTAAATCATGACTTTTATATTTTTCAAAAGATAAGTTCTGGCGGTCTAGGGGATATTTTGGAAGGCATGAGTCTGGAGACAGGGAGAAAGCTAAGGAAGAACTGAATTATGCTGGGGCATTGAAAATGGAGAGCAGATCCTGGATGCAAGAGACAATTAAAAGCTGGTTTCACCAAAATTGAAAAGGACACATGTATCCCATTGTTCATTGCAGCCCTATTTACAATAGCTAGAACATGGAAGCAACCTAGATGACCATCAACAGATGAATGGATAAAGAACTTGTGGTACATATACATAATGGAATATTACTCAGCCATAAAAAGGAATTCATTCAAGTTGGTTCTAATGAGGTGGATGAACCTAGAACCTATTATACAGAGTGAAGTAAGTCAGAAAGAGAAAGAAATATTGTATTCTAACACATATATATGGAATTTAGAAAAATGGTACTAAAGAATTTGTTTACAGGGCAACAATGGAGAAACAGAGATAAAGAATAGACTTATGGACGTGGGAAGGGGGAGAAGACAGTGAGATGTATGGAAAGAGTAACATGGAAACTTATATTACCATATTTAAAATAGATAGCCAACAGGAATTTGTTATATGGCTCAGGAAACTCAAAGAGGGGCTCTGTATCAACCTAAAGGGGTGGGATGGGGAGGGAAATGGGAGGGAGGTTCAAAAGGGAGGGGATATGTGTATACCTATGGCTGATTCATGTTGAGGTTTGACAAAAAACAATAAAATTTTGTAAAGCAATTATCCTTCAAAAAAATATTTTAAAGCTGGTTACAATATACTTGATGACCAACTGAATGTGAGTGCTGTAAAGACAGAGGAGATACTGGGATTGTGTTCAGTTCAGTTCAGTGGCACAGTTCAGCTCAGTCCGACTCTTTGTGACCCCATGGGCCGCAGCACGCCAGGCTTCCCTGTCCATCACCAACTTCCAGAGTTTACTCAAACCCATGTCCATTGAGTCGGTGATGCCATCCAGCCATCTCATCCTCTGTTGTTCCCGTCTCCTCCTGCCCTCAATCATTCCCAACATCAGGGTCTTTTCAAATGAGTCAACTCTTCGCATGAGGTGGCCAAAGTATTGGAGTTTCAGCTTCAACATCAGTCCTCCCAATGAACATTCAGGACTGATTTCCTTTAGGGTAAACTGGTTGAATCTCCTTGCTGTCCAACCAAGGGTCTTCTCAACACCACAGTTCAAAAGCATCAATTCCTCAGCTCAGCTTTCTTCACCATCCAACTCTCACATCCATACATGACTGAAAAAACCATAGCCTTGACTAGATGAACCTTTGTTGGCAAAGTAATGTCTCTGCTTTTTAATACACTGTCTAGGTTGATCATAACTTTCCTTCCAAGGAGTAAGCATCTTTTAATTTCATGACTGCAGTCACCATCTGCTGTGATTTTGGAGCCAAAAAATAAAGTCTGCCACTGTTTCCACTGTTTCTGCATCTGGTACGTGTCGGCAGTGGTCTACTGCAGGGACAGGGGCTCTGGGTGTGGGTATGGCATAAGTCCTCTTGGAGGAGGTCACCATTAACCTCACCATGGAGCTACCAGAACTTACATAGGCCTGGGAAATAGACTCTTGGAGGGCACAGCAAAACCTTGTGCTCTAGGACCAAGGAGGAAGGAACAGTGACCCCACAGGAGACTTGCCTGTGGGTGTCTGCAAGTCTCTGGCGAAGGCAGGGGTCGGTGGTAGCCTGCTACAGGGTTGGGGCACGGTCTGTAGCAGTACATGCATGGGATCTTTTGAAAGAGGTCACCATTATTTTCATTATCTCCACCATAGCTTAGGATTGTGTAGCTCCTACCAAAATGGGAGTTTCTGAAGAAAGAGCAGGAGAACATTTGGGGAATAGTGCAATAAACTGGGACTTCCCTAGTGGCTCAGTGGTAAAGAAGCTGCCTACCAGTGCAGGAGATGTGGATTGGATCCCTGGTTCAGAAAGATCCCCTCCTGGCTCAGGAGAAGGAAATGACAACCACTCGAGTATTCTTGCCTGGGAAATCCCAGGGACAGAGAAGCCTGGCAGGCTATAGTCCATGAGGCCACAAAGAGTCGGACATGACTTAGTGACTGAACATGCAAACACACAATAAACCGAGTCAGATATTTTGAGTCTGAGGTGTCAGTGAAGCATTCCAATGGAGAGTCACATATGTGGTTAGAACTGTGGGGTTTGAAGTTCAAAGAGAAAGTCCCTGGGCTTGAGATACAGATTTAGGAGTCATCATAAAAATGATAGCCAAGGTCATGAAAGTTCCAAATCTTCGGTGAGTCATGTATGATATTCCAGAAAAGTTCAGTTCTGTCTCATTGGCAGGCAGTTCCTGATCAGTGGGGGACAATCAATTGTGTACAGGGGACAATGGGTCATCTACAAGACCTCTTCCATATTTCAGACCTTTTTCTGGGCTGAGAGAAGCAAGACACCCCTAAGTGGAGCATCCCCCAAATTCCAGACAGAATCTGGTCTATTGGCTTTCATCATCTGTGCTCACCCTAAGGACACCAATTCCAAGAACCAGGTCTGAAAGCAGCTTAACTTTTAGTAGGCAATATACATAGGAACTTCCCAGGTGGTGCAACTGGTGAAGAAGCCACCTGCCAATGCAGGAGACATAAGAGACATGGGTTTGCAACCTGGGAAGAGCCCCTGGAGCAGGAAATGGCAACCCACTCCAGTATTCTTGCCTGGAGAATTTCATGGATAGAGGAGCCTGGAGGGCTACAATCCATAGAGTCTCAAATAGTTAGACTGGACTGAAACAACTTAGCATGCATACATAATAACAGCCAGGAGGCATGGCTCTATAGGCATCAGATAAGGAAAGGACAACACAGGGCCTGGATCTGTAGCTTCCAGAACCAGTTTACAGACATGCAACAGATGCAGTTACACAAAGCCCCACTCTCAGAAGTGCCCTGGGCTTGTTGAAAAGGTCTGAATTCTTAGCAGTTTTATCTTTGAACTTGTACTTTGCAAGTGAAGTTCAAAGAGACAGTGGAGCAGAGGAGATAAACACAAGTGTGTCCACAGTACTTTACCAACCATTTCTATGTAGTATTAGTAACTGTTATTAAACTTTCATAACAGATTTAACATGTACTGACTTTGGGTCTCACTCAACTCCTATGCATCCAAAGTCTACCAGAATTGTATGCTTATTTTATCTTCATACATCCAAGACTGAATAAGTGGGTACCTTGAGAGCCCCAAGAGTTAATGCTTTTCATTTGAACCAGAACTTGGTTCAGAGAAAGAAAGTGATGGGATTCTGGGAGACACAAATATATTAAAAAAAAAAAAAAAAGAACTATTACATTCTTTCTTATTCATGCCACTTAACTAAAAGCTACAACATACAAGAATAAAGTCCCTTTTCCTTTCAATTCTTCGTTACTAATTAGTGAACAAAAGACAGTGAGTATTGGTATAATGTGTGGGTAACAAGAAATGAATAAAGCAGTTTGTGATTTCATTTGTTCAGGAAAGAACAAAATACATATGTAAGTATGAACTATAAAATATTGATGATTCTACATATGAGTTTAAAACATAAAAATTGGCACTGTACAATATAATGATGAATGATAAAATTCATGCTAATAAATAAAAATTTTTATTTTTTACTTAGAATGATAATTATCCCTATTATGTCAAGTAAGTAATAAAATACTTTTTAAAAGGGAAAATTTTTGTATCAGTACTTTCTTTTTTTTTTTAAATTTTCTTTACTTTATTGTGTTGGTTTTGCTATACATTGACATGAATCCGCCATGGGTATACATATGTATCAGTACTTTCTTACAACACTTTTTTCCTCCTTTATGAACAAAAGAACCTAGATTTTCATGTTGCACTAAGCCTTCTTTCCTTATTTATTTACTAATCCATGGGTTTTTATCCTTCCACAATCACCCAGTTTCAACTTGTTACTGAGGAACCAAGAAAGATAGAGGGAATATACACAATGGAATATTACTCAGCATTAAAAAAAAATTCATTTGAAGCAATTCTACTCAGATGGACGAAACTGGAGCCCATTATCCAGAGTGAAGTAAGCCAGAAGCAAAAACAACAATACAGTATATTAACACATATATATGGAATTTAGAAAGACAGTAACGAGAACCCAACATGGGAGACAACAAAAGGAACACAAGATGTATAGAATAGACTCGTGGACTTTGTGGATGAGGGTAAGGGTGGGATGATATGGGAGAAGGGCATTGAAGCATGTTAATTGTCATGTGTCTAATCAATCGCCAGCCCAGGATTGATGCTCGGGACTGGTGCAGCGAGATTTCCCGGGGGGGAGGGAGGAGGGAGGGGGGTTCCGGAGGGGAAGCATATGTAAACCCATGGTGATATCATGACAATGTATGGCAAAAACAATAATAAAAAAAAATAAATAAAAAATAAAAAATAATTTAAAAAAAATAAAAAAAATTTAAAAAAAAGATGGAATATTCATGACCAAATGAAAGTGAAAGTCGCTCAGTTGTGTCCCACTCTTTGCAACCCTATAGACTATACAGTCCATGGAATTCTCTAGGCCAGAATACTGGAGTAGACATTATAACACAAAATCAATGTCAAAATGCTAAAGTAATTGACATGTTTTAAAGAATGAGTTTGTTAAATGCCTTCACATTTACATTTTAGGATTATTCTAGCAAGAATATGAACAGACCTTTTGATCTCGTACCCACAGTACACTTGAAAGATAAACAAAATACTTGGGGTGCTTCTGTTTCTGCCCTTTGGGGTGCTCCATCCCACCCCATCTACAGGTGTGTCCTGCCTCACACCTAGTGCAAGGATTAACAGAGAAACCACCCTCAGAACTCTCAGTCTAAAACTAACATCTGGTGAATTAAACACTGTGTCCCAGTTAAACTGTGGTTCTTTTCAGAAAGGGATGTGCAACCTATATGCTTGAGTTCCTTTCTTTTTTCTTTCTCAGGTTTCTTGAATTCTTTCAGGAGTCTTCTCCAGTTCAGTTCAGTTCAGTTCAGTCACTCAGTCGTGTCTGACTCTTTGTGACCTCAGGAACTGCAGCATACCAGGCCTCCATGTCCATCACCAACTCCCAGAGTCCACCCAAACCCATGTCCATCGAGTCGGTGATGCCATCCAGCCATCTCATCCTCTGTCGTTCCCTTCTCCTCCTGCCCCCAATTCTTCTCAGCATCAGGGTCTTTTCCAGTGAGTCAACTCTTCACATGAGGTGGCCAAAATATTGGAATTTCAGCTTCAACATCAGTCCTTCCAATGAACACCCAGGACTGATCTCCTTTAGGATGAACTGGGTTGGATCTCCTTGTAGTCCAAGAGACTCTCAAGAGTCTTCTCCAACACCACAGTTCAAAAGCATCAGTTCTTTGGCACTCAGTCTTTTTCACTGTCCATACATGACTACTGGAAAAACCATAGCCTTGACTAGACAGACCTTTGTTGGTAAAGTAATGTCTCTGCTTTTCAATATGCTATCTAGGTTGGCCATAACTTTCCTTCCAAGGAGTAAGCGTCTGTTAATTTCGTGGCTGCAGTCACCATCTGCAGTGATTTTGGAGCCCCCCAAAATAAAGTCTGCCATTGTTTCCCCATCTACACCCCACCAACTGACAAACTTTGGAGCTGGGAGAAAAGGAACTTCCCAGGAAGCAGTCATGAAGCTGCAATCCTGGTGCCCAACAAGCCCTGTCTAGAAAGTTGTTTGGTCGTTTCCTTGTCATTGTTGTGCTTCCCTGGTGGCTCAGACTGTAGAGAATCCGCCTGCAATGTGGTGGACCAGGGTTCAATCCCCAGGTCAGGAAGATCCCCTAGAGAAGGGAAGGGCTACCAGTCCAGTAGTCTTGCCTGGAGAATCCCTTCGACAGAGGAGCCAGGCGGGCTGCAGTTCGTGGGGTCACAAAGAGTAGGACGCTACTGAGCAACTAACACTTTCACTTGAAGTTGTAGGTCACGTTTCTCCTTACAGTTAAAACCAACATGGGGCTGTTTTCCCATCTCCAAAGTTCCGGGCAGCCTAAGAGTGATTAATGAATCTGTTCCACCCTTACCAGGGTTTGAAAGATGCCTAGTAAGGAGTGGCGAAGAAATTTACGATCCCCCAGTGACCCATCGTGCCCCGCTGTGAGCCTGATGAAGGCTGACACTATTTTTTGGGAGCCCCATGTCAAGTGATGTTGGTTTTCAGTCGCTCTGTCGTGTTCGACTCTCTGAGACCCCATGCACTGCAGCAGTCCAGGCTTCCCTGTCATGTCAAGCGGAGAGAAGGAAAACCTGCCTTATTTGTGCTCCGGAGTGCCGCTGTTGCCTGGATCCCAATTCCAGTTTTCCTCTTGGGCATTCAGAAACTTCAGAACTCCAAACATCACACTATTGCCCCCTGGTGGGTGACGATGTAACAGTTTCTCCTTGCTAACACCTAGGTGGAGGATTTCTCTGAGCTTGGATATTCATTTGATGTAGGAATCCCAGTAAATGACCACCGTAACATATATACCCTCTCTAGAGCAGTTAAGTATTTTGCTGTAAATTGGGCAGTTTAGACACTCACTTACAATATATCTTAATCATCAGGGTTTTCCACCACCATGTTTTTTAATGGACGTTTCTATTGTCCACAGAAAGTCTAATTCTCTAGTCCCTGGCAAGCTACTTGCAAAAACTTCTGAGCAGCAATGACTGGGGACAACAGCAACCGCTGAGCGTCTAGGGGATCCAGTCCTCAGCAGTGGAGACTGTCCAGAGACTTCAAATTACAAGAGCAATTTAGTCGCTAACCTCCTTAACCCTTACAGGAATGACTCCCTTAAAAACTAGATTGTGGTGTTTGGGCAAGAAAAAAAGGAATATCCAAGTGTTTTGACTAAAGCCCACCCTCTACACCACTAGAATAAACCAGATACTGGAAAATTCTTATTAAAAAAAATTGTTCTGCCTTATCTGATACAGGGTATCTACCCAAAACTACAGCAATGTCATTCTTAATGGAGAAATTTTAGAAATTTTCCTTTGAAAAATCACCACTGGGAAAAAGATAACTATAATTCCTTACATTCAATGTGGTACTTCTGTTCTTGCACATTGGCATACCCCATCCTAGCCCACATGTATTTTGTTTATCCCAGTCAGCAAGTAAAAGTAAAAATAAAAATTAAAAGATAAGGACAGCAGAAGAAGAAACCTATTTATTCACAGATGATGTTAAAATATAAGAAGTTCTTAAATCATTCAAATTAATAAGAATATACAAAATGACTGGGTATAGAATCAATTGTTTTTCTGTATGCCACCAAAAATCAAAATTTTAGAAAGCATGCATTTTTTTTATTGTAACAAATTCAATAAAGACTTTTTACTTTACAATGTTGTGTTGGTTTTGCCATATATTGACATGAATCCGCTATGAGTGTACATGTGTTCCCCTTCCAGAATGCCCCTCCCGATTCCATCCCTCTGGGTCATCCCGGTGCACCAGCCCCAAGCACCCTGTATCATGCATCAAACCTGGGCTGGCGATTCGTTTCACATATGATAATTTACTAAGCGTGCATTTTTAGAAGAGACTAATTTTTGTAGCAATTAGTCTTTCAAACATATTAGACCTTTAAGCAATTAAGTACCTAGCAATTAATCTAATAAAGTATGTTTAAAACTTTTATGGAGAAAATTACAAAACTTTATTACACATCATTAAAGAACATCTAAATAAGTAAAGAGGATATCTTAGTAGATAGGAAAACTCAAATCCTAAAATCCCAACAGTATCCAACGTATAGATTCCATGCATTACAATCAAATTTCCCTAAGGATTTTTCTAGAAAGTTTTCAAATCTTAAAATTTCTAGGATAAGTCAAAGCCGGGGATCACCCAGATATTCTAAGGAAGGGAGATGAGAAGAAAGAGAGGTGGTAGAAGACTTGTCGTTTCAAAATTTATCAGGAAGCCAAAGAATGATTGGCAAATTGACAATGTAACAGAGAAGAGTCCAGAAACAGACCTCTAACATATATTTGAAAATGATGTGACAGAGTTAGTACTGCAAATGACTGGGAGAAGAATAAACCATTCAGTAAATGGTACTGGGAAGACTGGGTATCCACTTTAAAATAAAAGAAATTTTATCTCTACCTCACAGTGCACACAAAAATCCATTAAAATGAATTAAAGACGTGAATGTGAAAGGTAATTAAAATAGGCACAGTGAAATTTTATTCTTGGTTTGGGATTTGGTAATGATTTTAATCCAAAGGGCAGCCTAAGTCCAAAATCTCAGATGAGAACTTTTAAAATGTAGTACAAATAAATCAAGGAGCCCAAGGAAAAGCAGTCAAGACTCATGTTTCATTCAAGTAAATAGTTAGGAAATAAAAAGTAATTAAGCATACTAAATCATTAAATCTGTGAAAATTATACCAAAGTGGAGTGGCATTCCTAGGTCCACAAAGTCTTCTTAGGTATCTTATAACTTCTTGAGAAAATGTTCCTTTTATCATAAAAGAGTAACCTTCTTTTATGAATCTTAAACACACATACGAAATGAAAACTATGTGAGGTGATCAATGTGCTAATCCATGGTAATCATTTCACATTGTATATGCATATTAAATCATCACATTTTATACCTTTAAAAATCATATTGTACAACCAAATGCATAGATAAAATTATTTTTTAAAAAACTAATAACCCTATTGGCCCTAAAAAAAGCTTTTGGTCTTAGTTTATTTAGTGTGACCCCATCCCTTCACAGCAAAGAGACGGGGAAAAAGTGGAAACGGTGCAGATTTTATTTTCTTAGGCTCCAAAATCACTGTGGACAGTGACTGCAAACATAAAATTAAACGACACTTGCTCCTTGGAAGAAAAGCTATGACAAACCTAGATGCAAATCAAAAAGCAGAGACATCATTTTGCCAATAACGGTCCATCTAGTCAAAGCTATGGTTTTTCCAGTAGTCATGTAAGGATGTGAGAGTGGGACCATAAAGAAGGCTGAGCACCAAAGAATTGATACTTTTGAAGTGTGGTGCTGGAGGAGACTCTTGAGAGTCCTTTGGAGAGCAAGATCAAACCAGGCAATCCTAAAGAAAACCAACCCTGAATAGTCACTGGAAAGACTGATGTTGAAGCTCCAATCCTTTGGCCACCTGATGTAAACAGCTGACTCATTGGAAAAGACCCTGATCTGGGAAAGACTGAGGGCAGGAGGAGAAGGGGACGACAGAGGATGAGATGGTTGGATGGCATCACCGACTCAATGGACATGGGTTTGAGTAAACTCTGGGAGACAGTGAAGGACAGAGAAGCCTGACGTGCTGCAGTCCATGGGGTGGCAAAGAGTTGGACATGATTTAGCAACTGAATGACAAGAACAGAGTGTGATACTGGTATCACTAGTGTCCTTTCCTTCTGAATTTATTTGGTGTATTTTTTTCCACCCGTTTACTTTCAACTTCCCTGTTTTATTTTGCCTCAGATATATCTCTTATAAGAGCATATATTTTAAAACTAAACAAAGAGCTCTAGCTTCTTAAAGGTTATTCTATACAGTTGTTGCATTAACAGATACATTTGAATTTACTTCTGCCATCTTATTTTTTCTGTTACTGGTGTTTTTGGTGTTTTGTTTTGTTTTTTTGCTTCTTCTCTCTCTCAAAATTCTTTCTTGCAAAGGAAAGAAATACTAACTATCACACTGATAACTGCCCCTCCATTTTGTTGTTACCTAGTATTTTAGTCTAAATGATTCTTTTCATTATTGATTTCTAGTTGAAAATGTTTTAGAATTACTACTATATTTGTTAACCATTGCTTCTTTATTCCACTCCTTTTTGAGTTTAGTTTCTGTCTCTTGAAATACATGTTCTATGTATTTATTTCTCTTGAATGGTAGTTTAGCTGAGTGTGGAATTCTAGGCTGACAGTTCTCCTCAGAACTTTGAAAGTATTGTTTCATCTTCTATCATTTTTTACTGCTGATGAGAACCTGCTGTCAACTTTTTATCTCTTTATGAATAATCTGTTTTCTCTCAGCTGAATTTTCTCTTTGTATTCTATACTTTCAAGATGTGTTTAAATGAATTTGTTCTATTCTGCTCACAACCTGGGATATCTTGGGATCTTGGGATATCATGTTTTTTATCTTGGGATATCATGTTTTTTATCACTTCAGAATAATTTTTAATATTCAATATGAAAGTGAAAGTGCCAAGTCGCTCAGTTGCGTCTGACTCTGTGACCCCATGGACTTTACAGTCCATGGAATTCTCCAGGCCAGAATACTGGAATGGGTAGCCTTTCCCTTCTCCAGGGGATTTTCCCAACCCAGGGATTGAACCCAGGTCTCCCACTTTGCAGGCAGAGTCTTTACCAGTTGGGCCACAAGAGAAGCCCAATATTCAATATAGTTGTACTTTATTCTATTCTCTATTTACCTTACTTTCCATTTAATATTTTTCTCCCTTTCTGCTTCTATTTGAAAGTTTTCCTTATGTTTCATCTCCAGATTACTATCACCACTTCCCTTGTGTCTAACCTGATATTTTATTCCATTTTTTGTTTTCCATTTATATGGCTATATTTTTAATTTCTAGATGTCCTAATTGGTTCTTTTTTTTAAATTATAACCTCTTCTCTTTTACATGATATCCTTATTAATTATAGTGCCAATTCCTTTTTCTAAAATCTAAACAATTTGAATAATTCTATTTTAACTTTTTAGATTGCTCTATATTGTCTGCAATTCTCATTTGTTGATGTTCACTCAGCTTATTTTCTGTGTGATGTGTATTTCTTATTGTGAATTAATTTCTAGAGAAATTGCTATTGTTATTTTGAAGTTTATTTTGTCATGAAAATGTCTTACAGAATAGTTTTATATCTGTTTCTCCTAAAATCCAACAAGTTTCAAAGATCCTAAGTACAATTTTATGTCATTTCTGTTTGTGAGTTCCTGAACCATGAAGTACTACAAATGTATAGTCCATGTCTGGGTGTGGTACAAGCTTAGAATTATAATTTCTCAGGTATGCCTTTTCTTTTCCACTTGAGGTACTGGACAAATAGAAACATCTTCACTGTTTCACCTCAATCAGTGGGCAGCAGTTTGATCTTCTTTTAACAAATGGATCAGTTTATCCAAGGTCCAAATTTTACCCAGTAGCCTCAGTTGCATTTTCTATGTGTTCTCAGAACTGAGGCCACTTGTGTTCCAACGGGTTATTAGAATCCCAGCCGACAGCTCCAGTCTGACTTCAGCCTTTGCTCACTGCTTTAAATTTAATTTTTTTTTCCTTCATGCGTGGCACCTGAAGATTTCCTTTTCTTTATGTTGAACTTGATTATATATTCACAAATTCTTAAAATGCACCTTTTTTTCTGAGTTATGTTATGGTGACTTGTCTATGTTACCTTAGTCCACAAAGTTGTTAAAAGTATCTCCAAAGAATTCCTTTTTATTCTTTTTTTCCCCCTTTTTAATTCTCATTCAGTCTTATGGTGCTGCTAGCTTATCTTTAATTTTCCTTACAAAATAAGTAATGAATACATAAAGGAACAAAGACTGATACAACAAACCGAAGTGTACCCACTCCTCATCTTAACAAAAAACTACTCATAAAGCTAAAGCTACCTGTGTACTGGTCACTGATGGAATACCCTTCCTCCCTCCCAAACCTCTTTCTTGAATTTGTGCTGACTGTTCACATGCTTTTCTTTGTTCTTTTCAATTCAATTCAGTTGCTCAGTCATGTCTAACTCTTTGCAACCTCATGGACTGCAGTATGCCAATCCATGGACAGTGTTCCCTGTTCATCACCAACTCCCAGAGTTTACTCAAACCCATGTCCATCAAGTTGGTGATGCCATCCAACCATCTCATCCTCTGTCGTCCCCTTCTCCTCCTGCCCCCAATCCTTCCCAGCATCAGAGTCTTTTCCAATGAGTCAGCTCTTCGCATCAGGTGGCCAAAGTATTGGAGTTTCAGCTTCAGCATCAATCCTTCCAATGAACACCCAGGACTGATCTCCTTTAGGATGAACTGGATGGATCTCCTTGCAGTCCAAGGGACTCTCGAGTCTTCTCCAACACCACAGTTCAAAAGCATCGATTCTTCGGCACTCAGCTTTCTTCACCATCCAACTCTCAGATCCATACATGACTACTGGAAAAACCATAACCTTGACTAGATGGACCTTTGTTGGCAAAGTAATGTCTCTTCTTTTTAATATGCTGTCTAGATTGGTCATAGCTTTTCTTCCAAGGAGAAAGTGTCTTTTAATTTCATGGCGGCAGTCAGAATCTGAAGTGATTTTGGAACCTAAGAAAATAAAGTTTCTCACTGTCTCCATTGTTTCCCCATTGTTTGTTCCTTTACTACATACTTAAGTATCCCTAATGATATAGTTGTGTGAATTTTAAACTTAATATATGTGTATAGGTATATTAAGTTGCTTTGTTTTGCTCAATTATTTGTTTTCAGATGTGTCATGTATATATATACATATATATATGTATATGTATATTTCCATTTTTATTAATTTTCACTGGTATGTAGTATTCCTTTTTGTGACCATCACAATTTGATTTATGCTCCCTGATACTGATGGATATTTATCTTTCCAGTTTTGCTGCTATCGATAATGTTGCTCTGAACATATTTCTGTGTATATTCACAAGACTTTCCATAAGAGTAGCTGTGCTAAGATATAGAGTCTTTGTTGTTCAGTCGCTCAGTCTGGTCTGACTCTTTGTAACCCCATGGACTGTAGCCCACCAGGCTCCTCTATCCATGGGATTTTCCAAGCAAGAATACTGGATTTTCCAGGAGTTCTCCCTGATCCAGGGACTTAACCCATGTTTCCTGTGTCTCCTGCATTGGCAAGTGGATTCTTTACTGCTGAACCATCAGGGAATCCTTAAAGTCCTTACATTTTTAGAATTATTAAATGTTGAAAAATTTTTCCAAATTTATATAAAATTTACAGGTAGTGCATCCTTTATACACATTAAACACCAATTCTCTCTCGCCTTTGCTTCCCTCTCAGTAGTTTCCACATGGACTGTAGACTTTCACCAAATAATCTCTCCTACTCTTGAGCCCCAACCCCTAAATCTCCACACAGCCTTGTCACCATGCTCCGAGTCTTCTACTTTTCCAGGCTGGAACCATCTAGGGTAGGAGGGGTACTTGGTCAGCTCTGCTCCCTCCAATTTTCCCTTGACTCAATGATGGAAAATGTTACAACCACCAAAGAAACATGGCTTTCCATCCACCTCCTTTCTAGCTCTTTTTATTAAAGGGAATTCTCTTGTGAACAAAATTATTCAAATTTTTACATAAGTGACTTCCCAAGTAAAATAGATATATTAATCTACATGTCCTCTTTGGTCTGTTTTATATGTTCATTTCAACACATATTATAAAGGAAATATCTATTTTTTGGTTTTCTACATGAAAAAATTTAGTCTAATCCAAAGCTTCTGGGCCTCATAGTTGACTTTCAGAAATTATATATGCTATGTGTGTATATATGATGGCATCACTGTCTTGATGGACATGAATTTGAGCAAGCCTTTGGGAGTTTGTGATCGACAGGGTAGCCTGGAGTGCTGCAGTCCATGGGGTTGCAAAGAGTCGGACATGACTGAGCAACTGAACTGAATTGATGTGTGTATATGCATATGGGTATTATACTAGATGGACTGTCTGTGATGTCCATTAGATTCTCAGAGAAGTCCATGACCCTTCAGTAGTCACATAACCAACTTTTTGCTTATGGGATAAATGTCAGGTACATATGGATTAGGTCAGCTCCAGTGGAGCTGAATGGGCAGGAGAGGTTCCTTAATACCTCTCCCTCACCATAGAGCCCCCTTGCATAGTTTGCATCTATTTACTCAAGAAAACAACTATAGAACATAAATGAAACATATTTCCACCCTATAATTTTAAATATAAATTATAAATCAATAACCTTGTTTGCCTTTGTAAGTTTTCTGGTAAAAACCACAGATACATAAAGTATCTAATAAATGGACACTTCTATATGTTTCCTCTAGTCAATTAACACGATGATAAATGGTGAAACATTCAGTTCAGTTTGGTCGCTCAGTCGTGTCCGACTCTTTGTGACCCCATGAGATGCAGCATGCCAGGCCTCCCTATCCAACACCAACTCCCAGAGCCCACCCAAACTCATGTCCATCGAGTCGGTGATGCCATCCAACCATCTCATCCTCTGTCATCTCCTCCTTCTGCCCTCAATCTTTCCCAGCATCAGGGTCTTTTCCAGTGAGTTGGCTCTTCGCATCAGGTGGCCAAAATATTGGAGTTTCAGCTTCAACATCAAACCTTCCAATGAACACCCAGGACTGATCTTCTTTAGGATGAAACATTAAGTCCTTTAAATATAATATTCTGGAGATTGTTTTTTACTTTTTTAATTAATGTATTTTTTGCTGCACCAGGTCTTTGTTGCGGCATGTGGGATCTTCATTGCTGCATACAGGATCTTCACTGTGGCATGTAAAATGACCAGGGATCAAACTCCTGCATTGGGAGTGTAGAGTCTTAGCCACTGGACCACCAGGGAAGTCCCTTTAGAGTTTCTTTTTTAAATAATTTATATATATATATATATATATATATATATATATATATATATATGGAATTTCAAAGAAATTATTTAGTATCATAGAAAAATAATTTTTAAACTTCAGCTGATTACTAAGTGTATGCCTCTTAATTTACTGTAGAGAATGCATTTATGAGGATTCAGCAAGCATATTCATGGAACATGAGGCATGTAGCCACCCAAATTCATGGCTAAATCTCTCAACTGATAGAGTAAGTTGCTGACAACAGAAACATTTGTACTGGCCAAGCACTGTGGCTTGATTTAATTTGCTCTTTTATTTTATAAATCTGTTGTAAAGCCATTAGAAGAGTTTTATTGCTCAAATTATGAGGCTAAGTCAGAGTGGCCTTTTAAATCTATAAATTAATTAGAACTTTATTTCCAGAGCACTGAAAATATTCACCCTTTTCTTTCAAAGAATATATTTCCTTTCTCTATTACAAATAAAGTGTGGTTTGGATCTCAATTCCCCAGGTGGCCATCATTCTTGTGTATGCCCCTTGGATAGACCAGCAAATAAAAATTCCCTTCACTATTCATTTCTTGGTAGGTGAGAGAAACATCTTACAGAAGCATCTTATAAAAGAAATTAACATTAATCAAAGCATTGTCTACATTCAAAATGTGGCCTAGACACAAGTCCAAGAAAGAATGACCTATCTTTATTATCTACTTAAAATTTATTTTCCTTTGTTTATACCTTCAGCATGAAAGTTCCATTGGCCCAGTATTTCTACTTTTTGCCATTGTTTTCTTTTTTACTACTACTTTATCAACACTTTCTTTTTTGCTATTAATTTTTATTTTATGTTGGAGTAGAGCTTCCAAGGTGACTCAGGGGTAAAAAGATTCCAACTGCCAATGCAGGGGCCACAGGAGATGCAGTTTTGATCGCTGGGTCAGAAGATCCCTGGGAGGAAGGCATGGCAACCTTCTCCAGTATTGTTGCTTGAAGAACCTCATGGACCAGAGAAGCCTGGTAGACTACAGTCCATGGGGTCACAAAGAGTTGGATATGACTGAGCGACTAAGCAGGCACACATGCATAGTTGATTTACGGTGCTGTAGGACCTTGGTGATTATCTATTTTATATATAGTAGTGGTGTCTGTGTTAACTCAAATTCCTAAATTATCCCTCCCCCTCACTTTTCCCCTTTGGTAAACATAAATGTGTTTCCTAAGTCTGTCATTCTTTTTCTGTTTTGTAAATAAGTTCAATTCATATAATTTTTTTTAGATTTCCCCCAATCACATGATATTTGTCTTTCTCCATATGACTTATTTCACTGAGTATATCTCTAGATCCATGCATGTTGCTGAAAATGGCATTATGTCATTCTTTTTATGGCTGGGTAATATTCCATTGTATATATGTACCACATCTTCCTTACCCATTCCTTTGTCAGTGGACATTTAGGTTGCATCCATGTCTTGGCTATTGTAAATAATGCGGCAATAAACATTGGGGTATATGTATATTTTTGAATTATAGTTTTCTTTAAATACATGCCCAGGAGTAGGATTGCTGGATCACAGGATAGTTCTATTTTTAGTTTTGTAAGGAAACGCCATGATATTCTCTACTCTGATTGTACCAATTTACATTACCATTAACAGCATAAGCAGAGAAGGCAATGGCACCCCACTCCAGTACTCTTGCTCGGAAAATTCCATGGACGGAGGAGCCTAGTAGGCTGCAGTCCATGGGGTCGCTAAGAGTCGGACATAACTGAGTGACTTCACTGTCATTTTCACTTTCATACGTTGGAGAAGGAAATGGCAACCCCCTCCAATGTTCTTGCCTGGAAAATCCCAGGGACGGGGGAGCCTGGTGGGCTGCCGTCTTTGGAGTTGCAGAGTCGGACACGACTGAAGCGACTTAGCAGCAGCAGCAGCAACAGTATAAGAGGGTTCCCTTTTCTCCACACTCTCTCTAGCATTTATTACTTGTACAATTTTTGATAATGGCTATTCTCATTGGTGTGAGGCAACATCATTGTAGTTTTGATTTGCATTTCTCTAGTAATTAGTGATGTTGAGTATCTTTTCGTGTCCTTTTTTTCTTCTATATGTCTTCTTTAGATCCATGTCTATTTATGTGTTTGGCCCATTTTTGATTGGATTGTTTGATAGAAACCTGCCAAAAGATAATGCCCACAATTTTAGAACTTTTTAGTCAGATTTTGTAATGCTTCACTCTTAAATAGGAATGTAAACTAAAAGATAACCAGATGGTTAAGACATCTCCAAAGTAAAAAAAAAAAAAAATTAAATTAAAATAAAATATTTTTATAATTATATAAAGAAAACAGTATGCAGAGAACAACAAAAAAACCTGAAATCAGAATCTTCCAAAAATAAGAAATCAAGACATGCATAAAACAACAAAAAATCATAAGAAAAAAAGAAACAAAGACAAAAATACTGGAAATTATAAATATTATTATCAAAATTTGAGGAAGAGAAAGATAAAGTAATTGAAAACTCTCAGAACGTTATACAAGCAAAACATTTAAAAAAGAAGTAAATATAGCAGTTCAAGCTAGAAATGCCTATATCCAACTGAGATGAATTCCTGAGAGATCAATGGAAATTGTGAAAGAAATACTCTAAAAAAATAATGTAAGAATATTTCCTGCAATGAAAGGATATGAGTCTCCAGTTTAAAGAGGTCACCAAATGCATGGCACATTAAATGGAAAATGACTCACAACAATGCACCAGGAATAGAGAAGGCAGTAAAAGTTTTCAATATACAAACTTTGAGTCACATATAAAAAAGATTGGGGCTGAGAGTGGCATTGACTTCTCAATAAATAGCATCCTAAATTAAAAGACAATGGAGCAATACCTTCAGTGATGAAGCAAAATAATTTTCATCTCAAATTATCATTCAAAGATGAGAATAAGAACAGAGACAAATTCAAATATACAGAGGACAAGGCATTTTACCTTCCATGCTCTCTTTCAAAAATGAGTCACTGAAGAATGATATCCAGCCAAAAGAAGGGGTGGGGGGCAGAAAATAAAAAAGAAGAAAATATGAAATATGAAGGGAAATGGAAACAATCAATAAAGCATCAAAGAGGACTCCCAGGTAACTGACCCTACAGCACATATTGGAGTGAGAGAACAGAGACTTCAATCAGGTGTCTTCTGGAAAAAACTATTCAATAGCTTAGCTTTTACTATGGAGCATTTTGGTTTGGGGCATATACATAGGTAGCAAGTGGTACAAGTGAAAAAGTTTGACAGGGTAAAAAACTGCTGCAAAATGGGAAAATGAATCACAGCGTATGTTTTAGCTCTATAGTAAATGGTATTTATAAGGTTATAATGATTTTACACTAAATATTGATTTAATTTAAAATAGTAGCTTGTAATAGAAGATGAGTAGGAGGAAGGTAGTATAACATCTGTCATAACAGGATGCCTAAAATTAATAACTTGAAGAAACAGTAGCATAAGTGTGTCATGTAGAAATATGGACTTAAGAATAGAAGAAACAGCTTAAAAAGTCAAAAGATTATATTTGAGTAGCAAGTAATGAATGTTGGTCAGGGTCTTATTTTTCATTTTAAGTTTAATAGTACCTTTTTATTTTTCAACCAACTGTATATATTATTGATTTTGACTTTCTCAGTAAATATTTTTAAAATAACAAGGTTTTAAAGCAAAATGATGCCCAGATCTTTTGTTACCTATCTTGCTAACCTGAGCGTCATTTATTTACTAGTGCTCTGAAAATGAGCCATGTTGATGGATTCCTTTGGTTTATCGCTGTGCAGGCAAAATACTAAATATTTAAAGACAAGATGCTTCTGTTGATTCCATCAGTGTAATCTATTTATGTCTCACTTAATTTCCTCTGGTCCTTTACTATGACAGGATTGTAATATTAGATTTGTACAGCTGCTGGCTCTGTTAGCAAAGCCCTTGGTACCCCACAGTTGCGAGGCCCCTGAGAATTTGTTAGCTCCTTGAAGTCTTGTGGGTTTTTAGACTCACAAATCCCAAATTTAAGAAATTGTCAAAGTAATCTCTTGTAGACCAGGAATTTAGGTCAGAAAATACTCCAAATCCCTCAGACAGAAAAAGCTGTAAATCTTTTAGGTTTCTTTGGAGGGTCTGAAGAGAGGTGATGTATTTTAATCTGAGAATTACATGGCAAAATTATATTAGCCTGGCAAATTCCTGCTATGATGCTACCCTCCTGGGGAGAGCAAGCCATCCATGATACATTATATTTCTGGGAAAACACACAATTGCTGATTCCTTTCCATTACCTTGGCCCTTTTCAAGGCTCCTCCAAAGCCTCTGCAGAAATACCCACTTACCTCAAGTAGAAAAATCAGACCAAAAAAATTTAGCCAAAAAGGTTATGAGAATGAAACTTTTTATCTTTTTACCTTTAACTCTTTGGCTCTTTCTAACTGTTGCTACCCAGCAGCTCTCAGGAAGAGTCTGAAGTTGAGACGTATAAACCCCTGCTTAACTAACTAGCTAGTGATGGGGTATACTTAATGTTCCTCATGGGTAAATCATTCCCACCCTTCCATGTACCCATCCTCTCTGCCCAAGGTCAGAAAAAGGGATCTTCTTATTTAAAAAACAAAAAGACACACTTTATCTAATCAGTAGATTATTCCCATTACATCTTCAGCACAACCCAGTTGTTAAACTGATAAACCAAACATTTCTAAGGAGTAATCTGGCATTACTCAGGGAATCTGCCAGATTCTGCCTCTCTGCACCCTAGCCTAGACATTCTCAGGGCAGAAACTGGGTGGTCAAAGGGCTGGACCACTTTTGTTTTCTGTCTCAGGGATCACTGAGTTTCATTGCTTCATCTGTAACATCTTGAAAACTGAAACCTGTTTTTTATATATTGTTTGTTTTCCTTTGATTTGTTCTTTCTTCCTTCTTCACTTACCACCCTTCACCTTTTTTTTTTTTTAGCTGTTTCAAACAGAGAATAAATTTGGCCGGAAGCAGAACTGCTTCTTTTACTAGGCTTCCCTGGTAAAGAATCCATCTGCAATGCAGGAGACCCTGGTTTGATCCCTGGGTCAGGAAGATCCCCTGGAGAAGGGATAGGCTACCCACTCCAGTATTCTTGGGCTTTCCTGGTAGCTCAGACGATAAAGAATCCACCTGCAATGCAAGAGACCGGGTTCGATTCCTGGGTTGGGAAGAGTGCCTGGAAGAAGGCATGGTGACCCACTCCAGTATTCTTGCCTGGAAAATCCCAATGGACAGAGGAGCCTGGCAGACTACAGTACATGCCGTCACAAAGAGTTGGACATGACTGAGTGACTTTCACTTCACTAAACATGTTGTAGGAAATATCATCAAAATGAAATTAAATAGCATGGAAAAGTGAAGGACAAAGACTGGTAGATTTCTGGTGAAACCTACCTGTTCTACATGAAATAAAAACTATTCATGTATTCAGGGCTTCCCTGGTGGTTCAGCTGGTAAAGAATCCGCCCACAGTGCAGAAGACCTGGGTTCAATCCCTGGGTTGGAAGATCCCCTGGAGGAGGGAAAGGCTACCCATATTCTGGCCTGGAAAATTCCATGGACTATATAGTTTATTGGGTCGCAAAGAGCCAGATACAACTGAGCAACTTTCACTTTCACTTAATGTTTATTTAAAATAATCATACTCTGAGACTTATTTTATCAAATTACATGATGCATAATATAATCTGGGTCTGGGTGACAGACAAGGCCTATGTGACTTGAAGCTATTTACTTATTTATTCATTCAACAACCAATAATTCAATCAATAAGTATTCATTGATCACCTAGTATACGCTGGGCTCTACTCAAGGTCCTGGGAATAAGGCAAAAGAAAACAGACTGTCTCTGTGTTCATGTAGTTGATATAATAAGGAGGAGACACACAGAAAATACTCACATGGGGAAACAAATAAATAAGATCACTGCAGGTAGTGAGGTAGTGTGAAATGCCATGAAGAAGATGAAGCAGTGCAGCGAGACAGAAAGTGACGGGCGGTGGGGACGAGAGGAAGTCCTACGTTGGCTGGCTCCTCAGGGGAGTTCTCTCTGAAGAGCTGGCACTTGAGTTTAGACTTGAAATACCATAGGAAAAACCATGTGACAGTGTGGAATGGGTTAGAGATAAGGGAGACATTCCAAAGAGAAGAGCAGATGCAGAAACCCCAGGAGGGGATAGAGCCACGTGTATTTGTGGGGTATAGAAAAGGCTAGTGTGGCTGGTGGCCGGGGAAGAGAGGAAGAGTGGTATGAGATGCCATCTAAGAGCTAGCAAGGAGGCCTCTTTGGCCATGGCAAGGCACTTGAAAATTACTGTCACTCCAATAGGAAGCCAGTAGAAAAATGTGATATAGTCAGATGTATGCTTCAAAAAGTCAACTCTGGCTACTGTGTGGGACCGGCAGGGTCCAAGTGAGATATGATGGAAGCCTAGACCACAATTATATCACTGGAATAGATGAGAAGTGATCATGTTTAGAATATGTTTTACAGATAGAGCTTATAGTACTTGATAAAGGATGGGTTTGAGACATGAAAGAAAACCAGGATTCAGAAATGTTTGTGGCCTGACATACTGGCATGATGGAGGTAGCATTTTCTGAGTGGGGAAAATCTGGTGGATGAGCAGCCTTTTAGAGGTTGCCCAATGCCCAAATGAGCATATCAGTGTAGTAGCTGGATACACAAGTTTGGAGCTGATGAGTGAGGCCCCAGTTAGAAAGAGATATTTAGGATAAACGGCATATTTGGAGATGGCCTACTGAAAAACTATATAAAAAGAAGAGAACTGAGGACAAGGCTTAAGTCACTCAACTTTTAGAAATCAAGAAGAGAAGAAGCTGGGCTAGCAAAAGACATTCAGAAATAGCAACAATTAAGGGGGGAGAAAAACTCCAAGAACAAAGTATTTCCAGAAAGAAGTGGTATTCATCTGTGGTAAAAGCCACTGAGAGATCAAATACCATGAAATTAGAGAAACAACCATTGAACTTGGCAAGACGGAAATTGTGATCTTGATATGAGTTACTCAGTGGAGTGGTGGGGAATTCAGTCCAAGAAGTTAGAATGGAATAGTAAGAAAGCAGAAACAGTAAGTATAGAAATCCTATGTTTGCTCTGGCTTTCATATCCCTATACTTGAAAATACAGACCTATGTGCATTTTGTGTTTTAAATAAATTGTGTCCATAAGAAAGTCAGAGTCAGCTTATAACAGCCATCTCCAATGATACTTTGTGCAACCTCTTTAGTAGGTATTAAACTAGAAAAGAATCTTGTTTAGAGTTCAAATATATAGAGTTTGGAAATTGAATGGAATTGTGTTTCTCTTATGAATGTCCTTTATTCAAAGTGCTGGAGTGTTTCTTCCAAATTTATTTCATTCTTATTTTGTTTTTATTCAATACTTGATTCAATCAAAAAGTATATGTAATTGTATTATTTATATGTTATAATTTATGAAGAAAATAAACACTCATGAGCCCTCCACCCAGTTTAAGAACTATATGGTCATTATTATTTTTGCATCTATAATAACTTTGAGATCCCCCCTCTGTCATTATCCTGACTCACCATCTCCCTACTGATGATTACTATCCCAAATTTAATTTTTCCCTTGATTAAAAAAATAGTTTTATAATATACATATATATCCCTAAAAAACATATTATTTAATCTTTAGTCAATCTCTGTGGGATATGGGAGTGTTATAAGCCATTTTCCTTTGTAGAAATAGAAACTTAGGCAACTGTATGACTTACCCAAGGCCAAGAAAACCAACTGAAACCAGAGCCAAATATAGTTACTCTTTCTTGATTCAAAGCATGTGTGTATGTGTGCTCAGTCGCTTCTATTGTGTCCAACTCTTTGCGACCCTGTGGACCATAGTCCCTCAGGCTCTCTGTCCAAGGGATTCTCCAGGCAAGAATACTGGAGTGAGTTGCCATGCCCTCCTCCAGAGGATCTTCCTGACCCAAGGGTCGAAGCCGTGTTTCCTACGTCTCCTGCACTGAAGGCAGATTCTTTAGCACTGAGCTACCAGAGAAACTCAATTCAGAACAGAAGTCATGTTAACACTCGCAAGAGCTAGCACTATAATAAAAAGTCACAGTGGGAGAGTCACTCTTTCCAGCTTAGTCCAAACACAACCTCAGAATCCTTTTACTCAAAACATCAGGCATTCACTACTAATTTCTTGGAGTTTTTAAAGAAATAGCTATATTTGATCAGAAAGTTCTGTTGACTAATAAGGAATACAATTATTAACCCCATTCCTAATGGTGAGATTTCTAACTCATTTTAATATTGAAAATTATTTTTTAATAATCTATATTTGATGTAAGTCAACTCATATTGCAAGACAAGAGTAATGTCTTTTTCTCATTTGAAAGTCAGTAATAGCATTTCACCTGTGAGAATTTATATGCCATAGTTTGCTAATGAAAGTACTATTTCTATATTTTGTTGTAACAAAATTATAGAGTTTCAGTATTAAAAGTGAAAATGTGATATTCCTGCTCTGATAATATCTTCTTTTCATAGATGAGATTGCCTGACTTCAATTAGTAGACTTCACCACACCCATGATTCTTTGACCTATCTATTCTTAGTCCAAGAGATTTAGGCTTTAATTCAATAGCTCAGTTAACACACTCACCTTGAGGTAAACCTCCTCTATGTTGTGTACCAGATGTAGTGTTGGGTTTCTACATCATTCCCAGAATGAAGCTCCTGTGTTATCCCCCAGCTCACTGGCATCCTTGTCTTACATATGGTCTCATCTCTTTCTTCTGAGAACAAAACCTACTTTCCTGTGGATAACCCATTTTATATGATTCGGGAGGCCACATGACTTGTCCTGGCCAATGAAAAAAACTCCTGTCCCAGGACAAAGTGATTGGATCAAAAATGATTAAGTGACCCAAGGCTGGTTAATCTAATCCAACATGAAGCCTTTTCTATTAATATAAGTGATACAAAGCAAAGATATTATCTTTCTTTGAGAGGTTTTAAACTCACAAGATATGTGTTGTGAAGTAGTTAACAGCTAGGATACAAGTTTTCTAATGTTGACTGACATTCTGCCTGCCTTTGAGAGTCATCTGAGAGAAAATTTCCAAGACCTAGAAATATAGAACCTATATCATATCATTGAAATTTCCTATCTTATCATGCCTAAAATTATTCCTGTTCTGTGGACTTTTAGCTAAATAACCTAAAAGGATTTTTTCCTTCTATGGTTTGAGTGGAATTTCTTTTACTTTCAACTGAAACAGCCATGGCTAATACATAAATTTTTACATGAAAATGGAATGTGGCAGGCAATAGGCCTTAAATTGAGGAGTTGACTGAGTCCAGGTGGAATGCTATGTGGTCATGAAACAGTTGATTAAACTTGCGTGCATTTTGTTTAGGGATATAAATCGTGTGCTTACCCAGGCTGTAACTTCAGGGACCTCTGTGAAAAAGACACCTGGGGACTTCTGCTTCCAGCCACAGTGAAATAAATACCGTAGACTAGAATTGTCCTCTTGCCTCATATAACGAAAAATAAGAACAAAAAGAAAAGTAACAATATTTTTCATACATTGAACAGCAGGCAACACAGGATAGTAATTCCAAAAGAAAAAAAACTCATCGAAGTAAATTGTAAGACTCCTGTGGCTTACTGCCTAGAGAGTTTCCAGAACCCCCTGTGGAGAGGAAGAAGAACCCAGCATTCTCCCAAGTAAGAAACCCGAAACAAGGTTCACAGAGGCCAAGGAAGCTAGAGCGTTGGCAGAGCACTGGAGATAAAGAGAGCTGCATTTAAAAAAGAGCTCCCTCCCCCGCCTCCCGTCCCCTCGCCACCCAATACCAAAACTTCACCTGAATCCTGATCATTATATGTATATGAGGAAATTCCCTAATGTCCTGAAAAAAAAAAAGGAAAGAAAAAAAAACACCTGAAGGGAGCAAGTAGACCCAGTCATCAGAACCTTGCACCAAGAATAGCTGAGGCCTCCTCCAGTCAGAGTAGACAAATGGTAAAATGCATGGGGCATCAAACATAATACTTAAAAAAAGTGCTGACCCACTAGTGGGAAAAAATTAGCCCTAAATTAAATGCTAATCTGTTTCTACCTAATAGAGTTTAAAAACAAGCCTCAGAAGATGACACTGTTACAAAGTTCATCTATTAAAAATTAATCTGACCCAGTAAAATCAAGAATATTTTAACTATATGAATATTCAGCAGCCAGCAAAGTAAAATTTTATTCAGAGAAGCAGGAATAGGACCTTTAATAAATAGAAAATCAAGAAATCAATCAAAATAGAAAAAGAAATGTCACAAATGATAGAATTAGTAAACATGAACATGAAAATTACTATCACATCTATGAGCTTCCCTGATGGCTCAGTGGGTAAAGAATCCACCTGCAATGAAGGACACACAAGAGACACTGGTTCAATTCCTGGGTTGGGAAGACACTCTGGAGAAGGAAATGTGAGTATTTCCATGCCAATATTCTTGCCAGGAAAATCCCATGGACAGGGGAGCCTTGTGGGCTACAGTCCAAAGGGTCACAAAGAGTCAGACACAACTGATAACTAAGCAGAGCACATCGCAGCTATATTCCATTTGTAAACAAATGTAGAGAAAACATAAATATGTTGAGGGAAAACATGAGAGATATTACAATGAGCCAAACTGATCTTTTAGATACAAACAATACATTATCGGAGATTAAACCTACCTGAAAAAACTGCAACCCAAAGAAATGTGACGAATAATGCCTTTATATGGAATCAGCTTCCACCATTATCCTCATTAACTCCATTTCCTCATAATGTGCCTGTTAGTAGTATCCACTATATTGAGTGTTTTAACAATTAAGTGAGCTAATAAATGTAACTCAAAGCAACCCTTCCCATCTAAAAATAACTCTCTTAATATTAGCTACTAATAATAGTGTAGGGGAGCAAAATTTGCCAGGTCAAAGTGTTTCTCTCTGACATGAGGATTAATTTAGACTGATTATTTAAAAAAAAAAAAAACAACAGAAGACTCGGGAAGTTTTTCTTGTTACCTCCCCCTTAACTGCCTAAAAGAATTTAAAGAGCCTCTTCTAAGAATAGAGCTATCATCAGAGAGAGCTAGGAAAGATATGGACTAGATGTGGTTGGGAGAAAAACTTAGCAAGGTCCACTGTGTGTCCCATTGTCTCTGCAAGGCATAGTGAACATTTGTTCACCAAACATTTGCTTTGCCATCTCCATGTGAATTACCTTCCTCACCTTTAAAGTCTTAAACCACTACCTGAATGTTTTTTGCCTTTAGCTGAAGACGATCTTTAAGGTGAGGGCTTTGGACATGTTGGCAAGTTTCTCAGGCTTCCTGGGTCTTTCCCATGTATACATATTATTAAACTTGCTTTTTTTTTTCCTGTTAATCTGTCTCAGGTCAATTTAATTCTTTATCCATCTATAAGAATCTAGAAAGGTAGAGGAAAATTTCTTCCTCCCTGACAACATCTTGTTTACATATTTCACCCAATTGCTCTGCTGTTTCAACTCTCTTGATTTCTTAGCTGCTATCTGCCTACTTAGACCAACCACCTACCTATCATCATTCTCTCCAGCACCTCCAGCTTGGCTGAACTTCCTTTTGTCATTTGCAGCTAGATATGATAATAATGCTTATCCTTCCCAAAGTCCAGTATAGATTCTGCTTTTTTTCCTACTTGGTTTAGTCTCTCCTGCTGTTTATCAAATTCATTGATCTCTCTCTGACAACAGGGAACCTTAAAAGTCATCCAGTTCAATCACTAAAATTCCCACTGTGATAGGTATTATAAAGAGCTTATTTTATTTTTCTAAATTTAGAAGTTTATTTCAGGCAAGATATACTATACACAAGTCAGTTTTGCAGAAGTTGTTTTTTTTAACTGACATAATAAGTTTGACTAAACCCTGAAAGATAAACTGTTCTATTTTAGATTGTTATTTAATATTCATCATATATTATATATCAATAATATGTAAAAGAATAGTGTGTTATATAATTTAACTTTGCATGGTATCAAGTATATAATTTATACCTTGGATTTATAAAAGCAAACTGTTAATGAATAATAATGAGTTACTTACATTAATAACAGCTATACTTTTTGAGCTAAAATTTTGTGTGCCCAGAAACATTTTTATATGCTATCTCATTTCATAATCACCACAACTCTGCGTGTTACTTACTATTGATGTCTCTATTTTATAGACAAGAAAATTAAGGTTGAGAAAGGTTAAGTGACATGAAAGTCACATATTCAGGAAGCTGGTGACCATGGATTCCAATCTGTATCTTTCTGATGCAAAAACTTGAGTTCTTAAACACTGCTATATGGGACAAAAATGAGGTAAATACCTTGAACAGAACTATTCCATTTTGAAAAATATGTTACTAAAGCACAAAATAGAAATATAGAAATATCTGTAGGATTAGGGTTGAGAGAGTCCTGGAAATCTATAGATAGAAACAAATCCTGGAGAGAGAGGACAGCTATACTGTACCTTGAATCATCCATGAAGTCAAAACAACTATGAGGGCTAGCTGTAGTTAGAAATTAATTTTCTTTCTAGTTTTTCATAGTTTCTCTTTCCCCATATTTTAAAGTATCCTAATCTGCTTTCCTACTGTGACTTAGTTCTGGTAATGTACGGTTGGAATAACAGCATCCTCACACCTAGTGGGCTGTGTAGCTGTGCATGCTGGGAATAGTAAGGGTCATGAGGAACTCTGGAGGTAGAATACAAGCCATCATCACTGCAAAATGAAGACATTAGCTCTGCTGATGGTGGGAACTAACCAAAGGCAATAACATCAAAACCACAGGAGCACCTTCACATGTAAAAGCAAACTCAGTCAGTAGCAGACTAACAGTGTACTTTGATAAGAAATAACATGTTTTATTAAAACAACTTCTTCTGTTGGTTAAAATGTATGCCTTCAACCATAATATACACATTCATTTGTTTAGCCTATAAACATATACTTAGTATCTAGATAGCTACAAGGATGCCTAGAAAAATGTAGATAAAAGTCTCAGATCTTTAAGTCTTTAGAGTCTAGTATAAAGATCAAATATGTAAATGATCTTTACAATTACAACTATACTTTTTGAGCTAAAATTTTATGTGCCAAGAAAGATTTTTATATGTTATGAATAATCACAACTCTACATGCAAAACACTACCAGGAATATACCTGCATTTAAACAAAATGGGCTGTATTATTTACTGCAGCAAGGGAGATCTCAACCTCACACCATGTGTAACAAAGGGGAGTCTTAGAGGATGTTAGGAAGACTTGATATAGGATGTTGGCCATATTCATTGGGGGGAAGACTCAAGGAAGCAGGTGATTGTTCTGGATTGCATGCTGCCATAAAGGGGAGCAATTCTACGGTTGGTTATCTTAATACTCTTTAGGAGCAGAGAGGCATGGAATGAGATTAAACCTATAATTGGTTAAGAAGCAGCAGCAAGTCACAATAGCTGGGAAAGAGAGAGTTGTGGGCATTTTTGTGGTTAGCATGGTGGCGGTGTTTTTGTTTGTGCTTAGATGTGCTTATGGAGGGTTCTTGTTTTTGTTTCAACCCATTAAGTGGATTCGCCACAAAATAACTGCAAATGATCTTGGTGTTGTGTGCAAAAGTTATGTTCAGCAGGAAAACACCATGGCCTGCTGGGGGATAAGGCTGCTTTTTTCTTTCTCGTTAGTAACTCACACTGTGCTTCGATAAGTGCTAAACTTGAGAAGACTATACTGATGTGGGACTTAAGAGACTGATAAATTCTGCTTGCAAATGGATGTTCTTGAGAAAAGTGGTTAATGTGAACAGTGTCTTGAAGGATGCGCAGGAATTTACTTGGTGAAAGAGAGGTCAAAGGTCATTTCCAAGCAGAAGCAAAATGTGCAGGCAGATGTGGGCACACACAACATGATGGGGAACTCTGAGAACTGCAGTAAGCTAGAATGAACTGAGTTGGTGAGATTGAGCTTGTCAGATGGTAGCAGTCAAGTCATGAAGAAACCTGGACTTTATGCATCTGGTACTATGGATCCATCAAAAATTTGAATCAGAGAATACCATAATCAGATCTGAGTTTCAAAAGGGAGATTTTGGCAACCATATGGAGAACAAATTAGTCTGAGGAAAGAAAAGGACAGAGACCCGTTAGAACATCAGTTTAAGCAAGAGATGATGACTGCATAAACTGAATCAGCAGCATTGAGAATGGAAGACCTAAGGGACACAATATGCATGTCCAGTGTAGAATGAGCAGACTCCGAGCCTGTTTCCGCCACTAAAATACGGAGGATGTGACTGCCCACTGCTGTACACCTGACACTGGTACAATGTCTGGCATGTGGTAGTTCCTCAATGAATGGCAGTCGAATGAATAAACAAATTATGAGAGGTGAATTGAGGAGGATTTCCACAAAGGAGAAGCAGATACTTCTAGGTCATGGTGCTGGGTAAACGGTGATTTAATAAACTGAGCTAAAGGAGCATATTTTTGGAGGAAGAAACTAATTCGATTTTGGGCAAATGCACAAAGCAAACTAGTTACTGTTGGCTTTATAAAAATTCTTCAAGGAGTGCTTTTAAAATGAAAATAACCCGAAGTGTGTTGATTAGCCAAATACGAACCCGGAGTCCCAAAAGTATTACCATATGTTAAAAGAAGTTAATAAGTTCCTTCCTTGCTGAGAACTATTTTGGAGTAGATAAAAGTTCCAGACTTATATTTGGTTACTAAAGAGTCAGAACTGAAAAGTAATGGAAAATATAACTGGCATATGAATGAAAATTTTTCTTATCTTCACAATAGATTTTTTGAGCTTTATTAAGGTATAATTGACATACAATAAATTGCACAAATTTAAAATTTACAATTTGATGTGTTTTGAGATATTTATACATCTGTAAAATTGTTACCACAAGTTAGATGAGTATACCCCTCTCCTCCAAAAGTTTCTTGGGTTCCTTTGAAATTCCTCCCTCCCCCACTTCAACTCTCCATCCCCCCAAACCCAGTCCCCAGGCAACTGCTGATTTACTTTCTCTATGTATAGCAACTTTTAGAATTCAGTGCAGCTTTTAGAATTTTATGTAAATTAAATCCTACAGTATGTCTTCTTTCGTGTCTGACTTTTTTGACATTTACCCATGTTGCTTGTATTAAAACTTCACTTATTTTTATTGCTGTGCAGTATTTCATTGTGTGATATACACACAATTTCTTTATAGATTCTCTTGTTGATGGACACTTAGGTTGTGTGATGGTTTTAAAATATGTCCACGAATTCTTTGACACTGCTGTCTTCAAGACGTAGAGCCTAATTTCACTCTCCTTTCCAATATGAACCGAATTTAGTGATCCATTTCTATTTAATAGAATAAAGCAAAAGTAATGGCCTACAACTTTTGAAACTGGGTTTTATAAGAACTTTGGACTTCCTCCTTCCTCTCTCTTGGATCACCTGCTCTGGGGGAAGCCAGCTGCCATGCCGTGAAGCAACTCAAGCAGCCCTATAGAGAAACCCATGTAATAAGAAACTGTAGTCTCCTGACAACAGCTGTAAGTAAGCCATGTTGGAAGCTAATCCAATTTCAGCCCAGACTTCAGATGACTGTAACCCCTTGACACTTTGACGGCAACCTCATGGGTGACCCAGAACCAGAACTACCTGGTGAAGCTGCCTCCAAATTCCTGATCCACAGAAACTGTGAGACAATAAATGTTTGTTGTTTGAAGTCACTACAATTAAGGGTACTGTGTAACATAGCAACAGGAAACTAATATAAGTTGTTTCAGGCTCGGAGCTATTGCAAGTAAAGCTGCTATGAATATTTGTATAGAAGCATTTGTGTTTGTATATGCATACGTTTGTGTGCTTGTGCTCAGTCATGTGTGACTCTTTGACACCCCATAAACTATAGCCCTCCTGGCTCCTCTGTCCATGGGATTATCTGGGCAATAATTCTGAAGTAAGTTGCCATTTTCCTCCTCCAGATATATATATATATATATATATTTTTCATTTCTTTTGGTTTACTATATATTTCACCACAATTTTTAATTTGTATTGTTTTCCGTTTAAGTGTCAAGTTGACATGACAAGGTTACAAGCTGCAGGTATTTATTTAATATTCTACACCATGCTCAGACCCATGCTAATTGGCTAGTAAATGATCAATATTTTGAACTGAGATAAATTGAGAACAATAATAACTACTCAAGTGACTTTCAGTAAGCACCTGAAAGAAGGGAGAAGGTGATTCAATGTTGTCGGCAGACATACTGACTGACCTCCCTTATTTTCACCTTGTGAAAAAATAAATTGATTTGCTTTAGGTCTAGGCAAAGGATGCAGTGTGGAGTCCATTAAAAACATTTTCAGTCCCAGGTGATGTGACTTCTAGTTTGAATGATACACATTAAATGGGGAGAGTGAATCTAACTTCATCCTGGTGAAAATCTTTCAGAAAGGTGACACCTTTCTGAAAATAGAAACAAAATGTACTTTATCATTTTGCCAGAGAGTTTCCTTTCTTTTTCAACTGCTTTTCAACCAGTCTAAGCTGTGCTTAAGGATACTTACCATGACATTGAGAATTTAAGTAAGACTTATCTTCCAGCTCTCAGATATAGCAGGGGAGAGCACGTATGTAGAATGCCTTCATAATGTTCAGTAAGCTTCTACAAGTTGCGTTCCTTTATATGGCATGGAAGACACTGAGATTTTTTAAAGGGTGAAAATGTAAGATTTGAAATAGCCAACTGCCAAAAAAAAAAAGTATAGGGAGTGCTACCAAATTTAACTATGATGTACTGAATGACTGTTAGTAGGAAGCAGGATTCACTCCATTGCAATTCTTGAGAGCTAGAAATAATGGGAACCTACAAAAAAATATTCATGAGATTTTCTGTTTTGCATTTCCTTGTCCTAATCTTGCTTCCATTCTGCCAAAAATTTGCCTAGGGGAGATTTAGAATTGTGAAAACAGAAATGGAAAGAGGAAAAAATAGTGTTACTATTCAATTTTTGACACCAAAATTCAGCAAGTTTTTTTAGCACAAACAGTCTCTACACTGCTTTATTTCCTCCTTTAGTAAGATTGATCATCTTAGTCATGGTGTTTTGTATAATGGAGTTGCCATCAACACAAGGAGAAGAAGACGGAGAAAACAAACCCACTCTAGGCCTGGCTGATTAGCAGTACTATAGACAGTAGGAAGAAGAAGAGAGAGCAAGAGAAGCATCAAGCCTAATGCCCTCCCTGCCTCACAGACTCCTAGATTAGAAGAAAAGGACTTTATTAATCACAGCAATAGCATTAACCAAAATGTCAGTATCTGCATAAAAACCTCAAGCCTGAATGCCCACAGTGTGACAGGAACGGCCATCTTACTCCAGCAATGTAGATGACTGCACTTCCAAGCTTAGGAAACCTGAATCCTTTATAATGGACAGTGAACCTGTCTGACCTTCACCCAGGAGATCAACATCGTCTTACTATCCCAGATATACAAAGATGTACAAAAACATGGAACCCATAGAGGACTGTGGACCAATAATCAGTACTTGATTAAAAAACAAACAAATCTTCAAGATCGGCACATTTCATTCACTCTCCAGAGAATTAAAATCAGGGCCAAAGAAGCTAAGGAATTCACACTAGGCCCCACAGTGGTACAGTTGGAATTTATACCTAGACCTGACTCCTTCCATGCTTTCTCCCCATCAAACCACTCCAAGACCCATGTCTGTTTATGGTCAATGTTTATGACAAGCCAAAAATCATGATTGAATTCTTCCAGAAGAAAATTTCTATTGGCTTACCATGTTCCCAAGGATGACAAACATTATTTCCTGAAAGACACCTTGGAAGAACTAAATAAAACCTTTATAAATGAATTTAGCATGCCTCCCCTAAGTGAGATGTCTCTACAATAGGACTCCAAATGTTACTTGTCAACAAAAGGCAGAGGGAAAAGAAAGAGCTGTTGTCCAAAGTGAAGGAATATCCTAGGAATCCAAATGGAGCATTTGCCTTTTCACAAAATCAAATTGCCACAAACCTGTGAAGAGTAGAAAAACCTATCCTGGAAGGATGGAAAAGAAGAGAGAGCATTTTGCTTTAACCTGGGCAGATTTTGTAAACTTGTTTCTAAGATGGCTGCCATCAATTTCTTCCCTGCCTGTGTATGTATTTCACTGCTCTCTTTTTCTACCTTCCCCCTTGAGTCTGAGCTGAACTTACTGAATTGTTTTATAGAAAAATGCAACAGGGATCTCCCTGGGGTCCAGTGGCTAAGACTCTGGACTCCCAAAGCACGGGGATGAGGTTTAATCCCAGGTCAGGGAACTAGATCCTAAATGCTTTACCTAAGACCTGACGCAGCCAAATAAATAAATAATTGGGTATGTATGGCTGAGTCCCTTTGCTATTCACTTGAAATTTTACAACACTGTTTATCAGCTATACCTCAATACAAAATAAGAAGTTTTACAAAGCAAATATAAAAAAAGAAAAATGCTGCAAAAGTGACATTCCAGTACTTCTAAGACTAGGTCACAATAAGTGTTACAGCTTCTATTCAGGTCTCTTGAAATACCTGCTCTGGGGAAAATGTAAAAAGTCTGGCTACATCAAGTTTCTCATGCTGTAAGGAAGCACAAACTGGCCTCATGGAGAGACAGATGTCCAGCCATCCACCCACTTCCAGCCATACCAGCCCATGAAGTGTTAGTTGCTCAGTCGTGTCCAACCCTTTGCAACCCCATGGAATGGGGCTTGCCAGGCTCTTCTGTCCATGGGATTCTCCAGACAAGATTACTGGAGCGGGTTGCCATTTTCTTCTCCATACCAGCCCATACACCAGTCATATAAGCCAAGGAACCATTATTTACATTGTGAGCTGTAAGTATAAAGGGGCAATTAAAACTTAAAAATGAATATTTTGCAGAGTTAATAGGATTATAGGTTACATTTTGAATAATATTTGAAGTCTCTGAAGTTGGTAAACTTATCATTCTAGGGTGGTACATCTCAACTAAGGGTAATTATGCCCTCCAGAGGACATTTGACCAGGTCCAGTGTTCTTGCCTGGAGAATCCCAGGGGCAAGGGGGGCCTGGTGGGTCACACAGAGTCAGACAAGACTGAAGTGATTTAGCAGCAGCAGCAGCAGAGATATGTTTAATTGTCACAACTGGGCTTAGGGGTGCTATTGGCTTCTAGTGGGTAGAGGCTGGGGATGCTACTAAACATCTTAAGATGCACAACACCAGTCCCCCATAACACAGAATTATCCAGCCCAAATTGTCAATAGCCCCAGAGCTGAAGAACTGTGTTCTAAGGTACCACAGGCAATTGCAATTGAGAAAATGGTTGGCAACACATTTCTCAGGCTAACTTCTTACCTTTGAAAGAGAAATGTTTCTTGTCCAAAACAAAAGTTTAAATGTTTATGTCGACTGGAATGGAAGGGTTTGAGTCTGATTCATTAAGATCCATTTTTTTCATGCATTTGTCATTTTATATGCAGTAGGCAATGCCCTCGGCACTGGGGATTTCAAAGTAAGTTCACTGCCTTCTCTGAGCTACTATCTAACTTGGAGATAGACTGGTCAACCATCACATTACCATAGGATAATTGTAGGACTAGATACTGGAAAACAGGACAGGGAACACTGAAGTCAGCAAAGAATTTGAAATTCAGTCACAGGAGAGAATTTAAAAGAGAAGAGCTCTGGCATGAAACTGTATGGCTAAGTAGACTGGATGCTGGAGAGACTGACTTCAGAGCAGGGACACCATGAAAAAGCATAGTTGGTGTACAAATCTAATTAGTTTTGGGAAAAAATTGTGATGTCCTTTAATAGTATATGGAACCATTAGGACTTAAATCATATCTAGAGTCATTACAGGCTTCTAAAATTTTGTTTGGGAAAAGTATGGCTGATAATATAAATCTCCAAGGAGAAAATCAAGACAAGAAGTTCAGAATCGAACTTTCTCCATGGTCTAGAGAAATAAAAAGCATGAAAATGATTTTGGATACGGCTAAGAAGAGATTCAAAGCATTGCATTAAAAAGCTTTAAATCTTTTTAAGGACCCCAAACCAGCATTAAATTTAAGGGTGAAGAATAAAGGAGCACTGCAACCAGCATGTAGGAAGCATTAGATGTAAAAGCACAGGCTTAACTCTGGAAAATAAGTTTGCCTTTGTTGTTGTTAAATTCTTTTTCAGGTTGGAACAATCATTTTTAAAATTCCACTTAGAACCCAGGGGATCTTTATGATAAACAACCTAAAGTCTCTTATGCTATCACATGCCTTCAATTTTCTCACATTTTCCCTTTAGAGATACACAAAAACCCCCTGTGGACTTCAGAATATCTGAAGGACATTAGTCATACAATTTTCAATTTGAAGTGGTATCACTAGTAAGTTTTTATGATTCAAAAATCATATGGTATGACATTTTTAAATAGGCCCAAAGACTATCATCACATTTTTATAATCATTTGCTGAAATGATGTATTCTAACACCCAAGAAAATGTACTCGATTTCAAAAGACACATTTCCCTTGGCAAAACACCTGCTTCAAAGTGGAACAAAGCTTCTTTCTTCACAGAATGTTCTGAAAGCATGGAATATCCCTGAAGTGGTAGATGATAAAGGATGTGGACTAACGCAAAGGCAACACCAGAAACCCACTGTGCCAGGCTGGCCTGGTTATGCTCAACTAGTAGGATCCAGGGTCTCTCCCCAGGCACCAAGAAACCCTGTTTTTGAAAAATCAGTTATTATATAATGATTTCAAAGTAGGTAACTGGGACTTATGCAAATAAAACTAGTATGTGAGTGTCCCAAATACAAAGTACATGATGTGACGATCTCTGCTGAAAGCAGAAACCAGATCACGCACAAGAGTTCATCTAGATGGTTTCTCATCCGTGCACACCAGTCTCCTCAAAATTGTTTCTCAAAGTGTGGTTCTCAGACCTCTTGCACCCATAAAATCTGTGTGCAAGACTTTATTAAAAGTTTCTTTTGTGCTGCCTCAGACCTAGTGGATAGGTATCTTTAAGTTGATTCTTAGGCACGCTAGAGTTTAAGACCCATATCTTAATGTCAAAAATCCAACAAAAAGTTGCATAATAAAGTTACTTATTTTGCATTGAATTCACTCAGTATATATAAAATAATACTGAAAATATGAATATTTGCTTCTTTAACTAATGGTATTAGAACCCTGAAGCACACTGCTCCCACCTCCACCACCTCACCCTTGTACAAAGGCCCTTTGTGTCCCCTGCCTCTTGTTTGTAGAAAAGGTGAAGTCTCCCAGGCCTCCTGAGTCACAAAAGAGTTCAGTTCTGTTCAGTTCAGTCACTCGGTCTTGTCCAACTCTTTGCGATCCCATGAGCTGTGGCACACCAGGCCTCCCTGTCTATCACCAACTCCCAGAGTCCACCCAAACCCATGTCCATCGAGTCGGAGATGCCATCCAGCCATCTCATCCTCTGTCATCCCCTTCTCCTCCTGCCCTCAATCCTTCCCAGCATCAGGGTCTTTTCCAATGAGTCAGCTCTTCGCATGAGGTGGCCAAAATATTGGAGTTTCAGCTTCAACATCACTCCTTCCAATGAATACCCAGGATTGATCTCCCTTAGGATGGACTTGTTGGATCTCCTTGCAGTCCAAGGGACTCTCAAGAGTCTTCTCCAACAACACAGTTCAAAAGCATCAATTCTTCAGTGCTCAGCCTTTTTCACTGTCCAACTCTCACATCCATACATGACTACTGGAAAAACCATAGCCTTGACTAGATGAACCTTTGTTGGCAAAGTAATGTCTCTGCTTTTCAATATGCTATTTAGGTTGGTCATAACTTTCCTTCCAAGGAGTAGGCGTCTTTCGATTTTATGGCTGCAATCACCATCTACAGTGATTTTGGAGCCCTCAAAAATAAAGTCTGACACTGTTTCCCCATCTATTTGCCATGAAGTGATGGGACAAGATGCCATGATCTTAGTTTTCTGAATGCTGAGCTTTAAGCCAACTTTTTCACTCTCCTCTTTCACTTTCAAGAGGCTCTTTAATTCCTCTTCACTTTCTGCCATAAGGGTGGTGTCATCTGCATATCTGAAGTTATTGATAGTTCTCCCAGAAATCGTGATTCCAGCTTGTGCTTCTTCCAGCCCAGTATTTCTCATGACTTACTCTGCATATAAGTTAAATAAGCAGGGTGACGATATACAGCCTTGATGTATTCCTTTTCCTATTTGGAACCAGTCTGTTGTTCTATGTCCAGTTCTAACTGTTGCTTCCTGACCTGCATACAGATTTCTCAAGAGACAGGTCAGATGGTCTGGTATTCCCATCTCTTTCAGAATTTTCCACAGTTTATTGTGATCCACACAGTCAAAGGCTTTGGCAGAGTCAATGAAGCAGAAGTAGATGTTTTTCTGGAACTCTCTTGCTTTTTTGATAATCCAGTGGATGTTGGCAATTGGATCTCTGGTTCATCTGTCTTTTCTAAAACCAGCTTGAACATCTGCAAGTTCACGGTTCATGTATTTCTGAAGTCTGGCTTGGAGAATTTTGAGCATTACTTTACTAGCGTGTGAGATGAGTGCAATTGTGCAGTAGTTTGAGCATTCTTTGGCATTTCCTTTCATAGGGATTGGAATGAAAACTGACCTTTTCCAGTCCTGTGGCCACTGCTGAGTTTTCCAAATTTGCTGGCATATTGAGTGCAGCACTTTGAAAGCATCATCTTTCAGGATTTGAAATAGCTCAACTGGAATTCCATCACCTCCACTAGCTTTGTTTGTAGTGAGGCTTTCTAAGGCCCACTTGACTTCACCTTCCAGGATGTCTGGCTCTAGCTGAATGTGAGTGATCACACCACTGTGATTATCTGAGTCATGAAGATCTTTTTTGTAAAATTCTTCTATGTATTCTTGCCACCTCTTCTTTATATCTTCTGCTTCTGTTAGGTCTATACCGTTTCTGTCCTTTATTGAGCCCACCTTCGCATGAAATGTTCCCTTGGTATCTCTAATTTTCTTGAAGAGATCTCTAGTGTTTCCCATTCTGTTGTTTTCTTCTATTTCTTTGCATTGATCGCTAAGGAAGGCTTTCTTATCTCTTCTTGCTATTCTTTGGAATTCTGCATCCAGATAGGAATACCTTTCTTTTTCTCCTTTGCTTTTTGCTTCTCTTCTTTTCACAGCTATTTGTAAGGCCTCCTCAGACAGGCTTGAGTAGACTCAAGCAATTAATAATTAGGAAAATGGAGTCACAGACTCAGCATCTGATGCCCATTCCTGAGTTGTTTTACAGATATTATAACTGCCACCAGAGGGAGAAAACTAACTCTGTGATGACCAGCCCACAGCCATGACATCGGCTGCTCTTGAGCTGTACTGAGTCTATAGCTAGAACAGTTCCAAGGACTGATTTTAACAGAATGAGATTAACACTACTGCCCATAATAATTTCTGTCTTTGTTGAGCATCAAAATAATTCTAAGTTGTTCTGCTTATATGTGTAAACGGGTAACTAAAACTGCCGGCAAAGAGATGCTACATACCCATATCACAGCATCTTCTACTCCAAGAGTATGGCACCGCATGTCAGCATGAAGAAATTACGGAAGAAGAATTTTGTCCATAGCCCCATAGTGATGGAATGGTGCTGACAGGTGAGGATTTGTAAGCAGTGTGCCTGTGCATGCTCAGTTATGTCTGACTCTTTGCAACCCCATGGACTGTAGCCTGACAGACACCTTTGTCCATGTGCTTTTCCAGGCACGAATACTGGAGGAATGGGTTCCCATTTCCTACTCCAGGGGATCCTCCCAATCCAGGGAGCAAACCTGAGTCTCTTATGTCTCTTGCATTAACAGGCAGATTCTTTACCACTAGCACCACTGGGAAGCCCCTTGTAAGCAGCATTTAGCAGGAAAGAGCTCTTTATGGGAGAGTGCTCTGCAGGAGAACCATTTGTTTTGTGACTTTACCAAAGCTGTATGGTAACTAACCTTGAGCTTAGTTACAGACACCCCCAAGTGTCACTCACCTTAGACCCAAGCACATCTTCCAAATCTTTCGATCATACAATACCTTGCCTGACTTTTCATTGATCAAAGAAGTAGAAATGAAGAATAATTAACCAGATCTCTTCCCTAGCTTCCCCTTCAGTTACCTCACAAATTGTGTGAACAAGACATCAGCTAAAGAAACATCATAAGAACCTGAAAAGCTTGCATGCAGTAAAGGATGGTGATGACTCTGATCCCTTATTGCAATGATTAACTGAGATGACTTCTCTTTTCTCTTTAAAAGCTTCCATGACTGAGCAGATTATCTGGAGTTAGTTTTGAGGAACACTGAGTTCCTCCTTCTCTGGAACACCTTCTTTCCAGACTACTGGCTTTATGATTAAAAGCATTGTTTTCCGTTTTCACTAGCACGTGCCTCTCAGATATTGATTTTCGAGCAACAAGCAGCCAGACCTCGGTTTGGTAACAGTATTGAGGATTATTAGCTATGTTTACGTGATGGAACATCAACATTTGGCAGAGGGAAACAACTACTGGTTCTTTGCTTAAGAAATAAAATATTTCCTTATAACATTTATCAAAGCCAGGGAGTTTTTAATACTATTTCCTCAGTTCCCTTTAGAAGAGTTTGGTGGGGGTGTGTTTCTCTAAATAGAGAAATCTGCTTCACAAATATGGTTCCTCTGAAAAACATTGTTTTCCTTTTAAAGTAGGAATGTGTCCTGACCTAGGAAAAGATTCTTGATTTAACTTGAGATCCATAACAACCTGGGGTAACATCATTAAAAAGAGTAAAGTATGATGTACTGACAGGATATTTTTCCAGACATGTGAGGTATCATATAAAAACAGCAATCTTAAAAAGCATGCTCCCCTATAGGTCTTTTCATCATGCCCCATGACTCCTACAAGATGTTATTAATTCTTTGGGCAGGAGGGGTGCGTAGTGAAAGGAATTTATATATTCATGACTGAATAAATGAAGTAGATTTCTCCTCCCTCCCAAACTCATTGTTGCTGAAGTGGATTCCCAGAAGTGTTGACCCACTGGTTAGGCAAAAACCTCTGGCTTCATGGACATACTTAGGCTTGAACAGATTGTATTTACTGCCGATCTGGGGTCACGAGAAAAATGAGCCAGCAGAGGAAACTGCAATGAGAAAAGCTACAAGAGAGCAGACGTGAGACAGAGACAGAGAAGAGACCGCAAAGCCTCTGAAAGACTTAGGTTGATTTTCTAATTCCAGTTGGCATGATACCTAGCTGAATGCTGGCTGGTGTTCTTATATTCCATGAGACCTCTGAGTACCTAGATTAGACCCATTCCCCTTTTGTTTCTTTGATGTGAGCCTCTGTTCTTACAACCTAGAAAAGAAAAGTAGGGCCCCTCACAGAATATGATGAATACTTGTGTTACAAACTATTTACAATGGGAATCTACCACTTTAGTCTGTTTATGAATAGCCTGGCCTCTCTGACCTATCTCCTGGGCCTTTCATCCATATTTTGTTGCTTTTCTTGTGGATAAGAATTACACAGAGAAGAAGGTATTTGAACTCAAATCACACTGTTTTAACTTGAGCAAATATTGTCTTTAATCAGTTGAACTCCTTTTAAGGAATGGAAAGTAACATATAAGTACAGTTGCATGCTCAAAGATCTTTACATCATTAGTACTTTAGTCCTCACAACTTTGTAAGGTTCAGACTCAGGGAGGTCCATTGGCTTGTTCAATGATCCAAGTTAGAAGACGTTAATGTTTACATGTAATCTACGTCTCTATTTCTTAGTTCAAAGCTTTTTCAACTAGACAAGTGACTCACAAAATACAGTACGTTGATTAAATATATGCTATCCAAGATTATTTTAAATATATTATGAAGAAATATTTTATAGTTTAAAGTTACACATTTATTTAAAAATATTAGAAAAATAATTGGAATCAGATCTTAATGAATATATGTATATACATGTATATAGTGAATAATAATACAGATGTTATGTAGATATGACAAAAATCTTAAAGAGATGATTGAAATTTCAAACTCTCATCAAGTTCATATCAAGTTCCTGTGAAATTATAAACATCTTGAAAATCTGTTCAAAAGTGATCCAGTGGCCATATTAAATTCAGGTTTGTATGTAAACTAAATATGTTAGGAAAGAATAAGGTCTATAAAAGTCTGTCTCCATATTATGTTGAAATGATTCATGTACAGAAAGCATTGTTGCATTTTTTTTAATTTCACTAGTGTCCTTGCTATTAAAGATATTAAAATATAAAAATGTAATATTTCTCTGCATTTAATACATGTGGATCAAAATTTCTGACTAATAATATAAGCAAACACTATAAACTATTTTAAAGTTTTAGCAAATATTAAAAAAACTTGAGCATAACTCAACAACTTTGAACGTTTTGAGAATGGTTTCCAGGTAAATGATAAGACAAGACAGGGTAATGTTATAATGAAGGTCAAGGGACTTCAACTTCTAAAGATATATAATAATTCTTCAATGATATTCCTGATGTGTCATACTCAAATGATGAAATGGATCTGGTAAACTAAAATGACCAAGAAATCAAAACAGTTAGTTATTGGACACTCCGAACACAAATCACAGGAACATTGTCAGCCACATAGAATATCCTTCTCATATTAAGTCTGAATATCCTTCAGACTGAAATGTGCCATTAAGGGGATTTCTGACACTGAATACTTATAGATGCGTGGGGGCCAGAGTATAGTGGCAATAGGACCAGATTAAGAAGCAGTCCTGATTCTATTCTCCTAGTTCCATCCTCTATTGAGAGTCTTTGGGGAAGGCTTTCATCATCTGAAGTCTCCATTTCATTGTATCAGAAGCCGTGAATAAAAATATCTACATGCTTAGGTCAAAAGATTATTGTTAAGGTCCATTTTACATTGTGATGTGCTACCTGCTAAGCAATGTTATGCTTAGAAAAATAGTTTAAAAGAAGGCTTACAATTTCTTCCTTATAATGAGTTTACTTGCCTTACTTTCTCTTATTGGTATATTTCTTTTAAGAAGGGCAATTATTCTGGAACACAGAATAGCATTCAAAATTTGAAAATTGGAAGAGAGTAGCATTTAAACTTATACATTACCATATGTAAAGTAGGCAAAAGCTTTTGACTGTGTGGATCATAACAAACTGTGGAATATTGTTAAAGTGATGGGACTACCACACCACCTTACATGTCTCCTAAAGCTGAGTGCTGAAGAATTGATGCTCTTGAACTGTGGTGTTGGATAAGACTCTTGAGAGTCCCTTGGACCACAAGGAGATCCAACCAGTCCATCCTAAAGGAAATTAGCCCTGAATATTCATTGGAAGGACTGTTGCTGAAGCTGAAATTCCAATACTTGGGCCACTTGATGTGAAGAGCTGACTCATTGGAAAAGACCCTGATTCTGGGAAAGATTGAAGGCAGGAGGAGAAGGGGACAATAGAGGATGAGTTGGCTGGATGGCATCACCGACTCGATGGACATGAGTTTGAGTAAGCTCTGGGAGTTGGTGATGGACAGGGAAGTCTGGTGTGCTACAGTCCATGAGGTCACAAAGAGTAGGACATAAATGAATGACTGAACTGAAATGAATTGACAAACCTGTATGCAGGTCAAAAAGTAAGAGAACCAGACATGGAACAGCAGACTGGTTCAAAATTGGGAGAGGAGTAAGACAAGGCTGTATATCGTCACCCTGTTGGTTTAACTTATATGCAGAGTACATCATATGAAATGCCGGACTGGATGAATTACAAGCTGCAATCAAGATTGCCAGAAAAAATACCAACAGCCTCAGATATGCAGATGATAACCACTCTAGTGGCAGAAAGCAAAGCAAAGAGAAACTAAAGAGCGTCTTGATGAGGGTGAAAAAGGAGAGTGGAAACGCTGGTTTAAAACTCAACATTCAAAAAACTAAGATCATGGTATCCGGTCCCATCAAGTAATGGAAAAGCAGAAGGGGGTAAAGTAGAAACAGAGACAGATTTTATTTACTTGGTTTCCAAAATCACTGCTGCGATGACTGCAGCCATGAAATTAAAAGCTGGTTGCTCCTTGCAAAGAAAACTATGACAAACTTAGTGCATTAAAAAGCAGAGACATCACTTTACTGACAAAGGTCCATGTAGTCCAAGCTATGGTTTTTCTAGTAGTCATGTATGGGTGTGAGAGTTGGACCATAAAGAAGGCTAAGCACTGAGGAATTGATGCTTTTGAATTGTGGTGCTGGAAAAGACTTGAGAGTCCCTTGGACTTCAAGGAAATCAAAACAGTCAATCCTAAAGGAAATCAGTCCTGAATACTTATTGGAATGACTGATGCTAAATCTCCAAAACTTTGGCCACCTGATGGGAAAAGCTGACTCATTAGAAAAGACCCTGTTGCTGGGAAAGATTGAGGGCATGAAGAGAAGGGGACAAGAGAGGACAAGATAGTTGGATGGTATCACCAATTCAATGGACATGAATTTGAGCAAACCCCAGGAGATATTGAAGGGCAAAGAAGCCTGGCATGCTGCAGTCCACAGGTTGCAAAGAGTTGTACATGACTTAGCAACTAAACAACAACAACGAAATAGATAGCTAGTGAGCAGTTTGTAGTAGCCTGATGGGGTGGGTTGGGGTGAGAGGCGGGGGGAGGTTCAAGAGGGAAGAAATATATGTATTATGGCTGATTCTCGTTGTTGTATGGAAGAAGCCAATACAATATTGTAAAACAATTATTCTCCAATTAAAAGTTAATCTGTAAAAAATTTAAGGTTGGAAACATGTTTACAATGGGAGATAGGGAAATCCTATATTAAAGAAAGGATTGTTTTTTCAAGGACACATTACAGCAGATTAGGTGGTTTACTGGATGAGATGGTCCAACTCAAAAAATTGCACTTGGAATTCTAAGGAGGAACGTGTTTATCTTTCACAATATAGGCTCCACTAGGCTGGTCAAATATTTGAAGTAAGGAATTCATGCTCTGTATCTGGCTCATGCCCGTCATCATTAGCTAGTTTGAAAATGCTGCCTCTCTTGTATTGATAACGTGGATCTTGCTGAGGTTCTGAAAGTCCGTGGAATTGTTTTGTTTTCTAAGCCCTCATAGAGTATCTTTTCAAGGTAATATCATTCTAGGAGAAGCTTTAATCAACAGGCTTGCCAAGTGAGATGGATGCTCAGTTACATGTAAATCTAAAAGGCCTTTTTTTTCCCTGTTTAATTACCTTAGAAATAGTTCTGTATGCCTTGACAGACTGACTTCACTTTTACCTAAGATAAACACTGCCCTTGAAAATCACTTGATACCTTTTGCCCTTGGTTAGATGTCAAATCTGACAAACATTTCTAAAAGTCATTTCTCTTTCAAATGACCGATGGAGGTTGCTTCCAGTACTGAGATTCTAAATTGCCTTTTATTTCTCAGTAATATTCTTCTGCTCCACTATGTGGAAGAAAGATTGCTTATTATACCCTCTAGTGGTGATTGTGACATTCTTAAAAATATTTTTATTGCATTCTTTGGCCTTTTCCTATAAACTTACTATATATTTACTTTAAAATATATGTATATCATTCTTTGACTCTATACTGTAAATTGTACAGTATAAAAGAAATTTATCAATCTATAACAAGATACAAATAATGTAAGTCATTTGCATTACACTTAGTGTTTATAAATACATCAAAAATAGGTTTATAGGAGATTAATCTATTTTCCTCACATTTCATATGCTCCAATTTTATTCCACTTTTAAAAATATGTCTTATTCTTCTTTTTTCCATTCGGAATATTGTCAGTAAGCAGTTATTCACACCACTGCAGGAAGTATATATAGACTTCTACATATCCCAAAATGTCAATATATTTTGGTTTAGAGTCCCTCTTTACTCATACTTAGTCATGAGTACATCTCATCTTTTAAGAATTCACAACATTTGGAATAAAATAAGGAAGCCACCCATGGAACTTCTGATTCTACAGGAACTAAGAATTTGTCACTCCTTCCTTTTTCACTCTGCCTTCTCCACTCCAAGAAGGACAAGGGAACATTTTTTAAATTGAGGAGAAACACACAATTTGAAAGAACATCTGCCAAGATTGTTGCTATGTCTCTGTCTACATTCTTCTCAGATACAAATTTAATTGGGTATTTTCTTCTGAACTCCTTGCTTTCAAATTCCTAATCAGTTACAGTTTGTATATAGATGATGAGAATAAAGACAGTTAAGAAAAACAAAGGAGACAATCAAGCAGAACAGGTGGTTCTCAACAAAAACTTGAAATTAAGAGTTGTCTGCAACTGAGAGTAATCAAGAGATAACCATAAATTAAAATGACTTAAATAAATAGATAAAAATGTCTTATTTCCAGATAAAAAAGACTCAGTATTTTGAGACATCAATTTTCCTAGATTAATCCATAAATTCATTGACAATCCAGTAGAATATTAATATACTTTAATCAAAGTATATTTTGACCAGAGTACTTATGTATGTTTCTAAAGTTTATCTGAAAGAATATAATAGCCAAGAAGAGGAAAATTAAAATAAGGATACTAGAGGGAAGGACTAGATTTAATGTGTTTGATATGATATGAATTTGTAATAAAAACAGCATGTTATGGGCCTGTTTAAAGAGACGTGTATCAGTGGAATAGGAAAACAAACAATGATATTTTAGTGTAAATGCTAGTACTGGCATTTTGAATTGGTGAACAAAGAAAGTTTAAAACAACTATTTGGAGAAAAAGTACAAAATCTTCCTCCTTTTCTCTTCACATGAAAATATGTTTCAGTTAGATCTATGAATTAAATTTTGAAAGACAGAATACTAGAAATAAATAAGAATTAGTATTTTAGTAAATCTTGGAATTAGGAAGGCATTTATGAGCATGTGAAACCCAGAGACCATAAAGAAAAATATCTGTAAATATACTACTGCATATATTTAAATGTTGGAATTATTCATAAAAATGTTTCATAATCATGGTCAGAAGTCCAAAACTGGAGAAACATTCATGTTTGTGAGGACAAAGTGCTCAGTTTCTAATTTACAAAGAGCTCTCTTTTGTAACTAAGAGAAAGAAAACCCAATAGAAAAATTGGCAAAATATGTAAATCGGAAAACCACAGATGAACAAATATAAATGAACAGAAAACAATGAAAAATCTTGCACCACCTCGCTAATGAATGAATACAGAAACACAAATCTAAATAAGCTTAAAAATCTCATCTGATCCACTTAGAAAAGATGAAAAGAGTTGGTAATACAGAATTTGTAATTAGTGAATTTTGGCACTGTAGGTAGGAATGTAAATTAATATAATGTTTTGGGGGGTAAATTTGGCAGTATTTATAATGTTTCTGACTCAGTTTCTACAATTTTAGGACTTTATTCTTACGAAATACTTCACATGATTGTTCAGAGACATATGTACAAAGCTGTCTTTATATATTAACAATGACCTAAATACCACTGTGGAAGAAAGTATGGCATGCCCTTCTAAAGATAAATAAATAAATAAATACAGTAACTTAATATAACATGGTAATTTCACATGATCTAGCAATTCCACTTCTGGGCATATACCCCAAAAACATGAAAGCAGGGACTCAGATACTTGTACACCCATGTTCAAGCATTATTCTCAATTGCCAAAGGTAAAAACAACTGAAGTGTCCATCTGTGAATGGATAAATAAAATATATTACAGTTTAACCCTGAACAACACCGATTTGAACTGGCTGCATCCATTTATACATGAATTTTTTTCAGTAGCAAATACTGCAGTACTGCATGATCTGTGGTTGTTTAAATCTGTGGATGTGAAATGGCAATATGGAGGAAACTTGGATATGGAGGGCCAAATATAAGTTACATACGGATTTTTGATTGCATAGAGTGTTGATACTTGGAATGATGTATAAAATGCATTGTGAAGTGAAATGAAGAAATGGAAGCAGAAATTGTACTATAGTTGTTGTATATATTTATTTTATAAAAATAATGGTACATCCAGTTAACCAAGGGTAGGTCTATCTAACCTATATGATAGAAAAATCACCTTTGTGATTGTCTTGGAAATACGGAGTCAGATCTCACTCTTGTACCTATGGGGTGGGTTTCCTATAAGCAAAGAATTTTCTCCACTGTCAATCATACTAGGAAGAGATTCATCCAGGAATAGAAAATGGGGAAGCAGTGAGCAAGAATTAGTTAGACTGAGATAAGGAAAAGATTTTCCTCCTTTCTCAGGGCTTGAGAATGGAAGAGTGTCAGACTAGGAGACCTGCCCTCTGCTCTATCATATGGAGATAATTTGATGACAAGCTAGAAAGGTGTCTTCTCTGCTGCCTCAGAGGGTAAAGCATCTGCCTGCAATGTGGGGGACCTGGGTTCGATCCCTGGATCGGGAAGATCCCTTGAAGAAGGAAATGGCAACCCACTCCGGTACTCTTGCCTGGAAAACCCCATGGATAGAGAAGCCTGGTAGGCTACAGACCATGGGGTCACGAAGAGTTGGACACGACTGAGCGACTTCACTTCACCTCACTTAGGAGGGTGGTTCAACCCATAGAGGACCCAAAGTAGGCTGGACACGAGCTGTAGCAGCAATTTGTTTTTCATATCGGACTTCCCTTCCATTTGTCCCTGTCCTTCTGTAAGGTCAGCAGTCTGCAGAAAAATTTTTGGAGAGGCTGGGTCCATGCTAGTGGACAGTGGTAACTTCCAAAGAGCTCCTATGTCCTGTGGAGTAAAGATGGTGAGTTTCATCTCCAGAGCAAAGAAGGGCAGTTTAACAGGAAGAGAGGACCAGAAGGGAGGAGCCTCAGGGACATGTTCCCTAGCAGATGTTAGGTCCCGAAAACCATTAGAGACATATGAGAGACATTCTTCTTAATCACTGAGCAGCTTGCAGAGAGGTCCCACCATCATGGTTTGGATTAGAATAATTTTAATCCAGATATTATCTTGGGTCTTTCTGACCTTTAAAGATGGTTCAACACCCAGTTTCGATGTCAAGTCCAGTAGATTTCAAAACTTTCCCAAGGGTTCTGTGAATTCAAGGGGATAAGGCAGCAAAGAAGGGACTTTCAACTCATGGATCCCTCCAGTGTGGACTCCCTCTACCCAGCCTCAACATGGCTTTGACGCTCAGCCCCAGGACCTATTCTCACAAGGAAAGCTGATCCACACCAAGCATTCTGTGGGTCTAACAATCTTTACTACACCACTGGGGGTCATGGAAGAGGCGGCCTCACCACTGCATACAAATGACATGAAGCCCGCATGAGAGACCCTGGTCTCTTCTTCTTGGTACCTCAGCACCATGGATCCTCTTAGCTCCTCCTCCTACATTCTCACAGTCTCCTTTCTCCTCCCCGACATTTATTTCCCTCTGATCGTTTCTTCTCAACCCTTCCCTCTGCCAACGTTTAAATGAAAAAAGAACTCCATTCCTTGTCTCACACAGAGCAGTTCTTCTGTATTCTCTGTGTATCACATCTTGGCCAATAACTTTAAGGGTTCACCTTTCAACTCAGTCATTAATTAAGGTCTTAGGCATCTTTTCATGTGATTTTTGCCTATCTATGTGCCTTCTCTGGAGAAATGTTTATTTAGCTCTTGTATCTGTTTGTTGATTGAGTTGTTTGCTTTTTTGATATTGAGCTGCATGAACTGTTTGTGTATATTAGAGATTCATCCCTTGTCAATTGCCTCATTTGCAAATATTTGTTCCCATTCTGTGGGTTATACTTTTGTTTTGTTTATGATTTCCTTTGCCCTGTAAAAGCTTCCAAGTTTAATTAGGTCCCATTTGTTTATTTTTGCTTTTATTTTCATTACTCTAGGAGTCAGATTCAAAAAATATTGCTGGAATTAATGTCAAAGAGTATGCTGCCCATGTTTTTCTCTAACAGCTTTATAGTATCAAGTCTTACATTTAGGCCTGTAATCCATTTCAAGTTTATTTTTGTGTATGGTGTCAGAATGTTCAGATTTCATTCTGTTACATGTGGTTATCCAGTTTTTCCAGCACCACTTATTCAAAGTGTTAGTGTTAGTCGCTCAGTCATGTCTGACTCTTTTTGACCCTACGTACTGTATTGCTCGCTAGGCTCCTCTGTCCAAGAAATTCTCCAGGCTATTCTCTGTCCATGGAATTCTTTTTGTAGTAGGCTACCTACTGGAGTGGGTAGCCATTCCCTTCTCCAAAGGTCTTCCTGACCCAGGTATCAAACCCAGGTCTCATGCATTGCAGGCAGATTCTTTAGCGTCTGATCCAGAGACTGTTTTTTTCCATTGTATATTCTCACCTTCTTTGTCCTAGATTAATTGATGATGAGTGTGTGGGTTTACTTCCAGGCTTTCTGTCCTGTTCTTGAATTTTCACAAAAAAGGATATATTTCTTTCCTCTGGAACTTCAGAAATCTACTTCTTGCCCTTGGGGAGCTCACAGTACACAGAACCAAGGTATGAACCTCAGTGTGATACAACTGATCAGTACAGCTTGTTTCCCTAGCAATCTGAAGAACTAAGATGTCTAATTACATCATCTGTACTTGTCAAATTAATTTTATATGGCTGTAAAATATTTTCTGAGTGACAATAGACCTACTTTCTATCTCCCTAGAACCGTAAGTTGCCAGAAGTTCCTAGTTTTGATGGATCTCCCTAATGGGATCCTTCTAATAAAACTGGCATTTGATTTTCTCTGTCATTCATGCTGCAATTTATTTTTTGTTAGGTTTTAATTGAAAACATCCACATATTTCCTCTGGAGCTATAATGCCGAGGAGCTGGTTATAGTATTAGGCATACTTTCCTGCTCATCCTGATAAGAAAGCCAGGGAATTTTAATTCTACCTGTTTTTACCCCTAGATTTGAAATGTAAATTCTTTCTACATATTTATGAAACGAGACAAGCTGATAGCAAGAGCAGTACTCAGTAACTAGAAAGTCAGTTACCTTTTATCTCTTGGTTAAAAAGAGGAAGTAGGTCAGTTCTTTGTTAATATTATTAGCAAATACTATTTATAGGATGATACAAATTACCAGAGGAAAGACATTGTAAAGTTGATTTCCAAGCAAGAGGCAATAGCTAATTTATTCTTTTTCTTAAATATATTAAGAATGCAGTGACCAATTTTCCAGTAATCAAACTCTGAATTTTTTGTTGTTGTTCAAACTAATTTTTTAATTAGTTTTATTTTTGATACCTTACCGAAAAAACTAACAAAAACTAACTCAGCAAGCCATTTTCACTACTCATATCAAGCACCTGCTAGAAGGGTTTATTCAGATGCATTTGTTGCTATTCCGTTGCTAAGTCATGTCCATGCATCTGAACATATTTCAGCCATATTACCAGAAGTATATGTGATAGAGAAAGAAACATAAATGTGAGAATAAAATATTTATGGCATAGAATTACTCATGCCCATTTGTTTACATAGCCTTCTGTGTGTGTTTCTATCACAGACGTAAAACTAAAATTTGAGTAGATAGATCCCTCTGCATTTGAGTCTTCTGGTGAGGAAATTCAAATTGCCCATTACTAATTTTTTTTTGCATTTGAGATAAATGATGAAGTATTTATAAATATCATTTCAAAGGCTAGATGATGTCTGTGTATTTGGCTTATTATTAAACCAAGAAGAAGTTTGTTTTAGAAGCAATATGATTCTCCGACAGCCTCCATGTTTGAATACATCAGAATTCATGGCAGTTTGGAAGCCAAATACAAAAGCAAAGATTTCTCAGGAAGAACTACAATTTGCTGCCAGCCATTTCTATCAAACTCTGGGTGAAACATTACTGACAACCTACTTCTCAGCCTTGATCCTAAATGACTTAGCAGGCTGGTGACCTCATCCTTTGATGTTTAAAAAAGGAGGAAACTATATTTCAATTAAAGAGGCTAGAAAACATTAAAATTGCTCAAACTGGAAATTTCCACAACATCTGACAACACACCAAAAGCCACTGAGACAAACATGTTCTCAAGTGCTGTCCTGCTTCCAGTTTCCTGTGCTTTCTGCAAGTACTTGAGTTTTTCAATCTGCTTCTGGAGAATGCTGGCCACTGTTTCAGGGAAAACGCTTCCATGAGTATTGCTCCACGCTGAATTCTTGCCCAGATGCTAGCCTGTGGACTGCTGCAAGTGAAGTCAGGAATCTGATCTGCAGGAGCTGCTTTCAGGTCTGTCATTGTCCCAAGGTCCATGAGCTTTTAGGCTGGGAATTAAAGCAAGAACACTAGAAACTTAGAACCATCTTCAAAGATGCGAGAACTCAACTCTGAGTTAGCACTTTTTTCAGTAGTTCTTTGCTTGCTGTTTCCACCATTAATGAATGCCCCTCCGGATTCTGCAGTTCTGTAAATCCATGGATGATTTAACCTGAATCATGACTCTATTACTTGGTAGTTAAGAAGAATGACTACGAATGCTATAGACTCAGTAAAGTTGAGTCTCCCAAGGATACTTATCAGTTATTGCTGATCTATGGGACTTCCATGGCCCTCAACCCTCAGTTCTTTATATTCCTGAAACATTTGAGTCCTTTATGTGATCTATTTTCAGAATAGATCAGCCAACTTAATTTGTAGTTACCTTAGTTATGTTGCAACCTGAATTTTGATTTTTGATGTCACAACTCTTGGTAGATTCCTCTGGAAGATGATCATAACAATAACTAACATTCGGTGAGCTCTTCCTATGTGGTAGCTCTTTTACAGACATCATCTGTCATGGATATTCTGGAAGACAGGCACTAATATTAGCCCTACTATACAGATGATTAAACAGAATCAGAGAGATTAAGTTACTGTCCCAAGGTCACACAGTGGTTGAACTGAGACTTGAACCCAAGCAGTGTAAATGCAGAAACTGTATCTTTGTAAAATTCAAGTAAGGTGTAATCCCCTGACCAGAATGTCTGGGAAAAAAAATTAAATGCTCCAAGTAGTAGGATGACTGAATAAATTATGGTTTACCCATGCAATGAAACATCAGGTAATAATAAAACAAAATAATGGTCTTATGAATATGTAATAGTATGAGAAAATGTTAAAATGTAATATTAAATGAAAAAATGCTGCACAGTAAAATCTCAATTTTGTACTTAAGAAGAATAAATAATAGAATGCCAGTGTTGATTATCTCTAGAATTTGGGTGAAACGTAATTTTAGTTTTTTCTTTATGCTTCTCTGTATCTTCTAAATTTTTGGAAGTGGCCATCATCAGGAAAGTGAGTTCAGTCATGTCCGACTCTTTGTAACCCCAGGGATTATACAGTCCATGGACTTCTCCAGACCAGAACCTGGAGTGGGTAGCCTCTCCCTTCTCCAGCGGATCTTCCCAACCCTGTGGAAGTAGCTATATATTACCTTAAACTCCAAAACTTAAGGTATAGTGAAGCATAAGAGTGTCTTAAGTTAGCTTCTCCTAATTTCTAGCATTGAAGGAAAAGAAGTCTGTTTCTGTTTTGTCTTAGACAGTGATGTCCACCTCTACCCAGAGGTATGTGGCCTCTTATCCAGACCTTTGTCTGGGTTAGACTCCTTAATTTTCATAAGAAAATGTCAATTCTACCACCAGCTCAGCTGACTCTGATAGATGTGTCCTTCATTGTCCTCATAGATTATCTATACTCCAGCATCTCTCCACAGAGGCTAATCTTGAACTCTGCTGTCCTGAAAAGAGAGCTTGATTACTTTATATATGTTTATATATGATATTCATGTGTGTTATTATATCTGGATATATATTATATATTCAGATAAAATTCCCAGATGGCCATATACTCTATTTCTCTGGGACTTAACATTTTATCATTGATCCTTACATCTGTATCCTACAACCACCTTGCTGAGCTCCTCAAAAAATTACATTTGCTGAGCTGAGTTTAGCCCTGAAACCATGAGCTTGCAGTGAAGAATCTTATAAGTAAGAGTCTTATTGCATTAAATGTAGAAGAACTGTTGAAACAGTTGTTCACAGTATCATTACACTATAAAAGGGAATTTTTCCCAAGTCAAAAGTCATCATGCTCTTTCTAAGCAATAGATTTATTTTAATCTTATAGACACTATAGTTTGTATCATCAATTTAAAAATTACAGACCATGAATAACCCTCTGTCTTAGCTGCTCCAAAGCCCTGGGCCAAATGCATGGTGTTCCTCCAACAAATGTCCAGATGCTTGTTTATTGAACCGATCTCTGATTTTCTTCTGGCACTGACTTTCTCCTTTTTTTTTTTTTTTCATTTTTATATGCTCCTTCAAAGCATATGAGGAAGAGGAGAGAAGAAATAAATGGATAGATAAATGAATAAAAGCAGATTTGTGTTGGGAACTTATGGCTATGATTTCAAATCAACACAATGAGCATGAGAGTTTTCTTGCTTCATCTGTTTTTCTAGAACAATTTACAGAGATTCAAGAGTTGGTGACATGATGATGACATGACAAATGGAAGATTTCCCCCACCGCTATTTGTTTTAAAGAAAAATGACAGAGTCCAAGTCCTGGGTTCATGTACAGCTCTGACAAGATCCGTTGTGACAGTGGGAACACTCTTACATGAACTGTTTTCTCAGGCCAACTGCTTTGATCTCAAGCGGACAAATCAGAAAGTCAGGTAGGAGTGACTTTTGTTTCTCTGTAATTTTCCCAGCTCAAATTCTACATTGCATCCAGTTGTTTCACAAGCTCCTATACTTACAAACTTTCCACTCCAGAAAAGTGAACACAAAGCCCAAAATTAGAACAAAGGCGTGCAGGCTCTGCCTTCCCTGCAACAACAGTCTGATCACCTGAGCAGAGCCCTCTTGCTCCTGGAACTAATAAATGTACCTACTCACACCTCAGAGAGCTTCCGTGGTCGCTTTCCCCATTACCTTGTCCTCGCAGGATTTCCATCACCTGTTGATTTTTTCCATCCAGTCTTTAAGTAAGGTGCTTCACCTTTCCCTGCCCTTGATCTTTTTCTTTCCTGTAAATAGCAGTGTGGCCTGTTTTAACATTCTCTCCATAACAATTTTTCTCTCTAAGGTGCTGAGTCACTGAAGGGAGTAAGAGACATTCTGTGGGCAGCAGTAGTCAACTGAGAAAACAGAAACATTTCCCAGGACTTAAAATGGTACTTTCAAGAGTGAGCAAATTCGAGAAGTGAGCGAGAAGTTCGTACAGGGTGAAAGGCACAAAGTCCTTTTCACATAGTCTGTGGAAAGATCATAAGGTCCGAGTGGAAAATTCCTTTATTTTGCAGCAGTGGGGCAGTGCATCAGCCCTGGGCTGGGATTGCAGAGAGTCCTCTTGGGTTCTTATCCTTTCTTTCTGGCCTCTGCCTTTCAGTTTTTCAGCAGTTCAATGGGAAGATGACTTCTGCTCCTTCCATAAGAAAAGGGTACCGACAGAATGAGTGTATGGGAGTTCTGAGGTTTTGGACACCTGGATTTGACTGTTGACCTTCAAATATGTACTGCTTCAAAATCAGTCTAGGTACATTTGAACTTTTTATTTTGTATTTCTCAAAGGCTACTGAATTAAACTTTTTAAGTGAAAGAATGAAGTGGGCAGGATATACAGGGAAATTCTAACACTACAAGCTTTTAAAATGGAGATCGATGGCAACTTCTTGTGAATCAAAAATATCGCAAAATAAAAACAGTTTAAAGGTGATTATTAACTCTACCCAAACTCAGGGTGGCTCCCCATACAGTAATGTGTGTGATATTTCAACAGCCTCCTTTTCAAACCCTTCTCATATCCAATCATCACACAGCTACCATTTGAGTAGCATGGTCTCATTATAAATATATTATCTCACCCATCCTGGTTAGAATCATAGGAGGTAGGTATAATTATCCCATATTTCCAATAGGAAAACTGAGGTTCATAAAAGTTAGGTAATTTATGTAAAATTATGAGACAGTAGAAATGGACGTCCAACCTAGCTGAACTCAAAGCCACTCTATTTCCGCTGTTTGGCTGGCTAATCTGCTACACTGATCTCTATATAACTTTCTACTTGCAGTCATTCTATGGAAAAGGTGTAAAGTTTGGAGCTATATTCTTTAATCATTCACTGTATAACTGGTGATGGTACATATCTGTCTAGGTTTTAATTTCCTCAGGTCTAAAATATGGATAACAATGCCTACCTAATGTTAAAACCGTTACGTGAGATAATATATTTAAAACATGGGCCAGTGTCTGGCTCATACTAGCTGCTTAGTAAGTATCAGAATATGGCCATATCATCCTTTACTTACACTAAAACGCTCCAGTATTGAAATTCTTTATATGTGTTCCAGTTGCCCCACCAAAAAAAAAAAAAAAAAAAATCTATGGCTTATATTCCTTTGTAACCTCCTGTGTCAGCATGCTATTGATTACATGTTCTGGAAACTAAATTTATACTGAGTTAAACAAGAAGGAAATCAATTACCTCACGTAGGAGGATGGTCAGGGCAGGCTTGAGGGGTGGCTGATTCAACAGTTGACAATATCATTAAGGAGCTAGAATCTTTCTGCTCCACGATGGACAGAATCTGCTTCAACCTAAGGTCTATTACCCTCATTGGTAAAAAGGGCTATGGTTGCCTACAGTACCCAGAAGTAATCACATTTTGTTTATATCTGACAGGAAAGAAAGGCTATCTCACTGTGGTTCTACAGCCATCAATCAGCTAATCTATCTTTGCCAAACCATTCACTGGTAAAGGGAGGTGAATTTTCAGGGTTGATTTGATTCATCATCTGAAGGGAAGTAGAATTTGTCCACTACTCTTCCCAAAGCTTTATACTGTAAATCTCAATGAGTGAAAGAACAAGCTTATTTATGAGTACAGGTGGAAACTCTAGTAATATACAGAAAAGAGATGGTGAATTGTCACAGAAATAAACTAAGTCTATTTGATTTCAGAGCCCCAAATGCCTCCATGCCATTGGCTATGCAGAAAGGAGTGGTAAGAGTAAGCCCTTTAACACATTTTTGCTTTAGATCAATTCTGTTGCAACGCTGATTAACTTAGATCTCTAAATATACTTCTCAAGGACGGATGACAGATGCAGAAGAAAAACAATACCCTTAACACATTACCTATAGCTGGTTCCCCACAAGATGATTTAGGTGGTACACATTTACTGCCTTAAATAACATTGAATTACAGAGGACTGAATCCTTCTGATACTATCAGAGCAAAAGCCAGTTTAATGCTCTGAGTCTGTAACACTTTCTAACAGGTGTAAATCTCCCTTTAACAAAGACAGGCTTAGGGCTTTGAAGGACATCACCTGGACTTTTCAACACTGTTTTGTCTTCCTTTCAAATAGTTTTCAGTTACTTTGTATTTGTGATAAACAATATTGGTCCTGGGGCTTCCCTGGTAGCTCAGTGGTAAAGAAACCACCTGCCAATACAGGAGACAGGGGTTCGTTCCTGATCTGGGGTTCGTTCAAGATCCCACAGGCCATGAAGCAACTAAACCCACGCGCCACAACTATTGACCTTGTGCTATAGAGTCTGGGAGTTGCAACTAGTGAGCCCCCGGGCTGCAGTCACTGAATTAATTGATTTTTTAAAAATTTGTCTCTCCATTTGACATAATGATAATTAGGAAATAATATGAAATTTCCTTTGAAAGCAAATCTATTTAAGGAAAGCAAAATCAGGTAAAAGAGTAATTAGTTTGAAGAAAAGGTTATGCATGGATGTTAAAAATTATGAGGCAATATGTAGTGGTATATGAATAAGGAAAAAAATATGAAAGTGTTTTGAGAAGACTAAATCTTGAAAAGCATTTACCTGGAGTAACTAGAGAATGATTGCAAGAATAATTTAAATTCAAGACTGAAGAAATTGCTAACGCAGAGGGTAATTACTTCAGGAGCCACAAGAGGGCAGTAGATCAGGGGCTGTAAGGCGAGTTTGGTCAGTTTGTCTTCCTTACCCAAGCCCTTGTTCCTCAAAGTGTGGTCCACAGACCAGCAGCATAAACATCACCTGGAAAGGTAGTGTCTCTGGCCTCATCCCTGGACTACTGAATCAGATATGCATTCTAATGAGATTCCTACTTAATTCTTATGCACATTCAGTTCAGTTCAGTTGCTCTGTTGTGCCCAACTCTGCGGCCCCATGGACTGCAGCATGCCAGACTTCCCTGTCCATCACCAACTCCTGGAGCTCGTTAAAATTCATGTCCTTCGAATTGGTGATGCCATCCAACCACCTATTCCTCTGTCATCCCCCTCTTCTGCCTTCAGTCTTTCCCAGCATCAGGGTCTTTTCCAACGAGTCAGCTCTTCACATCAAGTGGCCAAAGATTTGGAGCTTCAGCTTCAACATCAGCCCTTCCAATGAATATTCAGAGTTGATTTCCTTTCGAATTGACTTGTTGGATCTCCTTGCAGTCCAAGGGACTCTCAAGAGTCTTCTCCAACACCACAGTTCAAAAGCATGGATTCTTTGGCGCTCAGCCTTCGTTATGCACATTAGAGTTTGAAAAGTACTGACTTTGGCTCAGAGTTTTGGATCTCTTTTGGCTACTCTTCCTGTTGTGGAAACAGGGCTGACGTGGTTATAATTCTGAAGACGGACATTTGCCACGGAGTCTACTATGCTGTTGTCAGACTACTCATGTTTGAATCTCAGTTCCTCCTCTCACAGTAGCGCTTGGGTGAAAAACTGCATTTCCATACTTATAACATTTCTTTAATGAACAGATGTTCAACAAATGGATGGATAAATGAGTCAACCGTTCAGACACAGAGAAATCATATTTCCTCACAGTGTTTCTGTGTTCCTGCCATCTTTTATTTTGTCAGTTTGATGGAAGATGAGGGTTTATTTGTGTCTCTTAGTATCAACTGCTTTAAATCTTTTTGTAACAAGACAGGAAGTAAATGTTCCCACATGTACACATATCTGTTCAAATGTTTCTGGCACATTCGGGTGAGTTTTCCCTGGGCTTTCCTCCATATTCTGATATCTGCTTCAACTAATATAAGACCCTGGGTATGCAAGCCATGTACAGAGAGAGACAAGTAGAGCTTGAAAGAAAGGGTTTACATTCTAATCATAGGTTTCAGACTATCTAGGCCTTAGGGAAATTGAAGTAAAAGAATAAAACCTACTTGTGTTTCCTTGCCTAAAAATCAATAGGTTATTCCAGAAAAATATTAAAAATGACTTGTATACTTTGGGGAGTAGAGCTTTTAGTAAAATACTAAAAGAATACTTTCGGTATTTTCCCTTTTAATAGGTACAAGTGCAGGATATTGAAAAAGCAGTAGAATGCTTCAAAAAGTCTAAAATGTAAGGCCTCTTGCCTCTGTAGGCTTTGTGTGTTTTCCAATCATTCACCAACTACAAATCAATTTACAGTTGAATGGTTTCTCCATTAGTTCTGGTGCCGGAATATATCGAGAAGAAAGAAAAGTCTAATTGATGGGGTTATTCCTGGGCTGAGATGAATCTCCCAGGCTCCATCCTTGAAGCTTTACAGAGTAACTGGCCTGCAACTCAAGAAGGAGGTTTTCATAACCCCAACCATAAAACCAGTGCATAAAACTCTCCCTACTATTAAAGCCTAAGTAATGAGATACCCCTTCCTCCTTTCTAAAGCTGCAACCCTGTGGTTTTTCTTTCATTTTTTCATTCGTCCACTCATTCATTCATTCATTTATTCAACAAATATTTTTGAGTACCTGCTAAATGCTAGGGATATAGAACAAAAAAGACAAAATCTCTGCTCTGGGGAAACTGACATCTAGAATGTGAAAGAGGAGAGAGACAACAGCCAAAGAAACAAAGATTAATTCTATTAGTTACAGAAGAAGGAAAAGCTGGGTAATGTGATTGTGCCTGTGGAACATGTACAAACTTAGAATGAACCAACAGGCAAAGACCCTGAGAATGTGACATTTGCTCCAAGACTCGAATAGGCGTTAACATAGCTCGCCTTGCTGGAAGGGTCTTCTAGTAGAGATCAGCTACAAAACATCCCTAAGGCAAGAGGATCATGTTCAGCATGTTTGAAGAACAAAAAGAATACCAAACTGTGTCTGTATCAAATTGATTAAGGCCAAGAGTGATACGTACAAAAATATACTCACGAAAGTTCAATGAACAGATACACTTATGTGTAGTGGAGGGTGTAGGGAATGTGGAGATGACTTGATAGCACAGTCTAATGAGCCCAGAAGGCCCAGGCTCTGCTGTAATTCTACTTGTTCATACTACTTGTGATTAATTAGTGGTCGTAGGGAAAGAAAGATGCTTTGTATTATTGGGGCTGGGTTGACTTGAGTTTTGTTGATGCTCAGAAGGGAACCAATTGGAATGGTCTTCATCATGAGCAGCATTGGTGTCTTATCCTATCAGTTTATGTTGTTACTTTGCACACTGAGTTATTTTGGAAGCTGCTCAATCATGGTGGCTCTTAAAGAGAAAATTGCAATATAAAATTCCAACCCACCCATGAAAAGTTTTAGATATTAAATTTTTGAGACCTATCAGTAACTGTTATAATTAGCTCCTGCTGAAAATCTGTATTTTTTCAGAGCATCATTACTCTTCATAATTAGTTCTATAATTTCCCCATAGAATATGATCCATTTTATCTGAAGTGCTAAAATCAAACACAAGTAGTTGATCACTGTCTATCTGTAATTTGCATTGCTCTTTATCCAAGAAAATATTAGTTTTTGTTAGCCAGATAGAAATCTATTATGAATGTCAATGTAACTTAATTAAAGCATAACATTAATCATAAGACTATCTTCCAGACTCAAATACTTCCTCAGTGATGTTTACTTGTCTAGAACTTAGCTGATGAAATGCAAAAATAAAATTGGATAAAGGCATTTTGGTGAGTAGGGAGATTTAACAAAAGCCTTTCTTTTTTTTTTTTTTTTTATATTTTTTTTTTTTTTTTTATTATTGTTTTTGCCATACATTGTCATGATATCACCATGCGTTTACATATGCTTCCCCTCCGGGTCCCCCCTCCCTCCTCCCTCCCCCCCAGGAAATCTCGCTGCACCAGTCCCGAGCATCAATCCTGGGCTGGCGATTGATTAGACACATGACAATTAACATGCTTCAATGCCCTTCTCCCATCTCATCCCACCCTTACCCTCATCCACAAAGTCCACAAGTCTATTCTATACATCTGCGTTCCTTTTGTTGTCTCCCATGTTGGGTTCTCATTACTGTCTTTCTAAATTCCATATATATGTGTTAATATACTGTATTGTTGTTTTTGCTTCTGGCTTACTTCACTCTGGATAAAAGCCTTTCTTAATGAAAAAGTAATTTAATAGAAAGTACAGAAAGAATTGTACCTACTAAATTACTTTCAAAAGACTATCACAGTAAAATAAGTTGTTTTGCTCGTTTTATATCTAAACATTAAATAATATTTATTAAACTTCTGCATTTCATTGCACTGTTCTGTAAGTTAGTCAATAAGACATAGCTTGTACCCTCTGTTAGTTTTTGCAAATTTTATTCATTTAAATATAAAATGCCTGAGCAGTTTTAGGCATTAGAAAATGTTCTGCCATAATCACTATTTTTTGCATAATTTTAATGTATGCAATAGCATAGAAAACTGAAGTGTATTCTGTATTAATGAGGGTGAGTGTAACTTCTTTGGGTAAAATTGTCCATTTCTTTAGAGAAATATTTTAATGGATCTCTGGTTGTGCAAGATAAGGCCCAAAACTTGGTGCTAATGTGGTACTTTTGAGGTCGTGGGCGTATTCAGGTAATGAGGTATTACAGAGAGACAGTAATTCTCTCTGTAATTAAATAAAAGGCTGTCTTCCACAAACGTAAAGATTGTTATAGTAACTAATTTGGAACTTCCTGGCTGGAGCTGTAGTTGTCCTAGAAACAGAGTTGTCATCCTGAAACTAAAGAGGGAAAGAGAAAACTTAGATAACGAGAGGGGCCCCAGCCACAAGAGAGACAGTGGGAAGAGAACACCCCACAAAAAGACCATTTCCTAGCCATCCTCGGAGCGTTTGGAAACCACATGGCACTTTTAGTGGTCTCCCGGGATGAGGGCCGGAATTACGGTATTAAAGGAAAGAATGACTCTAGAATATAGGAGGATTTTGTGTGCGCTCAGATTGCACCTTAGATTGTGTCAGCTGAAATGCTTTTGGATGGAGACAGCAAAAAACTCAACCCAAACTGAATTAAACAGTAAATGGGAGTGTGGGGCTCAAAAGGCTAAAGCTTCATCCAGAGATTGTGTGGGGGTTGAGGCAAGATTCAGGGTACAGGCACCTTCAAGAGATGGTTCTTCAAGTTCCTGTGTTCCCTCGGGTTGGCTGTCAGCCTCAGATGCTGCTCCTCATTGACACCCAAGGTAAGGGAAGAGGCAGGCTTCCCCAGCCACTTACCAAGAAAACGGTCATGTGCTGATCACCTAGGCCTGAGTTACCTGAACTAATAAAGGTGTCAAGGGAACAGGATTACTCCAATTGGTTCAGCTATATCAGGTCTAAGCCCTGTATCTGGAAATGGAGTCAAGCCTGAAAAAGAAAAGCGAAAGTCACTCAACTGTATCTGACTCTTTGCAACCCCATAGACTATAGCCCACCAGACTCCTCTGTCCATGGAATTCTCCAGGCAGGAATACTGGAGTGGGTAGCCATCCTCTTTTCCAGGGGATCTTCCTGATACAGGGATTGAACCTGGTCTCTTGCACTGTAGTCAGATTCTTTACCATCTGGGGAAACCCAAGCATCAAGCCTACTGAGGCAGAATAGTATTAAGGGAGCTAGGGAGGATGCTTGGAAGACAATTTTTGTATTCTTTATAAGCTTCCTGAACTTTGGCTTTTGGAAGAGTTTCAGGAATGAATTTTAAGTCCACTCAAATTTCAGTGACTAGTCAAGAAAATTTAATTTTAATTCTGTTTCCATAGCTGGTATATAATAAAATCATCTTAAATTTAACAATTCCATTTTCTTGGAGTTAAATAATACCTGTTTAAGCTATAGCATTTTATTTTTTTAGTGAAACCTAACATACTTAGAACTAAGTGTTAATGAGCAATTTGAAAGCATTTAAGAACCAGTAAGCTCAAGAATGCTCATGAAGACAGCAGGTGGGTACTGAAGAGTTTGACAGTCTTCAGACAGTGCAGGGGGCTGGCTTCTCATCCCCACAGACAGAAGCTAAGGCACACTGCCCGCATATACCAGCTGTACAGCCTGAAAAGGGAGCCTAGCTGGGGAGCTCCAAAGGATTTTCCAGGACTCACTCTAGGCATCCTTGCACCCATACATGCTGCTGCTGCTGCTAAGTCGCTTCAAGCATGTCTGACTCTGTGCAACCCCATAGACGGCAGCCCACCAGGCTTCCCCGTCCCTGGGCACCCCTGGAGTGGGGTGCCATTGCCTTCTCCGGCACCCATACATGGCGCTCTCCCAATGAAATAGCAAAAGTCTGAGCAGCAGAAAGCCTGCCAGCAATGCACAGTTGGAGTGATGCTTCAGGTAGCAAGCAGTATTTTCCAGATGTAGAGATTCAGTGTGCTTAGAGATTTGCATGGGAACTATAGAGTAGCTGTCTATTGCTGCTGACTAAAGAGCATACTGCTGGGAAGGATTGGGGGCAGGAGGAGAAGGGGACGACAGAGGATGAGATGGCTGGATGGCATCACCGACTCGATGGACATGGGTTTGGGTAAAGTCTGGGAGTTGGTGATGGACAGGGAGGCCTGGCGAGCTATGATTCATGGGGTCACAAAGAGTCGGATGTGACTGAGCGACTGAACCAAACTGAAAGAGCATACATATATGGCTGGAGCCCTTCTAGACATGAGAGAATTTGGTTTGTATTTGCTTTAGCAAAGTGAAGAAAACTAAAGAATAATAAAGGCGAAGTTTTTAAGACTCAGGAGATCCTAGACTCGATAACAGGGGGAGATGGAGAATATTTCACTTTCATGAAAGATCTCCTTTTGACTTACACTGAAATCTGTCTGACCAATGCGCTCCTTCTAAAGTCTTCCATGAACTACACTTGGTAGAAATGTATTGTCTATTTAGCAAGGTCTCCAAAGATTAAAGACATGAGTTTTTGCATTTTAAAGCATGTTAACTCCCTTGATTATGAACTCAGCCAGAAAAACAGGACAAAGTTGGGTGGTAAATGCATTATGTATGTGAGTTTGTTTTTAATTGATTGATTTGCATAATCTTCATCATGCTGGTTCAGATTGACAGATAGTGCCTGCTATTCTGTAGCTGCTGCTTTAGACTGTATTAGCCTAAATGGCAACCCACTCGAGTATTATTGCCTGGAGAATCCCAGGGACAGAGGAGCCTGGTGGGCTGCCATCTGTGGGGTCGCACAGAGTCGGACACGACTGATGAGGCTTAGCAGCAGCAGCAGCAGCAGGCTTTTCGGAAAGAAGTCAGTTTCTGACACCCTGACTTTTGACAGAAGAATAGACTGGGCTGTAAACTCATCTCAGCTCCTGCAGAGATTCTCTACTTCAAAAATACAATACAGTATACTAACGCATATATATGGAATTTAGAAAGATGGTAACGAGAACCCTGCCTGCGAGACAGCAAAAGGAACGCAGATGTATAGAACAGTCTCGTGGACTCTGTGGAAGAGGGCAAGGGTGGGATGACATGGGAGAATGGCATTGAAACATGTTAATTACCATATGTGAAATCAATCGCCAGCCCAGGGCTGATGCTTGGGGCTGGTGCACCGGGATGACCCTGGGGGAGGGAATCGGGAAGGGGGAGGGAGGGGGGTTCTGGAGGGGGAGCATATGTAAACCCATGGCGGTTTCATGTCAATGTATGGCAAAACCAACACAATAAAGTAAAGAAAATTAAAAAAAAAACAAAACCTGCCTTGCAGGTGCTAAAACCACTACCCCTATCCATACTCACAGCTTAGAAGAATTCACTTTCTTTTAAGAAAATGAAGGCAACTTCTAAGAGTTGCCTTCTGAAATGTAAATATTACTGGCAAAATTCTTATACCTAGCCAGTTCACATCTGGTTTATATAGAATGCCTCGAATTTTAATTTGTTGTCTTTCACATTCCATCTGGGGGTGGTACCTAAGATTTTGTGTTTCCCCATTCTATCTGAATTCCTCCTTCCTATGGGCTTCCCTTATGGCTCAGCTGGTAAAGAATCTCCCTGCAATATGGGAGACCTGGGTTCAATCCCTGGGTTGGGAAGATCCCCTGAAGGAGGGCATGGCAACCCACTCCAATGTTCTGGTGTGGAGAATTCCATGGAGTGTATAGTCCATGGGGTTGCGAAGAGTAGGACATGACTGAGCAACTTTCACTTTCACTCCTTCCTATAGACTTGACTATAAAATTTTAACACACACACATTCGCACACACCTGTTCATGCAACCAACCCTCTGAAGTATGTGCCACAAAGCACCATTTTATATTGATGTAGTCATAAACTCACTGATAACAGTCATGCAGTTTAGCCCTCCTGAGATCAGTGTCATATTCTATTCTTGCTATTCTATTTTGCCATTTTCTAACAAGAACAACAAAATGTTACCCTGTTGCTAGGTAACCCTGGCGATTTTGTATGTAGCCCTCTACTTTCATCATTCTTCCAGCTTCCTTCTTGCGGTCAAAATATAATTGCTTTTCTTCTGAAACTTTTTTCCCATTCATGGCTGCCATTGTCATCGGATAACTGTCATCTTATTTTTCTCACTATTGAATTCAGTGATGAGAAGCCACAATTTGCTCATCCTCCCACAGAATAGAAAATTGACATGTTCTTATGATGCATCTGTGTGCTTTCAGAGAAAGAGTTCCTCTCTTAGAGGTCACGTTCCAAAAGAAGGCTTTCAGCACTTGGCAACCCGCCCTCTCTAATTTGCCTCCTCTTTACAACCCCTATCATAATCCCTTTCTTTCAAGAAGTAGGTTTGTGGCTAGAGTATGGTCATGTTTTGCGTACAATGATTACACTCTGACAGAAAGTGAAGTTATTTTGTCAATGCTTCACCATTTACAAAACGTCTGTGAATTGATATACATCAGCAACAATAAAAACAACAATAACTATGACTTTAGCTGTGGGCCTATTGTGTGCCAGACACTGCTCAGTGATTGATATACATTATCTGATAAATCTCCGTAAACTCTATGAGATACTATTACTCCCATTGTGTAGATGAGGAAGCTGAGATGAGACTCAGAGAGGCCAGATCATATGCTTAGTGGGTAGCAAAACCAAGGTTTCTTCATCAACGACGTCACTGATTATGAGAAGTAACATCAACTTAATAACAGCTTAAATGTAAATGATGCTTGGAAGATGAATCTTGAATTCAGAACTATTAAACTGGAAAAACATGCACATTAGGACCAAGAAAATACTACACATACATGTGTACTTAGTCACTCAGTCATGTCTGACTCTTTGCAACCCCATGGGCTGTAGCCCTCCAGGCTCCTCTGTCCATGGGGGTTTTCCAGGCAAGAATACTGGAGTGGTTTGCCATGCCCTCCTCAGGGGGATCTTCCCAACTCAGGGATAGAGCCCAGGTCTCCCACATCACAGGCAGATTCTTTACTGTCTGAGCCACCAGGGAAGCCAAATATATATATGAGTATGTGTGTATATATATATATATATATACACACACACACATGTATATTTCCCTGGAGAAGGAAATGGCGACCCACTCCAGTATTCTTGCCTGGAGAATCCCATGGACAGAGGAGCCTGGCGGGCTACTCTCCATAGGGTCGCAAAGAGTCAGACACTGCTGAAGCCACCTAGCACACATAGTAAATACACACATGTGTATAATGTACTACCATTCTCTTGCTTACAAACTGGAATTTCCCCCCCAATTATTATTCCAAGTAAATAACATAACAATGTCATCTAATTTCATTGTTTCCCTCCCCCACACCCAACTCCCATCTCCCTGCTACCATTTAATGAGGTTCTTTCCAGTACATGCATGCCTAATGAGTATTTTTTTAAGTTGTGAAGAGGTGCCTTTGCAATTAGTAAATCTGGACTCAACACCCACCTCTACCACTTGCCAAATAAATTATCTTAAGGAAGATAATTCTCTGACCTTATGTCTCTGGGTATATTTTGTTTGTCCTTATCAAATTTTTGATAGAGATAGATAAATCTATGTGAATGGTTAAATCTGCCACTAGCCATGACTTCTTTGATAATAAAGTCTCTTTTATTTCTCTATCGTATCTTACACATACTGAAGTAGGTATTCAATAAATATTTATTTAATCACACTTGTTAATACACTTCTTTTCCCTAAATAGTTAATCACAGCATGCTGGTATTATGAGAACTGATCAAATAATTTGGGGAGAACTTTCCATTTCTTCCATAAGAAGTATCATCTCAGAGCTGTGTTTTCACTTGTCCCTTGAGGATTTGCTTCAAAGAGGCAAAGACCCTGCCCTTTCTGAAACAAACCTGCCTTCTCAAAAGTTGGATTCTACCTTCTTCCTCAAAGAAGAAAGAAGGCACAAATTAATGAGGTAGGGAAAGGTTGAGCACAGAGTTAATTTTGCTAAGCTTGAATCTTTAGTAAATCGACTTTTTAAAAAGTTTCATGGAATGAAAAGAACAAATTATGTCTGAGTTCTAGAAAAGAGTTGAAATTTTATTTATCAAAAATGGCATATTAAAACTTTTATAATCTCCCCATTTTAAGAAAATAGCTAGTTCAAATGCATAAATTAAGCCACATAAAATGTGGCAGGAGACATCTATTTCCTAAATGCTTCTACTTAGCCAGCAGTGAAACAAACAGAATAGCTTAATTGTGGCATATTGTTTTGCAAAGGTGCCAGCCAATTAGAAGGAAAGAGATAGGAGATAAGCCTCTAATTTAAATAGGTGATTAGTCATTCAATTTCCTTTGTCTTTTCTTTGTTTTCTATTACATTTCATCTCAGAGTTGTATATAAAATAAACCTAATTAAACTGAAAGGGAAAAGTAGAGAGATAGCCTGATTGACAAGTTGGGAGAAAAGCTCTACTTTGAATCAGCATTAAAATAAAGACAAACTAGAAAAAGAGCCTGAACATCAAATATTTGTTTAAACTTTGGGCTTATATTATATTTCATTTACAGTTTTGAATGTTAGGTTTAGTGAACGAATCAGTGATGTTTAGGTCATGCATCTCTGGATGATAGGAATGCGCATTTTCCTCGTTTTGATATCTAGATTCTCTGTTCCTTATTTGATAATTTACCTCTATTATCATGCTATTTCAACAACATCAATGGTCACAAATTCCAGCCATTACTAAGATGTAGAATTTCCTTCAAGGGCTATTAATTATCTCTTCCCATGGCAGACATTGTCTTTTATCTAATCAATGTTTTAGCCATTTTGTGGGGGTTGTAAAGTTAGCCTTTTTCCTTCCATTTTCAAGAATTGTTTACATCACAAGCACCAGACTCCCTTTCAGCATGATGATGCCCTTAAACTCAGGTTGGTAAATACACGGGTGGGTGCTATAACTCCCCAACTCTACACCCAAAGCAAGCATCGCTCATTGATCCTTCCTATTCAGCCTGTATTTAGACTTGGAATTCAATGCCACAAACCAGACATCTGCTACTAAAGCAATCTCAGCATAAATCTTTTTGCCAATCTATATAGATATTAATCTAACCCTTTCCTTTTCTTTAATTTTTCTAAGTACTGTCTTCTTAACTAAATTGTTTTAGTATTCCTTCTCTACCTGATCAAATGTCTCCTGCCTTAATATATTTTCTCCTGAATTACAAAGTAATATTCATTCAGTAGGACAAAGAGGATTCCTTCGTGGAATTTCCAGTAGAAATTCCAGTCTTGTGGTTTGTTAGGCACTTTGAAAGAATGGGCAAAAGTTTAATCTAAGAATTTTGTAAGTGAAAACATGGAATCAGAAGTACAAGGTAAACATGCAGTCTTAGATCTTTCTATCTTTTGTATGTACCTGATTCATGCATTCTTGGAACATTTTGAAGTCAGTCGAATCACTGTCCCTCTGATGTTCTTATAATGTGCTCATTTATTCAGGTCAGAATATGGAAACTTCTTCAGAGTTCATTTAGCAACGATGCAAACCTTGACAATTTTCACTTATAACAAACTGCGGTGGGAAAAGTCACACATTTCCAGCACTTAATGTTTTATATGTGTTCTTTTCCTCTACATCAATTTTATCAAAGTTCCAACTTGTTTTATTAATTTTGGCAAAGTCCAGCAGATCCTACTGGAATTGCTGCAGATTCTTTTCTTCCCTTCTTTCCTCCTTTCTTCCTTGTTTCCTTCCTTTCTTTTCTTTCTTTCTTCTTTTTATTGGGGTATGGTTGATTTATAATATTATATAAGTTTCAAGTGTACCACATAGTGATTCACAGCTTTTAAAGGTTATACTTCATGTATAGTTATATACTATATGTTGGCTGTATTCTCTGTGTTGTATAATATATCCTGTAGCTTATTTAAGTAGAAGATGTATTTCCAGGCAAATCTCAGTAAGATGTGGTCAAAATAGTGCTTTTAGTGGCTGATCACTGTGTAATAAGCAGACCTGTCCTATAGCTATGTGGTTGGAAATCTAAATATGAAGTTCAGATAGAAATATGAGAGCTGAAAATGTAGCTTGATCACCTTCACATCACTACAGGAGACATGGACCATACCTATAAGTATTACACAAAGATATAGAATGAGTAAGATTTAAGAGAGAGAGAGAGAGAGTGTGTGTGTGTGTGTTAAACATTAGAAAACGGCCACATCATCATCTCAGAGTGAAATGTTATCATCGGTAGATTAGCTCAGAGAAAGAGTCTGAGAAGTGGTCTGAGAGGTAAGAAGAAAAGTAGTAGGTAATGGAGAGAGGGAACTCAAGGGAGAAAGAGCTCCAAGAAGGAGAAAGGGACTTATCCTATAAAAACATCTTTTTAATAGAACACTTACTGTACAACAGGTTCAAATTGAGACTACAAAGAAAGGAAGTACCAAAGAAAATAAACAGACACTTATAGTTGGAATTGTGGGAAGCTGAGAAATTATTTATTGCAATGCTTCCATTTTCATGAGAAATTGAAAGCAAAGTCATTTAATTAATATTCTTGGGGTGAATTATGAAAGTCTGGGACAGCTGCAATGCAGATGGAAAAAAAAGAGACAAGTAGGAATAAACAGAAATATTTTAGAGAGCTTTGAAACCCAGGTAAGGCTAGAGACAAATTGCAGCGGCACCAAATTATGTTGCTATACTAGTTTCTCTAACCGCTTGGGTGCACACAACAGGGAAAGATTATAATGAATTCATCCTTACTTATAACACATTTATTTCAAAAACTGGACTGAAAGGGCTTCCCTGATGGCCCAGTGGTAAAGAATCTGCCTGCCAGTGTAGGAGACCCGGGTTCAAGCCCTGGTCTGGGAAGACCCCACATGCCATGGAACAACTAAGCCCAAGCTCCATAACTATAGAGCCTGAGCTACAACTACTGAAGCCCATGTGCCCTAGAGCCCATGGTCCACAGCAAGAGAAACCACGGCAATGAGAGAAGCCCATCCACCACACCAAAGAGTAGTTCCTATTCCTGCAGCAACAAAAACCCAGCACAGCCAAATTAAATAAAAAATTATTTTTTTAAAAAATGGATTGGAAACCAGTAACAGCCAAAGTCAAAACTAAAATTCTATCCAAAAATATCAGAGAAGTATGGAGTATACTTTAAACTATAAATCAAATAACCTGGATTCTATCACTGACTCTGTCGCTAACCAGTTATGTGACTAGGTTAAGTGACTTGCTTGCCTGCCCTTCACCTTTCTGGAACTTAACCCATCTATAATAAGAGGAAGCAGAAATTATTAAAGTCTCTTAAAACTCTAAAGTCTGAGGTCTATGAGTCTTTGTGATATTCATTTATTTACTTAACAACTATTAATTATCAGTATGTGCCAAACACTGTTTAAGATATGGATTATAATAATGAACAAGTTGTTGAGTTACATTCTAGAAGGAGAAATCAACAATAAACAAATTAAATATATATAATTGAAAATAGTAACAGGTAAAATGAAAGGAAAAGAAAAATAAAATACAGTTGACCCTTGAAATTTCAACTCCATACAGTTGAAAATCTGTGCATAACTTATAGTTGGCCTCTGAATCCATAGTTCCTTTGTATCCTGGGTTCCTCTGCATCTGCAGATTCAACCAACCAGGGATTGTGTGGTACTATTCTATTTACTATTGAAAAAAACCTTTGTGTAAGTAAGAACTCACAATTTAAACCCCTGTTGTTCAATGTCAACTGCAAGGTGAATGGAAGGTAATCTGAGAAATATAAGGGATAAACTATACAGGCAATGACATTTGAGCAGTTATACCAATGACAAGCAAGAGTCAGCCATATAAATTCTTAAGGGAATGAACACTCTAGGCTGAAGAAGGAGCTAGTACATAAGCCCTGAGTAGAACTGAGTTGAGTATATTTGGAGAATAAGGAGACCAAGAGTGCTTCACTTCTGTGATATCCTTCCTCCAAATTCACATAACTCCAGTCTAATCATGAGAAAATATGAAACACTCAAATTGAGGGGCCTGGGACATTTCACCAAACACCTGACTCAGTTCAGTTGCTCAGTCATGTCTGACTTTTTGCAATCCCATGAACTGTAGCATGCCAGGCTTCCCTGCCCATCACTAGCTCTCAGAGTTTACTCAAACTCATGTCCATTGAGTTGGTGATGCCATCCAACCATCTCATCTTCTGTCATCCCCTCTTCTCCTGCCTTCAATCCTTCCCAGCATCAGGGTCTTTTCAAATGAGTCAGTTCTTCACATCAGGTGGCCAAAGTATTGAAGTTTCAGCGTCAACATCAGTCCTTCCAATGAACACCCAGGACTGATTTCCTTTAGGATGGACTGGTTGGATCTCCTTGCAGTCTAAGGGACTCTCGAGAGTCTTCTCCTACACCACAGGTCAAAAGCATCGATTCTTCAGCACTCAGTTTTCTTTATGGTCCAACTCTTACATCCATATATGACTACTGGAAAAACCATAGTTTTGACTAGATGGACTTTGTTGACAAAGCGATGTCTCTGCTTGTTAATATGCTGTCTAGGTTGATCCTAACTTTTCTTCCAGGGAGTAAGTGCCTTTTAATTTCATGGCTGCAGTTACCACCTCCAGTGACTTTGGAGCCCCCCAAAATGAAGTCTGTCACTGTTTCTCCATCTATCTGCCATGAAGTGATGGGACCAGATGCCATGATCTTAGTTTTCTGAATCTTGAGTTTTAAGCCAACTTTTTGACCCTCCTCTTTCACTTTCACCAAGAGGCTCTTTAGTTCTTCTTCGCTTTCTGCCATAAGGATGGTGTCATCTGCATATCTGAGGTTATTGATATTTCTTTAGGCAATCTTGATTCCAGCTTGTGCTTCATCCAGTCCAGCATTTCTCATGATGTGCTCTGCATATAAGTTAAATAATCAGGTGACAATATACAGCCTTGATGTACTCCTTTCCAAATTTGGAACCAGTCTGTTGTTCCATGACTGGTTCTAACTGTTGCTTCTTGACCTGCATTCAGATTTCTCAGGAGGCAGGTCAGATGGTCTGGTATTCCCATCTCTTTAGAATTTTCCACAGTTTGTTGTGATCCACACAGTCAAAGGATTTGGCATAGTCAAGAAAGCAGAAGTAGATGTTTTCTGGAACTCTCGCTTTTCCAATGACCCAACACCTGACTAGCATTCTTCAAAAGTGTGAAGTTATTAAAAATTAAACAAGACTGTGAAAATATGTCTCGGAAATATGTTAGAGAAGATTTGAGGAGACTGAGGTGATGTGATGACTAAATACAAGGTGATATTCTGGAGTTTAGTAAAATAGTCTTGCATCAGTGTTAATTTCTCAGTTTTGATAAATGCATTAGGGTTATGCATAAGTTGCTGACATTAGGAGATGCTGAGTGAAGAGTGTAGAGGAATTCCATCTACTCTTTTTGCAACCCATCTGTAAATAAAAAAATATTTCAAAATAAACTTTTAAAGTTGACAAATTAATAACTTGTTTCTTGGCAATAAGACATGGAGGAATTAAAATATGTTGAGTATGACTCACAGTTCAAGAAACTAACAAAAATTTGATCTTTTCAAATGAAAAACCAATTACTTGGATTGATAAGTATAGAGGCAGGAAGACCAGTTGGGTTATTCCTTATCCCATGTGAAAGATGAGCCGGCTTGAACATTAATAGTATGGTCACAGTGAAAATGAAGGAACATCAATGAATTTGGGATATATTTTGGGGTAGAACTGACAGGACTAGATGAAAGATTAGGCAGGAAGGGATTATATAGTCAAGAGTCTGGTTTGGTTTGGTTTGGTTAAGATGCATGTCCTACAAACTCAGCTCAAGCATTGTGCAGCCTAGTTGCTGTGGACTGCTATTCATGTCTTCTGTCTGGCTTCTAATTCTTGGCAGCAAATTCTCTATGTCCTTCCCTTTCTTTCTGCTTATCATAGTTCCTTGATTACTTAACCCTAGAACTTGTGGTTATTCAGTTCATATCAGGCAGGTGAATAAACCAACTTTTTCCCATTTTAAAATTCTTCAATTAAATTCTAGAGAAAGATTTTAAAGATTTAATCCAACTATTTTGTTTATAGCTGAGGAAACTGAAGCACCAAGAGCCCAAGTAGAATGCTTCAGTGATGGATCCAGAAATAATAACCAATATTTTTATTGTCAGGCAAGACATACATTTCTCCTCCTTGAATTTACCTCAATACATCTAAACAGTTTTCTAGTCCCAGCTTCAGTAACTGGCACATCTGAATGCAGTAAATCATCTTACCCTGAACCACTGAGACTGGAAAGCTGTCATTTTATACCACACCCAAAGCAACTGCTATGAACACTTGATATTTTTTTGTTAATATAGTTAAGAAACCTTTTGAAACTGTGACTTGGGCAATAAGAAGCATTTCATTACAAATGGTAGGAGAGGCCTTGTTCTTACAGATAGGAGCTCTCCTTCAGTCATGAGTCCATGAAGGGCAACACGTGACTCTGAATTTCCAGCGTCTCGCCTATGGTGGATGTCCAAGAAATCCTTATTTCTTGATGGAAAGAATGAATAGAATCGTTGCTGTTCAGTTTACTTCTTAGAAAAACACGCTGTAATTAGGACTCACAACTCTAATTCTTGCCTGCTTTTCACTGATTTAGTCTTTAGATTAACATTAATATTTTAGGTCATGTTGTTCATCTCCGTGTTTCTTTGGTTAGTCTTACATAACAACAGCTTCCTCTCTTCCCTAAGTTTTGTAAAGATAGCTATCTGTACCTTCTCTTATCCTTGATCTGGGAAGAGGCTTAATATCTAATCATTTTTTGAATCTGAAGATATATTTGAATATTAATACTAGTGCTAATTTATGAATTAAAAATTGAGAACTTTGTCTTTTTTACAGGCATTAGAGAAACATACAGAAGTATTTAAGAAAACTATTTTAGTATGCATATCATTTTCTATATTCTTCACAGGACTATATGGTTCAGTGATCTAAGCTTTGAGTATAAGAACTGACTTTTAAGTCCGTTTCTGAAGCTCATGTTGTAGAATTGACTTCATCTGAAAAATGAAAAGTGACTCTTGTTGAATAGCTGATGTAATGGTGAACATTTCCAAAACCATCTGAAATATCATTTTAAACAGAAGATAAGAGGAAAATGGTCAAATTCCAGTTGAGGAAACTATACTTAATAGGATATTCTTTAAGGATAAAGATGAAAATTTAGTATAAAACTTTAAAGAGGAAAAAAATTTCTACTATTTCTAACAGTGTTTTTGAAATATTTTGTAATGTCCAGAGAGATCAGACTCAGCCTTAAGGAAAATCTATTTAACTTAACAATAATTTAAAGTGATTTTTAAAATCTAAATGGGAAAAACTCAAAGGAATAAGCAAAATATTCAAATTCAAGGAACCTATGTTTCCCTGACAACTTTTAGGAAAGTTATTTTATTTTCCTGTGATACACTGCACATCTGTAAAATTATTTGCCAGTAAGGACTTTAATAAAGGTAAGCTACAGTGTCCGATAAAGTGTTTTGTGGAAAACTATGGAAATCTGGAATTATAAAATCTAATTTTCCTTTAGAAAGGAAATTAATATCCCACTGGAGACTAGATCAGTTTTTTATTGGCATGATCCTAGTCATAGCTAAGCCAGAAACGAAGAGAATTGAAACAATTAGACTCAACAAAGCAAATACAATATATCTAATTGGAAGTATGCAAGGAAATTTATGATGTTTGAGGTTTTTCCGCTAGAATTAAACTCAAGATTTGTGGCAGAGTTTGACTCCAAAACCATGAAGTCACACCTAATGGCTCCTTTACCACATAGGAACATGTGGAGCCCAGGCCAAATTCAGACTGGTCACTTTATACTCACACTTGATATGTATAGGAGTTTCCACTTTACGATTCATGGTAAAATCATAAAAGAGAAGCCAAGATTTTGCCACCACTGAGAAAGCATCTAGTTCTTAGCAAGCACCCACATATGGTGTCTGGAGGCTGCTGCAAACCTTATGTTCCCAAAGGTAAAGGGAGCAAGTAAATCATCCATGGTTTGAAGTTCAGTCACTGGTTTGCAGTTCAAACCATGCTCAAGAGGTTTTTGAGTTAAACAATGGCTGAAGCAGAGTACAGGAGAGGAAAGGCTGGTCAAGAAGACAGACTTCAGAGTAATGACTAAAAGGGCTGTTTTCTAGCATTTTGAAATTTTCTAAATTTGAAAATTCAACATACAATTGAGCCTTGAACGACACGAGTTTGAACTGCATAAGTCCACTTATATGAAGGTTCTGTTTTCCATTAGTAGGTACTACAGGATTATATAATTCACAGTTGATTGAATCCACAGATAAGGAGGGCAGACTATAAATTGCACTTGGACTTTAGGGGTGTGCAGAGAGTCTGCACCCCTAGCCCCTATGCCGTTGAAAGGTCAACTCTGCTTCATGTATACCAATGGCTTCTCTGACACTTGGATGAATGTCTTTGTAAGGCTAGAGGCCTTTTAGGATTCCACTGATGGTTTTGAAGTAACAACCAGATGATAATATCTTTTTAGTCTTCAACTTGCGCTTTTCAGTGTGCATGGTCAAGAGTGGGTGGATGAAAATTTTATAGATGCTTTTGTATCATCTTACAGTTCTTCATTTTATGTGATAAATTGTGGGAAAGCTGTGTGCAAACCAAATTATATTTTGAATGCACTCACTGAACGTGTTGAACAAAGAGATACAAGCATATATTCTCCAGTAAAGTCAGCAATCACCCTGCCTTCTCCTTTGTAGGAATCTAGACATTCCTAATTGGGTTTGATTAAAGCTAGGTCCATGTGCCTTATTAAATTCTGCATTTGTGTAGAAATTCTACTTCTTTGATGGAAAATCACTAATTACTTCTTCCAGTTCTCCTCTGAGGTTGAGATAGAAACATTATTAATCCAATTTTGTTTCTATATATGATTAATGTAAACCACTTTGACTCAAATGAACGATAGTTATTTTCTCCCTATCATCCTGCTACAAGTGTTGGAATATATTAATAGGTGAATTAAAAACTGTCAAAAGCTTACCTATGAAATGAGATTTCTGTCTGCTAACACTGTAGAGTTCATTCTTTTCCAATAGAAATGAATAGAAACATTATGTTGAAACTATTTAGAGTATGTATGTATGTCATAGTATTAATACATGAGTTGTCAAACTATGGCCCACCGGTCAAATCCAGCCCATCATTTGTTTTTGTATGGCTCACAAATGTGTCCATATACTTTTTAGTGCTTGAGAAAATTTGACAGAAGAGTAATATTTTGTCACACATAAAAATTATATGAAATTTAAATTTAATTGTCCATAAAAATGTTTTATTGGCATATAGCCATAGTCCTTGTTTATATAATGTTTCTATGACTGCTTTCATGCTACAAAAGTAGAAATGAATAATTTTGATAGAAACTGTATGACTCATAAAACCTAAAATATTTACCAGCTGACCCTTTACCAAAAGGGTAAAGTTTGCTGAAACCTTATATATAATATATGAGGTGACTTGCATCCCAACAGTAAATAGTCCAACAATGAAAAACAGTGTTCATGTTTGATTAAAATAAAATATAATAAAGTTGTCTGAGATTGAAATATGTTTAAATTATGTAGACATAGGAAATCTAATATTCTAAAGAGAAAAGATATATGTTGTGATAGTAGGTGATTTAAAATTAAGTTAATTCACCTTTTAATAAAATAAAAATCGTTTCTAAATAGATGTGGATTGAATCTATACATCATATTCATTTTGTAGCACTTTAATTTATGATACAAATTTCTGTTAGCTGTAACTCAAGCAAAGGACATAAAAAATCAGTAAAGAAGTAACCCCAAAATATGGAGAGAGAAATGATAATACAATCAGAAACCCAACTGAGTGAATTACAGTGGAGGAAACATACTTAGCTAAGTTATTAAATGCCTCCTGAATTTCATTCATCTACACAGTTTTTCATTGTTTGGTTCTATTTTGGAAGTGTTGGCATTCTTTCTGATGACTACAGACTAAAGAAATAATTTTGTATTCTGCTAAGTGTAGTAGGCATTTTACAGTGCTACCTGGATAATCAGTGTGATTCCTTAGCCTGTTTAATGAGACTGACATTAGGCTGAGGCCACACTTGGGCTTCTGAGATAGAGCAGTGTTCTGGTATAGCAGAGTTTGGAATTCTATGTATTTTAATGCAAGGAAGGTTAGTGAATCACGAGGGGAAATAAGATCACTTCTTGTTCATTGACTCTACTTAAAAATAAATGTTAGTATTTCATCAGTCACACCCTAACTGATCCTTTAATTCTAAATGTCATGTGCGTGTTCTGATCTTTTGTCGTTATTCAGTGGCTAAGTGGTGTCTGACTCTTTGCCACCCAACAAACTGCATCACGCCAGGCTTCCCTGTCCTCTACTATCTCCTGGAGTTGGCTCGAGTTCACGTCCATTGAGCCAATGAAGCTATCTAACTATATCATCCTCTGCCACCCTCTTCTCCTTTTGCCTTCAACCTTTCCCAGCATCAGGGTCTTTTCCAATGAGTCAGCTCTTTGCATCAGGTGGCCAAAGGATTGGAGCTTCAGCTTCACCAATGAATATTAGCCCTTCCAATGAATATTCAGGGTTGATTTCCTTTAGGATTGACTGGTTTGATCTCCTTGCAGTCCAAGGGACTCTAAAGAGTTTTCTCTAGCACAATTCAAAAGCATCAATTCTTTGGTGCTCTGCTGTCTTTATGGTCCAACTCTCACATCCGTACATGACTACTGGCAAAACCACACCTTTGACTATGCACACCTTGGTCAACAAGTGATATCTCTGCTTTTTAATATGCCGTCTAGGCTTGTCATAGCTTTCCATCAAAGGAGCAAACATCTTTTAATGTTATGGCTGCATTCACCATCTGCAGTGATTTTGGAGCCCAAGAAAATAAAATCTGTCACTGTTTCAACTCTTTCCCCCTTTGATATGCCAAGAAGTGATGGGGCCAGATGCCATGAACTTAGTTTTTTGAATGCTGAGTTTTAAGCCAGCCTTTTCACGCTCCTCTTTCACCCTCATCAAGAGGTTCTTTAGTTTCCCTTTGTTTTCTGCCATCACAGTGGTGTCATCTGCATATCTGAAGTTGTTGATATTTCTCCCAGCACTCTTGATTCCGGCTTGTGACTCATCCAGCCTAGTATTTTGCATGATGTGCTCTTCATTTACTTTAAATAAACAGGGTGACAAGTGACATTGCCTTGATGTACTCCTTTCCCAGTTTGGAACCAGTCCTTCATTCCATGTAAGGTTCAAACTGTTGCTTTTTGACCTGCATGAAGCTTTCTCAGGAGACAGGTAATGTGGTCTGGTATTTCTGTCTCTTTAAGAATTTTCTGCAGATTGCTGTGATCCACGGAGTCAAAGGCTGTCTTATAGTCAATGAAGCAAATTAGACATTTCTCTGGAACTCCCTTGCTTTCTATATAATTCAACAAATGTTGGCAATTTGGTCTCTGGTTCCTCTGACTTTCCTAAACCCAGCCTGTACATCTGGAAGTTCTTGGAATATATACTGCTGAAACCTAGCTTGAAGGATTTTAAGCATAACCTTACTAGCATGAGAAATGAGAGCAACTCTGTGGTAGTTTGAACATTCTTTGACACTGCCCTTCTCTGGGATTGAAATGAAAACTGACCTTTTCTGGTCTTCAGACATACTCAGATTACCTCCAATAATTTACAGTAAGGTAACATATGGCAATAAAGAGAACAGGATTCTCACTGAAGGAATAAGAGCAGCATCACAGGGGGACCTTGAGGAGACAAGAAAGGCTGGGTTAACCAGAACACCCACAGTAACTAATATACTAATAAACAACAAATATATATATATATAAATATATATATATATATACTAATATACTAATATATATATTAATATATATATACTAATATACTAATAAACAACAAATATATATATAAATAAATATAACATGTAAATATTTACTAACAGGCAAATATATAACATGTAAGTATATAAAATATCAATATACATAAAATACATATTAATATGTAAATATATTAAGCATGTTAAAATAATCTCTACCTGATTATATAATAAAAAAGACATTAAAAGAAAGTAAAACAAAATAAATGTCAAAGTAATTTTGAAAATTAAAATAGAATGATAAAATAGAATAAAATAGAATGCTATAGATATGAATGATATAAATATCTAATATTTGAAATTATTATTCTTAAAACTTCAAAATGTACCTAGAATTGCCTGCTCAATGTAGAAATTTTTCATTTACTTTACATTGCTGTTGTCAAATTGCTAAAAGTGTATTCAAAAGTGTCCTCAAATTGAGTACTTCTGTTTCATAAAATTTGTTTAATGGTGAAAATATTTTATCTTCTTGCCTTGGATTTGGCTTTGCTGTTGAAATCAATATTGCTATTGATAATTCAGATCTTAGATCTTTTTCTGATTTCATATACTAGTATTCCACAATGTATGCATCTTTTCCTAGCTGTATTTTTCTATTATAGAATTTGCAAAGATCTGTGACAGTTGCTCAGTCATGTCTGACTCTTTGAGACCCCATGGACTGTATAGTCCATGGAATTCTCCAGGCCAGAATACTGGAGTGGGTAGCTGTTCCCTTCTCCAGGCGATCTTCCCAATCCAGTGATTGAGCCCAGGTCTCCCACATGGCAGGTGGATTCTTTACCAGCTGAGCTACCAGGGAAGCCCAAGAATACTGGAGTGGGTAGCTATCCTTTCTCCAGCAGATCTTCTCAACCTAGATATCAAACTGGGGTCTCCAACATTGCAGGTGAATTATTTACCAACTGAGCTACCAGGGAAGCCCCTGTAGCTTATGGTAAATATTCCAACACCAATGAGCAAATAATTTGAGGCTTCTGGATGGCTCAGAGGTAAAAGAATTTACCTATAATGCAGGAGATTCAATTTTGATTCCTAGGTCAGGAAGATCCTCTGGAGGAGGAAATGCAACCCACTCTAGTATTCTTGCCTGGAAAATCCCATTGACAGAGGAACCTGGTGGACTAGAGTCCAAAGGGTCCCAAGAGTCGGATATGATTGAGCGACTGAGCACAACAGCACATTTAAATAATTTAACATTCAGATCTCCTAGCAAAGTTCATAACACTTCATTGGATTATGCATGAAAATTGCCAATTTAAGGACTCATTTTGCTTCCAAAACTTATTTTTTGGAACACTATTCACAGAATTTTTATTAAGTGTACTATATACGTAAACTTCTTAATTTCTTTCAATTTGCAATAATAATGCATCATGAACAAGAAATGAGGTCACAGAAATACACTTACAACATAGCCACAGCTGCAAGCAGAAGTGACTGGCTGGATTTTAACCATGCTGCTTCTGTATGTTCCTGTACTATTCTAATGCTAACCTAAACATTTGTTTCCTCCTGTCAGCATTTCCTGTTCCTTCTTATTCACCTTGACCTCAGTGGCTTGTAAGGATCCAATGATGTTTCCAGGTTGATTTCTCTGCTTTGATTCTCACCGCATAATTGTAGTGCCTGTCCCTGTTTTCTGTTTCTCAGGTGATTTTTCTTGGGATTCAGCATAAAGAAAAATACAGATTTCCTCAGAAATGCTGGGTAGGAATTTCCACAAGGAAATATGAAACCAGCCAATCTTCCTCTTTTATTGATGCATCTTTACTGGAACTCATAACTTCCTTACTTAGGGCTTTCTGTTTGCCTTCAGAATGTTTTCCAACTGGCCCAGCTCACATTGATTATCACCTCTTTGGGCTGTACTATTATCTTCAGGGAGAAGGCAATGGCACCCCACTCCAATACTCACGCCTGGAAAACCCCATGGACAGAGGAACCTGGTGGGCTGCAGTCCATGGGGTCGCGAAGAGTCAGACACGACTGAACGACTTCACTTTCACTTTTCACTCTCATGCACTGGAGAAGGAAATGGCAGCCCACTCCAGTGTTCTTGTCTGGAGAATCCCAGGGACGGGAGAGCCTGGTGGGCTGCCGTCTATGGGGTCGCGCAGAGTCGGACACAACTGAGGCGATTTAGCAGCAGCAGCAGCAGCATTATCTCCAGGCTGTTCTTAGATCAAATGCTTATCTCTGGTCCAACTGGTTGCCACTTGGAGGAAATGGGGTCCAAGACCTGTAAACTGCTGCCTCAGCTCCAGGTGAGTAGTAGGACAGTTTTCCTCAGAGTTTTTAGGTAAACTGGGCACAGTGATTAATGGGTGTCATACCATCCCTGTGACTTGCTATAACTTCCTTTTAGGGAAAATACTGTCTGTAGACTGAAATAACAAAATACCATTGCCTTGTGAAAACAGTTACATAAATGCCCCTGTGAATTCCCTCACCCTCTAGCTCTTTTTGTTGCTCAGCTCCTGTATATATACTGAAGGCCAAACCCAAGGCAGAGCTTAACTTCCGTGCCAAATAAAAAAGAGGAGAAGGCACACAGGATTTGCGTATTTGGGAAGGGAAACCCAGAAGACAGGAACTAGAGAAGGTAAGGACAATGGGAAGAGAAGGATCCAGGAAAGAGGAACTCCTCTTGGCAGCGCAACCAAGGCAGCAACTTCAAAATCAACAAACAAAAAAAGCAAAAGTAGGAATTGATTGTCTTGCTTTTGCAGTGACATACTCTCTTCTATTGGTTCATTTCCTTCCATTTATTTCTCTCTGCTTTTTTACATTTTTATAAGATGGTGTTAAAATGTAGACTTTTTGTTGTCCTCCAAAATCTCTTTTATTTCTTCTCTGGTGATAAAGCCCCTGACTTTTGGCTATACATATGGCCATCTAGATTAGAAACAACACTTCCCAGCTTTCCTTGCAGTGAGGAGGAGTCACTTCAGGGAGAGTTCAGGACAGAGGATCTAAGCAGGAGGAAGAGTCATGTGACAACTTCTGGGAATCATGCCTCAAAGACAGCATGAGTGCCCTTTGTTTTTTTTCCCCTTCATCTCTTTCTTCATCCTACTGCCTGAGATAGAGACATTTCCACCTTCAACTTTGAGGTTGAGTCCATGCATAGCAGAACATCAGCAGTAATACCTGTGTGGTCTTACATATTATATACTAAGATATTATATATTATGCCATACCAGCCTTAGACAGCCAAATAGACTTTAACAGAAAAATTGGCTTCTACTTACTTTAACCCATGGTATTTAGAAGTTTCTTCACACACATTTGTACCTAAGTAATGCAGTTGCATACATTTTGCTATAATCCACCCTTTTCACTTAACAATGCATCATACATTTTTATTGCCAATATTGTTTGTAACTGCTATAGACTGAATGGCTGTGTCCCCCACAATTCATATGCTGAAATCCTAACCCCAGTGTGATGCATTAAAAGATGGGGCTTTGGGGATGTGATTAGGTCACAAGGAATTCTCATGAATGGAATTAGTGCCATTATAAAAAGGACCCCAGAGAGTGCCTTCACCCCTTCCATCATTGACCTTGGCAGCATCTGGAATTGTGAGAAATAAATTTCTGATGTTTATAAACCATTCAATCTATAGTATTTTGTTATAGCAGCCTGAACAGATTAAGACAGTAATCATAATTTTTGATGGCTGTTTATAATTTCATCTCATAAATGTGCCACAGTTTATATAAGCAATTCCCCCTTATTAAATGTTTAAGTTGGCATTAATTAATTTATATATTTAGCTCTTAAAACTCTCTAGTTTTAATTCAATCATCCATACTAGAGACACTAGTATATAGTACAAGATGAGGATAATTAATTTTGTGGCCATCCAGTAACCGTGATACTAATTATTCAATTTCTTTCCCATCCCATTTAGATTTGCACTGTTGCTGGTATCTGATATTAAATTCTCATATCATTAATTTCTGTTTTATTTATTCTGTTCCATTAATCTATGTATCCTTAGGCCAATGCTCTACGTTAATTATCATACCTACAAAGCAACCTAACTACAAATAATATGTTAAAATACTTAACGACTTTCTTTTTTCACTTGGGTCAGTCTATTTTTACCCGTGTGTCTTATAACCATGATATCCTTTTTAGAGCTGCCTGCTATTCAAAAACAATACTACTAATAGTGATACCTTGCTTTGAAACAGTATTTATTTCTTAGCTCCTTCAAATGTATTGTCTCAGTTGAGTTCTAAATAGAAGTATTATGACATTCATTATTCAGATTAGTCACATTCAACTACTCTGTCTCCAAAAATTTGAAAGCAGAGGATTTTTAAAAAGAGGTTACAATCAGGCTCTCTGAAATTGTTCTGAAATGCTCCTAAGGAGACAGCTGTCAACTCCTTTGGCTGCAGCCCGCAGTGTTTGCTGCAGATTATTGATGGCATTCTGCAGTCAGGTCAGAGCCTGTTAGCCTCTTGCTAACTTTGGCTGCAGCTGTCTGCAGTCACGCTGAGCATGTGAGGTCCAGCAGCAAAGACCATCAAAAAGTTGTTCTCCGCCTGCTTTAAAAATAAATCCCTATAAAGTAGAACAACTAATAGATGTTTTGTAATTTTTCTACTTGGGGACTCGAATCTGATCTTAAGTTGATGAAGCATTAGTAGATCTGCTCAGAAAAGAAGTGAAAAGCTGTTGTTTGAATAATAAAACGAGAGAGAGGTTTTAAAAGATTTTCAGTCTGTATTGCTGACATCAGGATGATATACCATACTCAGAGTTCAATGGACTTCTCAGAATAGCATCTGTTATGTGCAAAGAGATATAGAAAGAATATATTCCGTATGTTAAGTGCTTTAAGTACCAATAAGATATGGTTCAAGTGTGATAAGGCAAGAAATTCAAGCAATTTCTGAGATCATGTATTTTTTAGAAAAGCTTAAGTGCCAACTAGATTAGCTTGGAAATGTTCCATAACTATACATCTATAAAAATGTGTTTTAAAATGTTGTAAAGTTATAGCCACTCTAATCAGTAGCAAGAAAGTAAAATAGAAGACTTGAGAAGTGTTGTGTAGCTAACTTTAAGAAATTCCATAGAAATTAACTTTTACACTGAGGCAGTCCCAAACAGAAAAAATGGATTATGTGGGGACAACAATCAGATCGGAAAGGAATTGTCAAGGGCATTCTTTGAGCCATGAAGTAGTTGTAGGTTAAGTCAAGCTGCTTAATCTACTTAACGTCCATATATTTATGCATATTGTATATGCTTAGTGCTGTGCTTATATTATAAAGTCACAGGAACTTTATGAAAAAAAAAAAGCAAAAATAAGCAGTAGAAAGGTTGCTCTAAGTCAGTTTCCCAAGTTGGTTCCATCAGAACAAATTGCCGCAAGACATGAGCACATGCGCCATGAAAAAAGTGTTTCATGCTAATGTACCTAGAGAAATGCTGAAGTGAAAGAAAGTGGCGTTGCTCAGTCATGTCCGACTCTCTACGAACTCATGGACTCTAATCCGCCAGACTCCTCTATCCATGGGATTTTCCAGGCAAGAGTACTGGAGTGGGGTGCCATTTCCTTCTCCAGGGGATCTTACCTGAGTCTCCCGCATTGCAGGCAGACGCTCTACCGTCTGAGCCACCCAGGAAGCCCTAAGCGCCTATTTATATTGCTAAGTGCGTATCTATATTACAGGACTCCTCTGAGCCTTCAATAGACCATAGTAGCTTGTGCATCTCAAAAGGGCTTTAGGAGGCAACAATTTCCCAAACTTGATCTCTACTGAGGTGACCTATTTCAATCTCCTGGAACACTGGTTTGGAGAATGAATCTAAAAAGAAACATGTAGTCATTGAGGCGTTTTCCCCCCAAAAAGTCAAGCATGCCAAGAGAACAAATGAAAACTTTCTTTGATACCTTGCAGACAGAAATTTTGGGACCCTGGTTCTAGGAAATTGTGGAATAATTTTTTAATATCCAAAGAGCATATAAAAATTAAAACAGAAGAAGGGAACTCAGGTTTCCATTATGAAGTAGTTCATTTTTTCCATTTGTAAAATTGAATTTTAAACCTCGGAAAGATCTTAAAAGAACACCTCATTTAGCCAGTCCTCTGATTTTACAGATGAGGAAATTGAGGCCCAGACCAGTAAAGTGGTTTGTCCAGGATTATTCAGTTAGTTAGAACTCTAGTGTGTGACGAGAGCTTGGTTCTGATTGCACTCATTTCATGTTCTCTTTGTCTGATAACTCCCACACAACAGGTAAGTTTTTTTTTTAATTAAAACACATAAAGAGAAAAATTAAAATTCTTCCTTTCAGTTCAGGTAAGTTCAGTCACTCAGTCATGTCTGACTCTTTGCAACCCCATGGAGTGCAGCACGCCAGGCCTCCCTGTCCATCACCAACTCCCAGAGCTTGCTCAAACTCGTGTTCACTGAGTCAGTGATGCCATCCAACCACCTCATCCTCTGTCACCCCCTTCTCCTGTCTTCAACCTTTCCCAGCATCAGGGCCTTTTCAAATGAGTCAGTTCTTTGCATTAGGTGGCCAAAGTATTGGAGTTTCAGCTTTAGCATCAGTCCTTCCAATGAATATTCAGGACTGATTTACTTTGGGATTGACTGGTCAGATCTCCTTGCAGTCCAAGGGACTCTCAAGAGTCTTCTCCAACACCACAGTTCAAAAGCATCAATTCTTCGAAGCTCAGCTTTCTTTATGGTCCAACTCTCACATCCGTACATGACCACTGGAAAAACCATAGCTTTGAATAGATGGACCTTTGTTGGCAAAGTAATGTCTCTGCTTTTTAATATACTGTCTAGGTTGGTCATAGCTTTTCTTCCAAAGAGCAAGCATCTTTTAATTTCATGGCTGCAGTCACCATCTGCAGTGATTTTGGAGCTCAAGAAAATAAAATCTGTCAGTGTTTCCATTATTTCTCCATCTATTTGCCATGAAGTGATGGGACCAGATGCCATGATCTTAGTTTTTTGAATGTTAAGTTTTAAACTAGCTTTTTCACTCTCCTCTTTTACTTTCATCAAAAATGCTTTATTTACTCAGTCCTTTATTCCACAGGTCTCTCCAGAGGTAAGAGTTTTGTTGCCTTTTTTATTCTGTGCCCAGGTATCCGTACTCCTCTAGTTATTCAAAACTATATTGCTCACAGCCACTTGTAAAAGAATGAAACTAGATCACTTTCTAACACCATACACAAAGATAAACTCAAAATGGATCAAAGATCTAAGCATAAGACCAGAAACTATAAAACTCCTAGAGGATAACATAGGCAAAACACTCTCTGCCATAACCCAAAGCGGGATACTCCATGACCCACCTCCCAGAATATTGGAAATAAAAACACGAATAAACAAATGGGACCTAATTAAAATTAAAAGCTTTTGCACAACAAAGGAAACTATAAGCAAGGTGAAAAGACAGCCTTCAGAATGGGAGAAAATAATAGCCAATGAAGCAACAGACAAACAATTAATCTCAAAAATATACAAACAACTCCTGCAGCTCCATTCTAGAAAAATAAACAACCCAATTAAAAAGTGGGCCAAAGAACTTAACAGACATTTCTCCAAAGAAGATATAAAAATGGCTAACAAACACATGAAAAGATGCTCAACATCACTCATTATCAGAGAAATGCAAATCAAAACCACAATGAGGTACCACTTTACACCAGTCAGAATGGCTGCCATCCAAAAATCTACAAGCAATAAATGCTGGAGAGGATGTGGAGAAAAGGGAACTCTCTTACACTGTTGGTGGGATTGCAAACTAGTACAGCCACTATGGAAAACAGTGTGGAGGTTCCTTAAAAAGCTGCAAATAGACCTGCCATATGACCCAGCAATCCCACTGCTGGGCATATACACCGAGGAAACCAGAATTGAAAGAGCCACGTGTACCCCAATGTTCATCGCTGCATTGTTTACAATAGCTAAGACCTGGAAACAACCTAGATGCCCATCAACTGATGAATGGATAAGAAAGCTGTGGTACATATACACAATGGAATATTACTCAGCATTAAAAAAAAATTCATTTGAAGCAATTCTACTCAGATGGACGAAACTGGAGCCCATTATCCAGAGTGAAGTAAGCCAGAAGCGAAAACAACAATACAGTATATTAACACATATATATGGAATTTAGAAAGACGGTAATGAGAACCCAACATGCGAGACAGCAAAAGGAACGCAGATGTATAGAATAGACTCGTGGACTTTGTGGATGAGGGTAAGGGTGGGATGATATGGGAGAAGGGCATTGAAGCATGTTAATTGTCATGTGTCTAATCAATCGCCAGCCCAGGATTGATGCTCGGGGCTGGTACAGCGAGATTTCCTGGGGGGGAGGGAGGAGGGAGGGGGGTTCCGGAGGGGAAGCATATGTAAACCCATGGTGATATCATGACAATGTATGGCAAAAACAATTAAGAAATAAATAAATAAATAAATAAAAAACTATATTGCTCATCTGTAAATTTATTCAGTAAACATTAGTGAGCACACACTATTCCAGCCATACACAGTTGAAGTTTCTGCTCTCAGATTTCTCAGTCTGGTGTGAGAGATAGAACATTCTATGATAAGCGTCATGATAGAAGCTAGATAAAAACTTAAGAGCCACATTTCTTTTTTTTTTTTATAATATGATACTTTTTTATTTTTTTTTCCTCCCTTTTATTGTTTTTGCCATACAATGCCATGATATCACTATGGGTTTACATATGCTCCCCCTCCAGAAACCCCTCCCTCCCCCCTCCCTCCTCCCTCCCCCAGGGAGATCTCGATGCACCAGCCCCGAGAATCAATCCTGGAGAGCCACATTTCTTGAATTGTGAGAAGAGAGATTTTCTAGAAGTGACAAAACCCCAACTGAATCTCTTTTGGGGAGGCAGACAGATTTAAGGTAGATAAATAATGGATGGTTGTTTTGAGAACAGCACAGCTAAAGCAGGGAAAGTGTGTAGCGTATCTGCTGATAGGAGTGTAGCAGGGAAATAAGTTTGGACACATAGAGAAACACCAGATCATGGAAGGCCTTGTATCCAACGCTAATGATCTGGATCTCACATGTTAAAAAGATCCAGCTGGCAGCAATGAAGAGAAAGGATTAGAGTGAAAGAAGGCAAGAGGCCATGGCAGCGGTCCAAGGAAAAAGTGATGAGGGCCTGAAATATGACATGAGAGTAAGAATAGAAACAGAGAGCCTCTCCTCTCAAGAGAATGAATGTGGCCTGGAACTAGGAGATGAAAGTGCGAATGGAGAGTGGATTGGTGTGGAACTTGTTTTGGAGATAATATCCCAGGATTGCTATTGGACTAGATGATGTGGGTGTGGGCTCAGAGAAGAGGGAGTTGAAGATAACTTACAAGGCAGGCTTAAACATCTAAGTAGAATGGCCCTGATCTGAGCTACAGAAATAGGAGACAAGCAGGATTAGGAGAAAATGGTTTGGACATGTTGAGTATGACATTTAAGAGTGTGGCAAGTTGACAATTGGGTATAATGTGTGTTGGATGCAGAAGAGAGGTTTGGCCTAGAGATATTAATGTGGAAATCCTAAGCACATAGTATAGGTACTGTGTTTAAAGTTATTAAATGGATGAGATTCTTTCCAGGGAACATGCACAGAAAAAAGAGTAAGTTCAAGATACAGAATATGGAGGGCAGGAAAAGAAGGCACCAACCAAGGAGACCTAAGAATGATCCGAGAGATGACAGTGATGTAGGATGAGAGCTGAAAGGTCTATGGATGTATAAACTAAAAGCTCTGGAATTGAAGTACCAAACAGGTGAAAAAAACAGAGATTTAGGAAGTGTGGGAGAAAGGTACAATCTGGAGTTGGCTGGGAAATAGGGAAAGATTGAAAGTGGTAGGGTCATACATTAAGTTGACTTGCGAGGGCAGGAAATTGGGGAAATCTTCTCCCTGAAAATTGTATTTTTTTTCTCTATAAAATAGAAGCAAGTTTATTTTCTGAAACAAAGAGGGGGTATTGTACTTGAGAGGATTTAACTAGACTAGGGAAGAGTTACAAATAAATGTTGTGGGGAATGAATGAGGGAGTCATCCACAGTGGCCTCATGGAATGATTGGCGTGCACTGTTAATGATCCAGCTAAAATGGAACTCCAAGATATTAAGGGGCACTGATTCATTCTTTTTATTTATTTATTTAATTGGCTGTAGGGTCTTAGTTGCAGCACATGGGATCCTCCCTGGGACTCATGGGTTTCTTTCCAGTTGTGGCACACATGCTCAGCTGCCCCCACAGCGTATGGGATCTTCCCAGACCAGGGATCGGACCTGTGTGCCCTGCATTGAAAGGTGGATTCTTATTGGTTTGTTCTTTTTAAATGTGTAAGAGACAAACATTGGCATTTTCTATAAAAATGCCAATCATTTTTATAGAGAACTGATGAGCTTCTGGACTAGTCTTCCTTTTGGTAAATTACACATGCCACAGGTAAGCCTGGAAAGTAGAGTCAAGCTATCATAACTCAGAACAGCACTGTTCACCTGATGCTCCTGGTACCTGAACTGCGGTCTGAGTGCAGGGCAGGAAGTATGTAGACTAAATCCTGTGAACTTGGAGATCAAAGTTAGCCAAGGGTCATGATCTCCGGATAATATATTTCATTGGCTTGTGACATTATCTTATCAGATGACTGATATTTTTACCTTCCTTGTTGAATACTGTAAACCTAAAAGTTAATCATGTGAACATTTTTTTCTGATAAGAAGGCTTGTTTTGTTTTTTTAGCTGTAACTAGACTCCAAAGTATAAAATAGAAACATTAAAGAATGTATTAATGCTTTTAGACATGATTATATTTGTAGGGGAATTAAAGCAATAAAGAATAAGAAAGTCCACTTAAGGGGGAAACTTAAATGAAAGAAATTTTCAAATAAGGCATTAATTATACTCCCATTAAAATCAGAATCTATTGTTTAATTTAAATAAAAAATATATATATATAGATATACTTCCTACTGCAACTTTGGGGATCTTAAAAAAGTTGAGATGAGAGGCCGGTTGCTTATGGGGCTGTAACACAATGGTTTGAAAATCAATATTTGTCTAAAAGACTGTATAAGATAGCAGTTATGAGAACAGGCTGTGGGGTCAGATTGCCTGGGTTCACATTCTATCCATCATTTCCAGAATAAGAACCTTGAACAAGGTATTTAATTTCTTTGTCATTCTGTTTTCTAATCTGTAAAATGTAATTTAAATAGCATATATCTCATTGGTTTTATGGAAATTAAATAAGATAATCCATGATACTTTGTAAGTACTTGATAAATGTTAGAATAAACTTTTGAATTTTTTTTCCAATTTCTGGACTAAACAATACAGATATTCTTATGGGATAAGAGATACATTTTCAAACAGATAAAATTTTAGAACATACATTATTTATAAGAAATATATATACTGTCAGCTATCAATGAGAGGCAAAAATCCTGTTTCATTTAGTCATTCAGTATTCAACAAATATTTGTTGACTAGCTATTATGAATCAAACATATCCCAAACGTTTGGCACAGAGGATAAATCAGAGAATAACAACAACAAAAACAACCAAAAAAACCCCCCAAATACCCCTGTTGTTGTGGAGCTTAAATCCTATTGGGGAGAGATAGTAAATAAAAAATAAACACAGTAAATGAGTAATTTTAGAGTGTGTTGGAAGGTGATTAATATTATTAAAACAAAAAAAATGTAGAGTATAGGGGATTATGAGTGGGGAATTAGAAAGTTGAGAACGGATGGGGAACAAGGGAAGTTGTAATTTCAAATAGGATCATCATGATTAAAAAATGGGCAAAGAAACTCAGTATTTTTCCAGAGAAGACACACAAACAGCAAGCAGACACGAAAATTTGCTCAGCATCACTAATCATCAAGGAAATGCAAATTAAGACCACAGTAAGATACTGCCTCACACTTGCCAAAAAGACAGGAGATATACGTTGAAAGGATGTGGAGAAAAGGAAAGCTTCGTGCAGTATTGGTGGGGTTGCAAGTTGGTGCATCCACAGTATGGAATACAGTGTGGAGGTTCCCCAAAGGATTAAAAATAGAACTGCCATATGATCTAGCAATTTCACTTCTGCGTATTTACCCCCCCCCACGCCCAAAGCACCAAAAACACTAATACTAAAAGATATTTGCACTCTAGCACATATATGCAGCATCATTACAATAGCCAACCTAAGTGTCCATCCATAGGTGAATGGATAGAGAAGATGTGGAGCACACGCGCACACACACACACACACACACACACACACACACACACACACATTACTCAGCTATAAAAAATGAAGTTTGCTACTTGGGACAATACTGATGGATCTAGAGGGTATTAGGTTAAGGAAAATAAGTCAGATAGAGAAAGACAAGTATTGCATGATCTCACTTATAAGTGGAACATAAAAACAAAACAGACACACCAAAATGAAAATAGATTCATAGATACAGAGAAGAAATAGGTGGCTGCCAGAAGAGAGGGGACTAGGAGGGTGGGCAAAATAGGTCAAGGCAACTGAGGTGTACAAACTTCCAATGACATAATAAATAACTCAGGGAGAGGTAATGTCAACATAAGTAATGTGTATGGTCTAAACTTGCTACAGTGATCATTTCATAACGTGTATGTGTGTGTTTTCTCAGTCGCTTCAGTCATGTCTGACTCTGCGATTGCATAGACTGTAGCCCACCAGTCTTCTCTGTCCATGGAACTTCCTGGGCAAGAATACTGGAATGAGTTGCCATTTCCTTCTCCAGAGGGTCTTCCTGACCCAAGGATCAAATCCGGGTCTCCTGTGGCTCCTGCACTGGCAGGCAGATTCTTTACCACTGAGCCACCTAGGAAACTCCATTTCCTAATGATTGTATGCAAATGTCAAATCATTATGGAGTATACCTGAAACTAAATAATATCGAGTATCCACTTTATTCAATTTTTAAGATATCAAAAATTAAGCTCTATATAGCTTTTGAAAAATTGAGTAATCAGAGTATGTCTTATTGAAAAGGTAACATTAAAAAACAAAACAAAACATGAGAAAGTGACCTTTGGGGGACTGTGTAGGTTGCTAGCAGTGCCATAACAAAGTACCACAGACAGAGCCACTTAAGCTACAGAAATTTATTTTCTCATAATTCAGGAGGTTAGAAGTCCAAGATCAAAGTGTCTACAGAGTTGGTCTTTTCTGGGCTGCTCTTCTTGGCTTATAGACGGCCGTGTTCTCCCCATGCTCTCACATAACCTTCAAACTGCATGCCTGTGTACAAATTTCCTTTCGTAAGTGGATTAGGGTCCACCTTGTTTGCCTCATTTTAACTTTATCACGTCTTTAAAGGTCCTATCTCCAGTCACACTTTGAGGTACTTTAGGGGGCTAGGAGGCTTCCCAGGTGGTGCTAGTAGTAAACAACCTACTTGCCGATGCAGGAGACATAGAGAGGCAGGTTTGATCCCTGGGTTGGGGAGATCCCCTGGAGGAGGGCATGGAAACCCACTCCAGTATCCTTGAGTGGAGAATCCCCTGGGCAGAGGAGCCTGGAGGGCTACAGTCCAGAGGGTCGCACCGAGTCGGACACGACTGAAGCAGCTTAGCATGGACACATGAACAGAGGCTTAGAACTTAACATGTGAATTTGAGAGAGACACAAATTCAGTCCATAGGAGGGATATTTCACAAAGGAAAGAGCTAGTTCAAGGGTCGGGAAGATCTCCTGGAGAAGGAAATGGCAATCCACTCCAGTATTCTTGCCTGGAAAATTCCATGGACGGTGGAGCCTGGTCTACAGTCCTTGGGGTTGCAAAGAGTCGCACAACTGAGCGACTCACTTTCACTCGAGGAACAGCAGGGACAAGCATGGCGTGGAATGGGTGAGGGTGGAAGGAAAGGCAGTTTGCGTGGGGCACTGCACACCATTTTAAGATCTTGGTGTGCGACTCTGAGTGAAATGGGAAATCGTGACCGCACTTTCTGTGGGATGGTGACACGTTTACTTTATTTTTAAAATTAATTAATTTTTTAATTGAAGGATAATTGCTTTACAGAATTTTGCTGTTTTCTGTCAAACCTCAACATGAATCAGCCATAGGTATACATATACCCCCTCCCTTTTGATCCTCTCTCCCATCTCCCTCCCGTCACACCCCTCTAGGTTGATACAGAGCTCTTGTTTGAGTTTCCTGAGCCATACACAAATTCCCATTGGCTATCTATTTTACATATGGTAATATAAGTTTCCATGTTACTCTTTCCATAACTCTCACCCTCTCTTCCCCTCTCCACATGTCCATAAGTCTATTTTCTATGTCTGTTTGACACATTTACTTTATATTCCAAGTCACTGGCTGCTGTGTTAAAAACAGACCCTCAGGGTGACCAGCTGAAAGCCTCCATGAGCCAGAAGAGAGATGATGAGGCTCAGAGCGGGAGTACAGCAATACGGATGGTGGGGAATGTCAGGATGCATTTTGATATTTGTACATTCATTTATCAAGCAGCACTCACTGAGTGTCTTCTATTTGTCATGGATACTAATGGGGCAGAAATGGTCAGAAATGTCTAGAAAGATTCATAGAAAAAAAATGAGGTATGAAAGGAAAAACTGGATTGCCTTCTTCAAAGAGAAGAAAATAAGAAAAATACTTATAAAGATGGTAACATGTAAAATCATTAAGTGGTATTAAAAAGGTCTTTTAATTAAATGTCTATTCTATTCAAATATCAAGAAATTTATGTATAAGATGATGAAGAATGCCATCCCAGTTCATTTAAGAGCTCTGGTACCATCTATTTCCCCTTACCTTTCAGCTGGTCTCTACCTTCCATGTAAAATAAAACTTGACATTTCCCCTTTTCATAATCCAGACATCTGGTTGCAGCATGTGGGGCATTTTTAAGGCACAAGAAGGGGAAGCACTGATGTGAAACAAAGGGCAAGATGAAAAGGAGGGAAGAATGGGTGGGAGGAAAGAAACAAGGGATGCTTGGTGAAGATGACGGGCAAACAAAATTCATCCAGCCCTCATGCCATGGTCCACAAACAAGCAAACAAACACTGACCAGGAACTAAATGGAAAGGGACTTAGCTGTTACCATCAGGGTTAAAAACTACCACACTTTAAAAGTATAATTATTGATGGTCGGGGCGGGTACAGGGAGATTTCCCGGGGGGGGGGGGAGGAGGGAGGGGGGTTCCGGAGGGGAAGCATATGTAAACCCATGGTGCAAAAACAATAAAAATAAAAAAATAAAATAAATAAAAAAAATAAAATAAAATAAAAGTATAATGTATTAATTGGCTAGGACAGCTATTATAAAGTAGCACAGACTATATAGTTAAAACAAGAGAAATTTATTTTCTCACAGTTCTGGAGGCTGCAAGTGTTACGATCAAGCTGTTGGCCAGGCTGGCTTCTGGGCTTTGCTCTTTGGCTTGCAAGTCTTCCTGTGTCCTCACATGGTGTTCCTTTGACCCATGCATCTTTCGTGTCTTTCTGTGTGTCAAAACCACCTCTTCTTATGAAGACACGATTCAGTCCATGACAATACTTACGCAACCTCATTTAATATTTTAAAAATTCTTCATATATTCCTTTAATCCATGTTGGAGTTTAAAACTTTAAAAAGAATGCAGAGAATGAGATGGTTAGATAACATCACCAACCCAGTGGACATGAATTTGAACAAACTCCCGGAGACAGTGAAGGACAGAGGAGCCTAGCATGCTGCAGTCCACGGGGTTGCAGAGCTGGACACGACAGCGACTGAACAATTAATGAAATACAGAGTAAGATACTTTCGTCTTTAGTAGAGTTGCAACAAATATACAATAAACATTATTTGAACTTACCATCTTTCCATCATTAGGAAACAAAAGTTTGATTAGCAAAATGAGCCTGATTCAGGCCGTGTGTTATAACCATTGGTTTTTCAAGTAAAGTACTTAGGTTAATTAATACCTTCTATTGTTCTATAAACAGAACAAAGATACAGAATATACTTTAAATCTACAATATTACATGTGAATACATGTATAAATCATGGGAAACTAAATGCATAAATAATTCCTATCATGATACAATGTGTTCAGTTAGATCTCATTTATTACATTGTCTTAAGATAAAATGTTTCAGAAATAAAATTAAAGGAGGATTTTCTACATATTTGGTTTTAAAAAGTCTTCACAGATTGAGAATAATAATTATGTCTATACCAAACAAAGGCTGATAAACTAATTTGGAAGGATCTTAATTCTTTACTAAAACCAAAAGTTAAAAAAATATCGTTTAAAATATTGTTGAAACCAGTTCATATTTCTTATCATATTTCACTTTTTTGTGAAGCAGAGGGAACTATAATTTGGGCTAAGTTCTTAGGAATAGAAGTCAAAACATTTATTACATTTTATGGAAATGGAAATGTGTGTTTTAGTATCTATTATATTTTCTAAAATTTTTTCTTTCAAGTACAAATAAATATTTATCTCTCCAAAAGGACTGTTAATTTTCCTCTGCCCTTCTCTATGAAGAAACCTATGGCTTACTGCAAAATCTGATGCTTTGTCTTTCTAGCTGTTGGAATTTCAGTCTCGGAGCTGTCCTGTGTGCCTGTTTAGACACTTGTTTATAAAGATGTGTTAAAGAGATGGTTGCTACCATGTGTTAACTTCACAGTGGGCAAAGCTGTCCGTCAGACTGTCCTATTGTTTTCCAGTCTATTTTTTCAAGTTGCAAATTCTAAATAAGTAGTCTGCTAAATTATTTCACATAATTTAAAAATAGCATGTCATTACCATCAACCAGCAAGTAGAATGATTTAATTTTAAATCCCTTTTCCATTCACTTACTGAAGAAATGATTCTGTGATCAATTTGACCTTTCACCAGCGTAATTGCCAAGTAATTAACAATGATAAATGATTACCATCTGAACATTTTAACTAATCATTAAAGGATGGCATACACTTGGTACAAGCCAGGAACTGTTTTCTACAAAATATTAGAAACACTTATTTCACCCATTCAGTGCATACTTTTGAAATGTCTACTATGTGCCAAAACTGTCCTCAAGTTTATTTTCCTAACCTAAATGAAACAAATAAGGGATATATTAGAAGGTATTAAGTGGTGAAGAAGATAATAAAAGTAGCAAAGGGGAACTGGGAATATGTATGTGAGCTTTAGAGGGTGCAATTATAAGCAGGATGTTCAGAAAAGATGAGAGAGACGTGTGGGTTCCTGGAGGAGGTACGGCTGACCTACCTACCATCCTGACTTGTCTGGACTAACAGTTTCCCAGGATGCATCCTGTTGCTAAACCAGGGTAGCTCCAGCCTAGGCAAACCAAACAGTTGACCACCTGAGGTGTGTTCCAGAGAGAGGAAGAAGAAGACCAAGGTCCTGAGAGGAGAGCATGTCTGGCAGTTTCAGCCACTAGTGAGGAGGCCAGTGAGGCTAGAGAGGAGATGAGTTCTATCATGGGGAGGGATCTCATCATTCAGAGCCTGGTCATGGATGCCATGTCGCCTGAACCCACTCCTCAGCCTTGGTGCACTCAACCCCAGATGCTGCCGATAGGCCTGCCCATGTTCTTTTCAGGGGTCTTGCCATCAGCTGTAGAGACTTGCCTCCTCCAACTTGGTGTTTCTCTAAGGGAGCAGCCCATGACTAATGACTGGCTAAGATGGGACTACAATGGCCTGGCCCCTGTCCTCCACCTGGCTCACCTCAGCCTCGACCTCCCCCTAGAATTGATTGAAGCCTCATTTGTAACCACCTGCAATTCAGCTTTTCCCTTTGCCTCAGTTCCTCACCCTGATGCCTCAGGTGATAAAGAATCTGCCTACAGTGCAGGAGATACATGTTCGATCCCTGAGTCAGGAAGAGGCCCTGGAGAGGAAAATGGCTACCCCTCCAGTACTCTTGCCTGGGGAATCCCATGGACAGAGGAGTCTGGTGGGCTACAGTCCATGGGGTCGCAAAGAGTTAGACACGACCAACAGTTTCACTCTTCTTTTCAGTTCCTTACAGGTGGGTTTCCTGAGCACACTCCTCAGTAAGCTTGCCAGCTGCGTCTCCATTGTAGTATCTGCCTCGAAAAAGACCAAGCTAAGACAGGACTTGAAAGTGATTTTGAGGGACAAGTAAAACCTCTGAAGGCTTTTGAAAGAAACTGAAACTGGAAACAGTTCCTCTTCTCTTGCTCTCATTAGTCATAATGAAATACAGAATTTTCTTAGTTGCCTCTTTCAGATTATTCTTCTGAACTTTGTTGTGGGTATTGCAGAGGGTGGGAGAACTGGGCTATAACCCAACCGGAAATTTTAGATTTGCTGAATAGTTGGCATTTCCCCCTTTGTTTCAACATGTGAGCAGTGGGAAGACCAACGCTTCAGCTGATGCAGAGAACCCATATATTCCTAGACGGGTTACATCATACATCGAATTCCATTGTGTTACTGGGACTGTGGTGGTTGTTTGAAATAAAGTAGGTACACCAAAGTGAAACAAGTGAAAGGGAAATCTTTGCCCTCAAGGATTTTATTCTACTCTCTCGGATCCACTTTATTGAAAATATTCAATAATAAATGGCTTACTCCAGCATACCTCAGGACCTTAATTTCCTGTGGAGCCAGCTCTAGTAGGTAGTGGTTGGGGAGATGAGGAAATATCAAATGGGAAAACAATGATCTCCTTTCTAGTCACACACAGCCACTTAAATGTCCAGCTACCCAGGGCATGTATTGGGTGTATTTATTATGTCCAGCATTTTCATATTTCAGGCTTCACTGTAGAGTTTCTAGGCCAACAATAGGCTCCAAATTCATATTACTTAGGAAAACAACGACTAGGAAAAAATGAAGGAGGTGGTAGCTCCATTCTTCATCTTGTGTATGAAGAGGTCCTTTGTCCCACAGTTCAAATGTTATTTTTAACAAACTCGTTCAGTGTAAAAGTCTCCCTGACATATGAACTTTCCCTGAGGATGTGTGAATCTATATGATTAAAATTTTTTAGAGATGGACTGTGGTTAATTGTGTTTATGGTCTGTGTGTACAGCCTTAGCTATTCAGATTCAGAAATGGGGAAAAAAAGGGATGTTTTGCATGATAAAATATTTATAAAGCTGTGAAAAGTACAGTTCTTTGAAAGTAGATCTGAATTTAATCCTGACTCTAAAACTGATTCAGATGTGACAGACCTTAGAGGGGAGAGGTCCTGGAACACAATGAGGTTCTAAAAAAACAAGCAGATTTTGAATGAATCTTTCACATGAATTTTTAAAAAATGATTGTATTTATTGATTTGTTTTTGACTGTGCTGCGCTTTCATTGCTGTGCAGGCTTTCCTCTAGTTTGGGCAGGCGAGGACCACTCTCTTGCGGTGCGTGGGCTTCTCACTATGGGGCTTCTCCTGTTGCAGAGCAGGAGCTCTAGGGTGCGTGGGTTTCATTAGTCATGGCTCTGGGGCCTAGTTGCTCTGCAGCAAGCAGCAGCCTCCTGGATGAGGGACTGAACTTGTGTCTCCTGCATTGGCAGGCAGACTCTTTACCACTGAGTGGCCAGGGAATCCCTTCTTCCACATGAATTGAATTTAAAAAGTAGACGGTGGTGGGGACCCAACTGTGGATTCTGGGGCTCACTAAACAGATCTACAGCCTCTAGTAAATCCCTTAATCCTTCAGAGCCTTGGCTACCTTATTAATTTAATAGGACTGATTCCTACTCTGTCTATCTCTAAGAGAGAACCCTAAGAGATGTAGGTTCTATCTCTGGGTCAGGAAGATCCCTTGGAGGAGGGCATGACTACCCACTCTGGTATTCTTGCCTGGAGAATCCCATGGATCAAGGAGCCTGATGGGCTACAGTCCATAGGGTCGCAAAGAGTCAGATACAACTGAAGCGACTTAGCATGAATGCTTGCTGTCCATCTCAGAACTGGGTACACATATTCACAGATGTGAGCATGACTTGAAAACCATTCTTATTCCCATTACTTGCCTTATTAACCAACTACTTCAGCTGAAAATGATGATGTAGAAGGAAAGGCAAAGATAGGGTAATCCATAGTTCCTTTCCTTTTTACTCCTTCCTTACATATCAGTATGCCCAGAGTACACAGTAGAGGCAGGGTGATTGAGTATCAAGAAGTGAAATAAAAACAGTTGAGTTAGTTTTGTGCAGTATTTCCACTGTTCTGTTAAGAATAGAATGTGCAAATTGTGTCATTTCTGTGACTCTGCATACATTAAATGCTCTGTTTGAAACTGACATTGCACACATAAAGATAAATGGTGAAATCCACACAAATTATTAAAAGTTTTGATTTTTCTTTCTGTTGCTTCCCTGGTGGCTCAGATGGTAAAGTGTCTGACTATAATGCAGGAGACCTGGGTTCAATCCCTGGGTCAGGAAGATCTCTGGGAGAAGGAAATGGCAACCCACTCCAGTATTCTTGCCTGGAAAATCCCATGGATGCAGGAACCTGATAGGCTACAGTCCATGGGGTTGCAAAGAGTTGGACATGACTGAGTGATGATGTTAAATGTCAAACAAAAACATACAAATTAAGAGAGAGCAAGGGAAAAAAGGAAAAACTTTATTTTAGCAACTTTACTAATACTTTTTTCCTGATTTCCAACAAAGAGTCCTTCATTTTTATTTTGGAATTGATGCTTTTGAACTATGGTGTTGGAGAAGACTCTTGAGAGTCCCTTGGACTGCAAGGAGATCCAACCAGTCCATACTAAAGGAGATCAGTCCTGGGTGTTCACTGGAAGGACTGATGTTGAAACTGAAACTCCAATACTTTGGCCACCTCGTGCGAAGAGTTGACTCACTGGAAAAGACCCTGATGCTGGGAAGGATGGGGGCAGGAGGAGAAGGGGACGACAGAGGATGAGATGGCTGGATGGCATCACTGACTCGATGGACATGAGTTTGGGTGGACTCTGGGAGTTGGTGATGGACAGGGAGGCCTGGCGTGCTTCGATTCACGGGGTTGCAAAGAGTCGGACACAGATGAGCAACTGAACTGAACTGAACTGAGGCCCCACAAATTATGCAGCTGGCTTTCAGTATGTGTGTGTCTGTATGACAAAGAGAAAGAAAAGTAGGGAAAGATAAAGAGAGGAAGCACACACGCAGGTGTGTCCACTCGGAAGCTGTATATAACCCTGTGATGTGCCAGGCACGTGCCCCTGTGTTAGGCTCTGATGCAAAGGTGAAGAGCACAGACTACCTTTGGCTGCTGGAGAGTGATGAACTGAAATCGACACTTGTTGAGTTTGAAATAACAGGAGAACCCTCAAGTGAAAACAGTCTACAAAACAGCTGGCCACGGATGTTTGGTGTTTTTAAAAGACATGAAGGTAGACATATCAATTTGAAAGTCATTCGCATAGAAGCAATAGATGTTATAATAACAGTGAAAAGATGAAATATATAAGAATAAATTTTAAAATAACTACGTACCATTTCAGTAGTGAAAAGCGCTACTGAAAGACACAAAAGAAGACTTTAAATCAAAAATATTCTATGTCCCTGATGGAAATAATCAGCATGATAAAAATGTCAAATCTTCTAAAATTAATCTGTAAATTAAACCTGATCCCAATCTGTATAACAATATGAATGTTTAAATTTTAGAACTAGACAAGCTGCTTCTAAAGTTACATGTAAAAATACATAAGCAAGAATAACGAGGAAAATTTCAGCAAACAAAGAAAATGAGAGGGGACTCCCTACTATATAAAAGTACTCCCTGTTTAAAAGTACAATAATTAAACTAGGTTGGAGCATGTTCATCAGTAAAACACAATAGAATGTCCAGAAATAGACCAAAAAATGCAAGGAAGTGATTTTTAAAAAACCAGCATTTCAAATTAAGGAGGAAAGTAAAATTATTCAACAAATGGTTTTGCAAGGAGTGGATAGCAGTTGGGAAAAAAATAAAACTTGGATACCTACCTTACACTTTGCATGTAAATGAGTTCCAAATAGATCAAGAATCTAGACATAAAAATAAACCCATAAAAGTACAAATGTAAAACTTGGGAAATTTTGCTTTAAATATCAGCATGGGAAGGGTTCTACAAGTATAACATAAAACACAGAAGCCATAAAGCAATGATTGGTGAATTTGTTTCCATAATAATCAGAAATTTTATAGGAAACAAAACACATCATAACTAACAAAACTAAAATTTGAGAATATATACACACGTATTAGAAGCAAATTCCTATAATTCATAGGAAAAAGGCCAACTATTCATGCAAAATAGGAGAAAGGGGGGAAAAGGAATAAAAAAGTAGTTTATTAGGAAGGAAATACAAATTGCTCTTAAATGTATAGAAAACATACCAATCCTCACCCAGTTATATACTATATTAGAAGCTACATTTCACTTATCAGACAGGCAAAAATTAAAAAAAAATATAATAGAGTTACCAAGCATTGCTGGAGGGGGTGTAATTGGAAAAACCTCAATAAAGGCAATTTCACAGGAGTCAGTGAAAATAACAAATGCACAAACTCTTACTCTTCATAGAGAAAACAAGGGAATTCCAGAAAATCCTCTACTTTGGCTTCATCAACTACACTAAAGCCTTTGACTGCACTGATCATAATAAACTGTGGAAAATTCAAAAACAGGTAGAAATACCAGACCACCTTACCTGTCTCCTGAGAAACCTGTGTGCAGGTCATGAAGCAACTGTTAGAACTGGACATGGAACAACAGACTGGTTCAAAATTGGGAAAATCAAGGCTGTATATTGTCACCCTGCTTATTTAACTTATATGTAGAGTACATCATGCAAAAACGCCAGGCTGGATGAATCCCAAGGTGGAATCTAGATTGCTGGGAGAAATATCAATAATCTCAGATATGCAGATGATACCACTCTAGTAGCAGAAAGCAAAGAGAAACTAAAGAGCCTCTTGATGAGGATGAAAGAGGAGAGTGAAAATGCTGGTTTAAAACTCAACACTCAAAAAACTAAGATCGTGGCATCTGGTCCCATCACTTCATGGCAAATAGAAGGGAGGAATGTGGAAACGGTGACAGATTTTATTTTCTTGGGCTCCAGAATCATTGCAGGTGGAGACTGCAGCCATGAAATTAAAAGACGTTTGCTCCTTGAAAGGAAAGCTATGACAAACCTAGACAGCATATTAAAAAGCAAAGACATTACTTTGCCAACAAAGGTCTGTCTACTCAAAGTTTTGGTTTTTCTAATAGTCATGTACAGATGTGAGAGCTGGACCATAAAGAAGGCTGAGCATAGAAAAATCAATTTTTTTTTTGAAAGTTTTTGAATCGTGGTGCTGGAGAAGGCTTTTGAGAGTCCCTTGGATTACAAGGAGATCAAACCAATCAGACCTAAAGGAACTCATCCCTGAATATTCATTGAAAGGACTTATGCTAAAACTTCAGCTCCAATGCTTTGGCCACCTGATGGGGAAGGGGTTACTCATTGGGAAAGACCTTGATGCTGGGAAAGATGGAAGGCAGGAGGAGAGGGGGTGACAGAGGATGAGATGGTTGGATGGCTTCATTGATACAATGGACATGGATTTGACCAAACTCAGGGAGACAGTGAAAGCCAGAAAAGTCTGGCATGCTGCAGTCTGTGGGGTCCCGAAGAGCTGGACACAACTGAGCCACTGAATAGCAATACTCTCAGCAATTCTAGTCCTAAGTACTTAGTCTGTAAGTACAAAATGATGTTTATAAAAGATTGTAGTATACTGGAAGCAGACTAAATGTTTAGCATTAGAAGACTGGTTTAAAAATATATATATTTAATTAATGAAATTCAGTGTGTCTCATGTGTACTGGTAAAAGATCTCCAAAATCTATTAAGTGCAAAAAGTAATGTGTAGAACAGGGGACACAGCATACTAATATGTGGGGGGAAATTATATATATAATATAATTATACAAATTATAACTACAGGCTTCCCTGGTGGCTCAGCAGTAAAATATCTGCCTGCAATGCAGGAGATGCAGGAGACACAGGTTTGATCCCTGGGTCAGGTAGATTCCCTGGAGGAGGAAATGGAAACCCACTCCAATATTCTTGCCTGGAGAATCCCATGGAGAGAGGAGCCTAGTGGGCTATAGAACATATGGTGAAAGCACACAGAGCCTACACTTAGAAGGTTCTGCAAGAGACTATAATCATGGTTGCTTCCTAGGAGATAAATTGGATGAGTATGGGTCAAGGAGATAAAAGGATTTTTTTCACTTATAATTACTTTGTACTTTTGAATTTGATACTATGTACATTGCTCAGAAAAACAAAATTTAGATTCAGTTCAGTTCAGTTCAGTTGCTCAGTCGTGTCCAACTCTTTGCAACCCTATGAACTGCAGCACGCCAGGCCACACTGTCCATCACCAACTCCCGGAGTTTACCCAAACCCATGTTCAATGAGTTGGTGATACCATCCAGACATCTCGTACTCTGTCATCTCCTTCTCCTCCTGCCCCCAATCCTTCCCAGCATTAGGGTGTTTTCCAATGAGTCAATGCTTCGCATGAGGTGGCCAAAGTATTGGAGTTTCAGTTTCAACATCAGTTGCTCCAGTGAACACCCAGGACTGATCTCTTTTAAGATGGACTGGTTGGATCTCCTTGCAGTCCAAGGGACTCTCGAGAGTCTTCTCCAACAACACAGTTCAAAAGCATCGGTTCTTCTGCGATCAGCTTTCTTTATAGTCCAACTCTAACATCCATACATGACCACTGGAAAAACCATAGCCTTGACTAGATGGACCTTTGTTGGAAAAGTAATGTCTCTGCTTTTTAATATGCTCTCTAGGTTGGTCACAACTTTCCTTCCAAGAAGTAAGCGTCTTTTAATTTCATGGCTGCGATCACCATCTGCAGTGATTTTGGAGCCCAGAAAAATAAAGTCAGCTATTGTTTCCACTGTTTCCCCATATTTTCCATGAAGTGATGGGACAAGATGCCATGATCTTAGTTTTCTGAATGTTGAGCTTTAAGCCAACTTTTTCACTCTCCTCTTTCACTTTCATCAAGAGGCTCTTTATTTCTTCTTCATTTTCTGCCATAAGGGTGGTGTCATCTGCATATCTGAGGTTATTGATATTTCTCCCGGCAATCTCGATTCCAGCTTGTGCTTCTTGCAGCCCAGCATTTCTCATGATGTACTCTGCATATAAGTTAAATAAGCAGGGTGACAATATACAGCCTTGACGTACTCCTTTTCCTATTTGGAACCAGTCTGTTGTTCCATGTCCAGTTCTAACTGTTGCTTCCTGACCTGCATACAGATTTCTCAAAAGGCAGGTCAGGTGGTCTGGTATTCCCATCTCTTTCAGAATTTTCCACTGTTTATTGTCATCCACACAGTCAAAGGCTCTGGCATAGTCAATGAAGCAGAAATAGATGTTTTTCTGGAACTTTCTTGCTTTTTCTATGATCCAGCAGATGTTGACAACTTGATCTCTGGTTTCTCTGCCTTTTCTAAATCCAACTTGAACATCTTCATGGTTTACGTATTGATGAAGCCTGACTTGGAGAATTTTAAACATTACTTTTCCAGTGTGTGAGATGAGTGCAATTGTGCCGTAGTTGGAGCATTCTCTGGCATTGCCTTTCTTTGGTATTGGAATGAAAACTGACCTTTTTCAGTCCTGTGGCCACTGCTGAGATTTCCAAATTTGCTGGCATATTGAGTGAAGCACTTTCACAGCATCATCTTTTAGTATTTGAAATAGCTGAACTGAAATTCCATCACCTCCACTAGCTTTGTTCATAGTGATGCTTCCTAAGGCCCACTTGACTTCACATTCCAGAATGTCTGGCTCTAGGTGAGTGATCACACCATCGTGATTATCTGGGTCATGAAGATCTTTTTTGTACAGTTCTGTGTATTCTTGCCACTGCTTCTTAATATCTTCTGTTTCTGTTAGGTCCATACCATTTCTGTCCTTTATCGAGCTCATCTTTGCTTGAAATGTTCCCTTGGTATATCTAATGTCCTTGAAGAGATCTCTAGTCTTTCCCATTTTATTGTTTTCCTCTGTTTCTTTGCATTGCTCGATGAGGAAGGCTTTCTTATCTCTCCTTGCTGTTCTTTGAAACTCTGCTTCAAATGGGTATATCTTTCCTTTTCACTTCCCTTCTCTTCACAGCTATTTGTAAGGCTTCTTCAGACAGCCATTTTGCTTTCTTGCATTTCTTTTTCTTGGGGATGGTCTTGATTCCTGTCTCCTGTACAATGTCATGTACCTCCATCCATAGTTCATCAGGCACTCTGTCTATCAGATCTAGTCCTTTAAATCTATTTCTCACTTCCACTGTATAGTCATAAAGGATTTGATTTAGGTCATACCTGAATGGTCAAGTGGTTTTCTCCACTTTCTTCAATTTAAGTCTGAATTTGGCAATAAGGAGTTCATGATCTGTGCCACAGTTAGCTCCCAGTCTTGTTTTTGCTGACTTTATACAGCTTCTCCATCTTTGGCCGCTAAGAATATAATCAGTCTGATTTCGGTGTCGACCGTCTGGTGATGTCCATGTGTATGTGGAGTCTTCTCTTGTGTTGTTGGAAGAGGGTGTTTGCTATGACCAGTGTGTTCTCTTGGCAGAACTCTATTAGCCTGTGCCCTGCTTCATTCTGTACTTCAAGGCCAAATTTGCCTGTTTCTTGACTTCCTACTCTTATACTCCAGTCCACTATAACGAAAAGGACATCTATTTGGGGTTTTAGTTCTAGCAGTTCTGGTAGATCTTCATAGAACTGTTCAACTTCAGCTTCTTCAGCATTACTGGTTGGAGAATAGACTTGGATTACCATGATATTGAATGGTTTGCCTCAGAAACGAACAGAGATCATTCTGTGGTTTTTGAGATTGCATCCGAGTACTGCATTTCAGACTTTTTTGTTGACCATGATGGCTACTCCTTTTCTTCTAAGGGATTCCTGCCCACAGTAGTAGATATAATGGTCATGTGAGTTAAATTCACCCATTCCAGTCCATCTTAGTTCGCTGATTCCTAGAATATCGACCTTCACTCTTGCCATCTCCTGTTTGACCACTTCCAATTTGCCTTGATTCATGGACCTAACATTCCAGGTTCCTATGCAATATTGCTCTTTACAGCATCAGACCTTGCTTCTATCACCAGTCCCATTCACAACTGGGTATTGTTTTTGCTTTGGCTCCATCCCATCATTCTCCTTTTCATACTGTTCATGGGGTTCTCAAGGCAAGACTACTGAAGTGGTTTGCCATTCCCTTCTCCAGTGGGCCTCATTCTGTCAGACCTCTCCACCATGACCCGTCCGTCTTGGGGGGCCCCACATGGCATGGCTTAGTTCCATTGAGTTAGACAAGGCTGTGGTCCGTGTGATCAGATTGGCTAGCTGTCTGTGATTGTAGTTTCAGTCTGTCTGCCCTGTGGTCGTCTCTCTCAGTGCCTACCTTCTTCCTTGGGTTTCTCTTACCTTGGACGTGGGGTTTCTCTTCATGGCTGCTCCAGCAAAGCGCAGCCTGCTCCTTACCTCTGATGCGCATTAGCTGCTCTGGGCCCGGGGTAGCTCCTCTCAGCCACGCTCCTGCCCCACTGTTGCAGCCGCCGTGCCCGTGTGCCTCCCTTGAGTGCAGGAGGGCGCTCGAAATCTAAATCTAAATTTAGATTAAGAGGGTCAATATTTAAAACCAGTGAAAGATTTGAAATAGGTTAGATCTCTGAGTGTAACGACATTAACATAAGAAAGCAAAAGGCCGTGACAAATATCTACTTGAAGGAGGGAGAAGTATCAGCTTGACACTAGCAAAATGGACTAAGAAATAGAAAACAATAAAATAGTGTCACAGACAATGAAAGAAATGTGTTTGAAATGGAAAAGATCTATATTTTTAGCTATAAAATAGCTGTAACACTTTGTATATTAATAAGTGCAAAAAAGGGTGACATATTATAAAAGATCAGTATACTTAACATAAGTCAAGAAAAAATAACATTCTAATAGAAAAATGATCAAAGAACATGTATGGATAATTCCCAAAACAAGAAAATACAAATTTCCAGTAAATGTATCAACTTGTAATTCTGGAAATGCAAATTAAACATAGAGGAAATGTTCGACTATACACTTAGAAAATTTTTCTTAAATTTAATGCAATTCTCAGTACTAATGGAAGCATCAACTGAGACAGTTATTTGAAAAGTAGTTTGTCAATATGTATCAAGCGACTTCGTAATTGTTAACAAATTTGATACTGCAATTTCTACTTCCAGGAATTTCTACCAAGGAAATAATCAGAGTGATATAATGCTAATGTTATTTTACAACATTATATCTGATGGCAAAACAGAAGTTCATCTCAGTTGTTCATCAGCGTGTGCATGTTCTCCATGTCTCCTTCCTCCAGTTTTAGAGCCTTCCAGTTAAGCCTCCTTCTTCCTGCTAGGGTGTTATTTCTAAATTATAAACATAGTAAAAAGAAGACAAAAGAAGGAGGAGAATCCCTTCCACTCTCTATTGAATGCTGATAATAGTGCAGACTCCTTGGAAAGTTTAAAGTCTTCTGTGATTTTGTATTGCTTTTCTTTCTGGCCTTAATGGTCAACTTGTGTCCTTTGTCCCATGCAAACTGACCTGTTATCAGTACCCTCGACTCACTTGGATGTTTAATGCTCATGTGTTTACTCTGTCTTGAATGATGCCCGAGTCTGCACACATTCACCTCATCAACACACACTGTCTTTCAAAAGCTCAAGTGTAAAGTCTTTCCTCATTCCCCTTCTCCTACCTCCAATCCTCCCCCACCCCCACCAGATAGACGTGATCACTCCCTCATTAGTGCTTTATTTCATTCTGTTGTGCACATGGCTTCTCCAAAAGATGTGCTTCTCCAAAAATCCTCTTCTGTGTGAAACCGCATGACCTGGGACCACCCAATCCTTTCCCCAGCCTCCCCCAAAGGAAGAAACACTAATCAGATCAGTCTAACCAGTCAGGTTCAGAGTCACTGATGATGAACCCTGCGGGTTTTATTTATCTTCTTGACTACTTGATGCTGGGTATGTGGAACAAACAAGCTTTCTCTTCCTTTCTTCCTAGCAATATCATAAGACTATTTCTATATCTGTTAACCTTTTGTATTTTCCATCTGCCTATCTTCTGTAAACTGTAAACCACTTGACATCAGAAAATTCTCTTTTTATTTTCAGGACCTAGATTAGAGACTAGCAAAATTTTAATAAATATTTGTAGATTTTTTAAAAAGAAGGGAATGAGTTATCAAATACTACATAGAGGGAAAAGAGGAAGAAAATCCGTTGAATGTGATAAGCAGTCATTGTTGACTTTGAAAGAACTGTTTCAGTTGATTAGCTGGGAGGCAGCAAGTAGTGAATGAATAGAGAACAAATAATCATTTCAAGTCTAGATGATTTCATTTTTTCCCAAGAAATGTATTATTGAATGGAAGGGGAAAAAAAGATAATAACTTAAAAGAATTATTTGAATTTTGTTTTTTTATAAATAAATAGAAACTTAAGTATGTTTGCAGGCAAAGAAGAAGAAATTACACCCAAATGAAAATTCTGATGTCACATGGCAATATTAGTCTGATATTAAAATACGAGTGACTCCATACTTTACACATCACATTTACTATTGGTAACTAGGAAGAGGAACTTTTGTTGGCTCTGTCATTTTCCCAATCCTTTCCCCAGCCTCCCCCAAAGGAAGAAACACTAATCAGATCAGTCTAACCAGTCAGGTTCAGAGTCACTGATGATGAACCCTGCGGGTTTTATTTATCTTCTTGCCTACTTGATGCTGGGTATGTGGAACAAACAAGCTTTCTCTTCCTTTCTTCCTAGCAATATCATAAGACTATTTCTATATCTGTTAACCTTTTGTATTTTCCATCTGCCTATCTTCTGTAAAATTTCTTCAGATCTGTCCTTTAAATTTACCAAGACTTTTATTCCATTGTGCATAATATATGTTTTAACTAATCAATTGAGACTTTTTTTAATGGCTGTATTTTCTTAAATTTTTATTGGAATATAGCTGAATTATAACATTCTGTTAGTTTCTGCTGTAGAGCAAAGTGAATCAGTTGTATGTATACATGTCCCCACTCTTTTTTTTAGATTCTTTTCCCACATAGGTTATTACAGAGTATTGAGTAGAGTGCTATTTCTATTTCATAAAGTTTTGTCTGTTCCTTTTCCCCACATGAAGCCTCTTACTACTTACTCATCTTATTTATCAATTTTTAATTTTTCAACATTTTATAGTAAATTTTTTGTTTGCTTGTTTGGTAACATGAATATTTGAAACTTTGGGGAGACTGGGTCTGATGTTTGCTGCTTCTGATTCTCTCACACATTTCTTTGCTTATACATTTCTTATACCGATTGATTTAGTCGATATTAATTTGTGGGATTCTCAAAGTTTTAAACAAAAGATGTGCTTCTCCAAAAATCCTCTTCTGTGTGAAACCGCATGTACCACTGACCTGGGACCACTTCTTTTCAGGTCCAGCTTCAGAAGAGAGCTGACCTCCATTAGTTCCCTGTCTTGTCCCTAAGTTGCTTCTCTGGGTGCTGGCAACCAGCACCCGGTCAGTCTGCCTTGGCGGCTTAACACTGCTGTTCTCTTTCCCCCATGTCCAATGAACCCAGGAGTACTTGACAGTCCTCCTCCTGTTGTAGACTCCTTCCAATCAAGCTTTCTCCCATCTTTCTGTCCAACCTGCTCTTCCCTGGGTTGCAGTAGCCTGACTGTTGCTAGTTACACCTGCCATTTCTCAGCCTCCTCTTTGTTGCTGTGACAATTTCATGTGTTACCTTGGCTGGGTCATAGTACCCAGATATTTGGTCAGACATTGATTTAGATGTTTTGGTGAAAGTGTTTGGGGAAAGATTGACATTTAAATTGGTGGACTTTGAGCAAAGCGATTGCCCTCTATAATGTGGGTGGGCTTCATCCATTCAGCCGAACCCCTGAACAGAACAAAAGACTGACATTTCCCCCAACAAGAGGGATTCCATAGCAGAAGGCCCTGGGACTTGAACTGCAGCATCAACGCTGCTTGGGTCTCTAAATCACCAGTTCCCTCTGCAAATTTTGGACTTGCCAAACTCTGTAATTGTATAAGCCAATTTTTAAAAATCAAACACAATACATACATCCTACCTATTGGTTCTCTTTCTCTGAAAACCCCGACTAATACACTGACCCTATTAGCAGTATTAAACTGAGTTGGTCATTCTCCTCTTTTAAAAATATTTCTTCACTTGATTTCCATAATAATACACATACCTGACATATATATATATATTATTTTTTTTAGCGCCTCGTGGTGGTTAAGTTTCCTTTGTTGCTTCTGGCTCATCTTCCCCGTCTCTAAATGTCAGATGCTCCAGAATGGACAGCGGAGCCTTTAGTCTCTTCTCTACACCTGTTCTCATTAATCCCACCAAGTCTCATGGTTGTGACATTACCTTTACACTGATATACCAACATATCCCAAATGTATGTTTCCAGTCCAGACCTCTTAACTCGTATTTCCAGCTGCTTTATTCTAAATTTATGCTTATTATCTGATATGTATCTTAAAGTTAACATTTTCAAAACCAAATTATTAACCCCTCCTCCCTTTCTGTCCCCTTCAAGCCAAACTGCTCCTCCCTCCAATTTCCACATAGTAAATATAGAATATTATTGTTCTAATCGCTCAGGCCCCAAACCCATGCGTTATCGCTGGATTCTTTTCTTCCTAAGTTTAGGAATCCTGGTGCCCTGTTTTTATCTTATAACCAGAATCTAACCACGACTTACCACCTGCTTTCCCCACACTGCGACAAGCCACAGTCACATCAGTCCCAAGTATTGGGTTGACCAAAAAAGTTCACTTGGGTTTTTCCATCAGATATTACCAAAAAATCCAAAGGAACTCTTTTTTTTTTTCTTTTTTAAGATTTATTTCTTTGTATTTATTTTTGGCTGTGCTGGATCTTTGTTGCTGTGGGGTTTCTGTAGTTTCAGTGAGCAGGGGCTACTTTTGGTTGCTGTGTGCAGGCTTCTCATTGCGATGATTCTCTTGCTGCAGAGCGTGGAGTCTAGGTGCCAGCTTCAGTAGCTGCGGCACATGAGCTTAATTGCCCGCAGCATGTGGGGTCTTCCCAGACCAGGGATGGGACCCATGTCCACGGCATCATTAGCCACTGGGCCACCAGGGAAGCCGGAACATCAACTTTTTAACAACATACAACAAAAAAACCTCCCCAGCAAAGGAATACCTTCTAGCTTGATACATTATATCTTTCCTTTCATCTCCTCCCCTCTCCCGGCAAAGGAACTTTTTGACCGGCCCAGTACTTCTCATCTCTCAGCTGATCTCTGGGCTTATACCCTTCCCTTCAAGGCACTCTACACTCAAGCAGCCAGAATGAGTCTTCAAAAATACAAACCCCACCTATCGTTCCTCTGCTCAACACTCTGAAGCTTTTTCAATTTGCTCAGAGGAAGAGTTGCAGTCTATTCCCTAAAAGACCCAGCACAATCTCTTTCCCTCTCACATTATTTATTCCCTTCCCTCTCTGCCTTGCCAGGTGCTTTGTTTGTTGTTTCCGCTGCTTGAAATGCTTTTCCTGCAGATTTCTGCAGTGCCCTCTTTCAACTTTTCCAGTCTTTCTTTAATGGCTACCTCCTTGGTGACACACCTCCCTGGTTATCTATCTAAAATCCAACATATCTCCCATTCTCTATTTGTCATCCTTCCTTTATTTTTCTCCATGTCATTCATCTAGCAACTGTACATTTAACTTTGTCTTGTCTGCCCTTCAACTAGAGTATCAGTTCAATGAGGATAAGAATTCTGCTTTATTCACTGCTGTATCCTCAGTTTCTAAATACCATCCCTCATAATAGGAGGCACTCAATAAATATTTGTCGAATGAATGAAAAATACTGCCGTAAATACCCATTCTTGGCAAGGGTATGGGGAAAGATGCAATCTGTCATATTTAGGGAGGTAAGTATAATTTGGTTCCATATTTTTAGAGGTTTTTCATTCTGCAGAGAGCCATTCACTCACAGTAAATATGTTTGCACCTAGATCTGCTCAGCTTCTATCATTTTCATTACCTGCCTGGCCCGTGCAGTTGTTGAATTTTCCAACCTTGGCCCACAGTTGTTTCTCATTTCTATCTTCCCTTAATTGACCCTCTCTCTGCTCATGTACACAGTAAGAATACTCAAAATTCTTCAAGTTTCATGTTCTTTAGTGCCTCTTAGCCGCTGTATATGGGGCTTCCTCAGTGACTCAGTGGTAAAGAATCCACCTGCAATGCAGGAGACACAGGTTTGATCCTTGGGTCTGGAAGATCCTCTGGAGAAGGAAATGGCAACCCACTCCAGTATTCTTGCCTGGGAAATCCCATGGACAGAGGAGCTGGTGGGTTACAGCCAGCTTTTGCAACCCTTTAGGGTTGCAAAGAATCAGACACAACTGAGCATGAGCCACTGAATTTGTTGTTTCTTCTGCTTTTTCTTCTGTTTCCAGCCTAGACACTGCCCACTCTTTCTTCTAGACTTAGTTCAGCTGTCAAAGCCTCCTGAAGCATTCACTGGACACTTTGGCAGGGGTTCTTTTCTGGCTCCATATAACATTTATGTAGAATTTAATAACTCTAGCATTGAGTGTTTGGTTGGGTTCCTGTCTCCCCATGAGACTGAACACCAACTTAAAACGTCTTCAGCCTTGTCTCCGGGACTCTAAAGCGGAGTTGTTGCTGTTGTTCCATCACTAAGTCTTCTCTGCCTTTTTGTGACTCCATAGGTTACAGCAAGCCAGGCCTCCCCCGTCCTTCCCTGGGGTTGGCACTACAGATTGGGTTGCCTGAAAAAAACATCATTGAATGTCATTTCCCATGTTTCTGTTCATGCCCACCTTTTTTCCACCTACAATGCTTGAAAGTTGCTCGCATGACATTAAAATGACCCTGGAAGCATCTAAGCATAATTTCAATACAGATCAGATACCTAGGGTTGTTTCTCAGAAGGGTAAGTTGAGCGCCAGCAACAGCTCTTGTGCCAGATTTGCTGCCATACTTTAACTGAAGAAATGTAAACTGTAACTGTTTCCATCTTAAGAACAGCGATAAGATACTGATAAGATAATAGCAGTAATAAGATTTATTGGCTTATTTGCATATTTTTATATAAAAAGTTAAGGTTTCAGAATAAAATGGTCAACTAGAATTGTGTGGCTTCCTTTCTTTAAGTCCCCAAAGAAACATGCCTTTTATTCTTTTCTTCTAAATCTAAGATAATATTAATGAGGCACGAACCTAGATTGTGTAACATGTTTTGAGCACTGATCCACAGTGCTGGAATCAAGTAACTCCACACCCTAAGAAGTGGCTGCAACCCAGGATGACACAATCTGTATTTGTCAACTTGCCAATTAAAAAAAAAAAAGAAATTGTTTAAAGGCCCTTTGTTATATAATAATGTTTTATTCAGAAGGAGAGCCAAAAGGAGAGGAAAAGTTGGACTGATACAAAAGGCAATTCTTTCCATTTCCCACTTTATCCCACAAGCAAATCAATCCTTTGCTTTAGTATTGCTACTGCCTCCTCCAACTTTATGCAATGGGCCTTCTCCCAAGCTGCCATTCAGCTGCTAAAGTCACAGCCGAGCTTCTCCACCTCTCCAGACCTACTGGACAGTGACAGAGTGGAAGGATCCTGGACAACAGCTGGAGATTATTTTAAAATGTGGTTTGCCCCTATTTTGTTCAAGAACACGGAATTAAAACACACACACCCCCCATACACAAGAAGCAAACATGCAGGCAAGAGAGCCTTTTCTGATCATGGAAGAACTGAAGCTAGGAGGGAACACTCTGGTCTCTGGCCTCAGATTTTGAGAGTTCAGAGCAAAACACATTACTTGATTGCTGAGGTAAATGACATTTGTAGTCAGGCTGATGACTGCAACACACTGAAAAACAAAAGTAAACCTTATGACTTGGACCAAGCTTGTTTTTAACATTCTTTTCTGTCTTACTAATAAGTAGGACCTAGCCCCATACTGAAATACCATGTAACAGAAACCAAAGAACTTTCTCCATAACTTAAATAATAATGCCTTCTAAATGAGACCTGATTCTTTCACTATGCAGATTAAACTTGACAATCAAGTGCTTTTACCTCTTCAGCTTTGAATGAAATATTTTTAGATGTAAATTTTTTAGACCTTATAATGCACATAATAAGTAAAAATATTCTGATCAGGCAAAACTGTATTTTTCTATCTTAATCATGAATAATCATGAACCCTAAACATTCAAAAAACTAGAATCATGGCATCCAGTCTCATCAGTTCATGGCAAATAAATGGGGAAACAATGGAAACAGTTACAGACTTTCTTTACTTGGGCTCCAAAATCACTGCAGATGGTGACTGCAGCCATGAAATTAAAAGACACCTGCTCCTTGGAAGAAAAGCTATGACCAACCTAGACAGCATATTAAAAAGCAGAGACATTACTTTGCCAACAAAGGTCCATCTAGTCAAAGCTATGGTTTTTCCAGTAGTCATGTATGGTTATGAGAGTTGGACCATAAAGAAAGCTGAGCGCTGAAGAATGGATGCTTTTGAACTGTGGTGCTGGAGAAGACTCTTGAGAGTTCCTTGGACTAAATCAGTCAATCCTAAAGGAAATCAGTGCTGAATATTCATTGGAAGGACTAATGATGAAGCTTCAATACTTTGGCCACCTGGCTAATACATTGGCCATGTGAAGAACTGATTCATTGAAAAAGACCCTGATGCTGGGAAAGATTGAAGGCAGGAGGAGAAGGGGACAACAGAGGATGAGATGGTTGGATGGCATCACTGACTCAGTGGACATGAGTTTGAGCAAGCTCCGGGAGTTGGTGATGGACAGGGAGGCCTGGCATGCTGCAGTCTATGGGATTGCAAAAAGTTGGACATGACTGAGCAATTGAACTGAACTGAATCATGAATAAACTGAAGAATTATTGCAGGGTAGGGTTTTAAAGATGCATCAACAAATCAGAAAATAAGGTACTTGAATGTGTGTTTTTAACATACAGTGATAAGACTAGAAGTAATTAACAGTATAATTTTAGCATTTGGGCGGGTAATAAGATATTTCACAAAAACTGCCCTTTTAGTCTGAGGTTTAGAGAAGCACACATCCTATTCTTTTGTCAGCCTGGTTCCCCATTCTCCCCTTTCGCTGGTAATGCCTCATCCTTTTTTGAAGGAGACTTCCTCCTATGATGGGGGAGCTGCCTCTGATGATACCCAGTCCCCCACCCTCTAGGAGGTTGTTCTGCTGTTCAGTGTTTGATCATTCATATGACCCCAAATTTTCACCCCCCTGATGTTACTCTACATGAACGATCCATCAGATGAAGGCTACCCACTCAGTGCAAACAGTAGCTCTTCTCCTTGTAACCTAAAACAAACTAGTTTGAAGCTACACAGACTGAAGACAGGCCAGAAAGAAACTGGATTGGGAGAAGGTGCTCTGAAAAAGATGTTGACTTTGATTTGGTTTCTGGTTCTGGCTCAGAAGACCTCAGAAATGCTGTTCTTCTGTCCATGCCCTTAAGCTATATTCAGAAAATCCATCATGCCTCCACCCCAATACAGTTCAGATTGGCTCTGATACTTGCAACCAAACAGTTCTGACACCTATCGGAGCATATACTGTACTGGCATTTAACTGTAATGACTGGAAGAAAATTTATTGGACAGAACTATAAAAACTTCATAGCCAGTTTATGTAATGTATTGTAATGTATTATGTAATGTATTATATATTGCCAGAAGCATTTAAAACAATTTACCTTTAACTTGACCTCCTTTGTTAATCTCTATTACCAAGTTTATATTAATTAGGATTGACAGTAAATTGATTGCTAAAATTAGGGACTTTTCCTTAATCTGAAATTTTATTTCATTTTCTATTACTCAATACTTTTAAAGCACTACTGATATTCAAGAAATAAAGTTGTATCATGCCTAAATTATGTACCACATCTATTTACACACATACAGATGGTACTGCAAATGTTCATACAATTTTAGCTTATAGCAGCTAGTAGTCCGGAGGCCTGGACTCTAGATGTTTTGTTAGCTAAGTCTAGTATTAGGTATGTTGCTTAATTTGTCCAGGTCACAGGAAAATGAGGATGCTAGGACAGATGGGGTGGGGGTGGGAGGTGTCTTCCAGCTTTAAAATCCTAAGATCTCACAGTAAGAAGAAGCAGTTCTATTAGAAAGAAAAAACCTACTGATTTCATAAAAAATCAAATATTACTTTTTATTCTTTCCTTTGGCCTGTTTACTAAAAACATTGTATGAAAGTGTCATTGGGGGAAAATATCCTACCTGATACAAATGAATACAAACTATGCTGGCCTTGGAAAAAATTCGGTTGTCTAAAGGACTTGAAATACATTGGCTTAGATGATGGACTAATAGGTGGCAAAACAAAACAAAACAAAGCAACAAACCAACCAACCAAACAACAACAACAAAAAACAACTCAACTCTTTAAAGTGTTATTTTTATAATTTCAGAAACATGAAAGTACATTTTTAAAAAACTATATCTTTTTAACTTCCTCAGTAAAAGACAGAAGTCTTGCGCTTGAAATTAAACTGTCAAAAACTGATGAAATAAGTATTCATAGTAATTTTTAAAGAAAATTATTAAAGATCTTTCCTAAAAATTCACTAATGTATTAAATGTACTTTATTAAAAATAAATGTTCTATTCCTTTAGATTTAAAAATACAATACCTTGATAATTTTTCAAATATTGATTTTGAAATGCTAAATACTCCCAAAGCCAAGAGTGATGAATACCAGCTCAGTGCTGCAGCTTTGGCCCCATCTCACAGCTTTGTGACTGTGGTTTGTTAGGCAATTCTACTTGCAAGATGTGGAAACTCAAACATGTGACCTCAGGGAATAGGGTGATAGGGTTTGGTTCTTGTTTGTTGGGCTTGTGAAGAATACATATGTTAATCAGAAAAACTGAGATATCAGCCATGATATCAGCTTTCCTTCCTAAGAATAACAGGAAGGTTCAACAACAAAGCCTCTTAGGAAGAGAGGGGTACAGATGGAGCTGAGCTTTTTGGAACACAGAATTTGAAGGAGATTCAGAACCCAGTGTATCAGTAGGAATTTTGTGGATTTTAAGAGCCAGAGTTCTCATCCTGCTGGAACATCCCAATCACCTGAGGACTGTTTTAAAAATACAAACTTAGAGGCCCCCTCTGCCAAGACTGGTCCAATACACCTGGGAAAGTGCTGGGAATGTTTTGTTTTTAAAAAGACCCCAGCTAGAAATAGCTGAGAAAGAAAGAGAAACAAAGGAGAAAAAAAAAGATATATCCAATTGAATGCAGCGTTCCAGACAATAGCAAGGAGAGATAAGAAGGACTTCCTAAGTGAACAGTGCAAAGAAAAAGAGGAAAACAATAGAACAGGAAAAACTAGAGATCTCTTTAAGAAAACTGACAATATCAAGGGAACATTTCATGCAAGGATGGGCCTAATAAAGGACAGAAATGGAAAGACCTAATAAAAGCAGAAGATATTAAGACGAGGTAGCAAGAATACACAGAAGCACTGTACAAGAAAGGTCTTAATGACCTGGATAACCACAATGATGTGATCACTCACCTAGAGCCAGACATCCTGGAGTGTGAAGTCATGTGGGCCTTAGGAAGCATTATTAAATCAGTGTTGGCCACAGGAGTGGAAAAAGGTCAGTTTTCATTCCAGTCCCAAAGAACAGCATTTCCAAAGAATGTTCAAACTACTATACAGCTGTGCTCATCTCACATGCTAGCAATGTAATGCTCAAAATCCTTCAAGTTAGGCTTCAACAGAATGTGAACCAAGAACTTCCAGATGTACTAGCTGGATTTAGAAATGGCAGAGGAACCAGAGATCAAATTGCCAACACAGAAAAAGCAAAGAAAAAACATCTGCTTCATTGACTACACTAAAGACTTTGACTGTGTGGATGACAACAAACTGTGGAAAATTCTTAGAGATGGGAATACCAGACCACTTTACCTGTCTCCTGAGAAAACTGTATGCAAATCAAGAAGGAACAGTTAGAATTGGACTTGGAACAATGGACTGATTCAAAATTGGGAAAGGAGTACGTCAAGACTGCATATTGTTACCTTGCTTATTAACTTCTATGTAGAGTACATCATGTGAAATGCCAGGCTAGATGAAGCTGGAATGTGGAAGCTAGAATCAAGGTTGCTGGGAGAAATATCAACAATCTCAGAATGCAGATGATACCACTGTAATGGCAGAAAGTGAAGAGGGAATAAAGAGCCTCTTGATGGGGGTGAAAGAGGAGAGTGAAAAAGCTGGCTTAAAACTCAGCACTCAGAAAAGTAAGATCATGGCATCCAGTCCCATCACTTCATGGCAAATAGATGGGGAAAAAGTGGAAACTGTGACAGACTGAATTTTCTTGGAGTCCAGAGTCTCTGTGGATGGTGACTGCAGCCATCAAATTAAGACTCCTGCTCCTTGGAAGGAAAGCTATGGCAAACCTAGACTGTGCATTAAAAAGCAGAGACATCACTTTGCCCACAAAGGTCCATATAGTCAAAAATATGGTTTTTCCAGTAGTCATGTATGTGAGTTGGACTATAAAGAATGCTGACTGACAAAGAATTAATGCTTTTGATTGTGGTGCTGGAGAAGACTCTTGAGAGTCCCTTGGACAGCAGTCTATCCTAAAGGAAATCAACCCTGAATATTCATTGTAAGGTCTGATGCTGAAGCTCCAATACTTTGACCACTTGACATGAAGAGCAGACTCAATGGAAATGATGCTGAGAAAGACTGAGAGCAGGAGGAGGAGGGGGCAACAGACGATGAGATGGTTGGATAGCATCACTGACTCAATGGACATGAGTTTGAGCAAACTCTGGGTGTTACTGAAGGACAGGGAAGCCTGGCCTGCCGCAGTCCATGGGGTCCCAAAGAGTCAAACGTGACTTAGTGACAGAACAACAAGATTTTGAATGCCCCGCCCTCTGGCTTGCCTAGTTTTGCCCTGCACTTGGCATCTGCTTCCTGGGGGAGTTGACTCCCCCAGCTTCTTTACCAAGGGCTTAGTGCCTCACTTCCTTCAAGCCTTTGCTCCAAGGTAACCTTCTACTGAGACTTTCTCTACTCCTGTGATAGAAAGTTGCACCCCAGCCTCTGCCACTTTCTAGTTCTCTCCCCTGCATAAGGTTTATCCAACATTTACCACCTTCTAATACACTGTTTGGTATATTAATTTTTTTATTGCTTGTCCCATCCACCAAAATGCATGATCCTTGCAGAATTTTTGTGTATTTTCTCCCTACATACAGTATTCCCAGCACCTAAAATAGGAAACTCTTGATAAGTATTCGTTGTGCAAATGAGTGAACGGATGTGCGAATGGATGTTTCCTGCTTAGAAAACGGCTTAGTCATTGGCTGATGTTATCTTCTGTTCAGTGGAGATGTGTCAATGCCCTTCTCACACGTGGCCACCCTCTCTGCTTCTTTTTGGATCCAGCTTGTCTGATTGGACTGGTTTTTTGGATTGTTTTTTCCCAGATCATTTTGAATGAGTGTGCATAGACCCTTTACAGGTCAGGTATCCTCCCAGGGGTAATCCACAGTGATTCAGGGATTACAGGGCAGGAAAGAGTACTGCCGGGGGGCCACCCCTTCAGCAGGGCCTGTGGGTGGAGCAGTTTCTCCAAGAAGCCTATTTTGATGCAGTGAGTGTTCAGCAAATTACCTGACTCAGCTGAGCTTCAGTGTAGGTCTACCTTATCTCAGTGTGTTCTTCAGAAGTTCCAGAGAATGATGTTTGGGAAACATGCACATAAAATACTAGCTTATAATGAAGCAAAATGAATGTTAGAAGTTATATAATTTTAGGGGAGGAGTTATATAATTTATAATTAAGTTGTAGGGGAGGGATTAGGAACTTAGGAACAACTTGCTTAAAGTGCTTTGGGGATTCTCCCTGCCTGCCCCACTCCTGAATGCCTTTCAAATGTTACTCTTATTTCACTTTATTCTCTGTTTGGCAGGGGATCCTGATACATAACTTCCAAACTGATATTTAAGATGAATACATGCAAAAGTGCACACTCAGTCTCCAAAAGCAAATTGCACAAATTCAGTTTGGAGGCGTATGCTTAAATAGGTAGGCATGTGTTAAAGTCCTAGAAAAGGTTTGAGCTTTTGTTTTTAGTTGGCAAAAAAGAACATGATATTTATGAATAGTGCAGTTTGGTAGTAAAATATAAATGTGATATCAATCTGAACTTTGAAACATCATTATAAGAATGCATAAAATTGTATTTCTCTCTTTTCTCTTTATACCTGGAAGGCTGGACTCAGTTCAAGATGCCACATTTTAAGAGGCACTAGGGTATGTTTAGAGGTAAGTGTGTGGAGGAGATGCATAGGGCATTTGTGTAGAGGCTGTGTGAGAAGGCACACACCCTGTTTGCTGACTTAGGCGGTATAAAAGGCTGTGTATGGAAGGGGAATTGGACTCTTCTGTACTCAGTACATCTAAGTACTACATTTACATTCACTGGATGCTTTAATTCAATTGTATTCCTATTAATGCTAAAGATTTAACATGTTATTATTTTCTTCTTTTAAAGTCAAGCAAACTAATACTTGGAGCTGTTTTGTGCTTGGCCAAGGTCATATAGATGGAAGCTACAGAACTAGGAGCTGACCACACTACTTTGGAATTTAAATCCAGTGGTGCTTTCTACTAACACCATTGTTACCTACCAAGTTTACAGGGACACACATTTCAGTTCAAAGTAGGGACTAGCAGGGCTGTTCAAAGATGAATACTATTGTGAGATAGGAGTGGCTCCCTATCCCTCAGAGTTCAAGCATATGCTGGACAGCTGCTTTGCAAGGATCTGGCCATCCCTTCACTTTATAGATATATGTTTACCTTATTAACAAAATACTAAAAATGAATAGAGCCGAAGGAACTCCAGAGGTGAGGCCTAGTGGATTTAAGTGATTGAGCTATGTTCAATCCATTGTCATTGGAAAATACAGCATGCAAACACAAACATTTATAGTCTAATGTGTTTCCTATGGCAGTGGTTGTCCTTTATCTAATAACTGGGTCCTCACTGTTGTGGAATTAGTGGGTATGGAAAGAGGAAGGGCAGGGATGTTTGGTGAGTTACGATATTAGATTGTTTGACATGATCCTGCTTTATTAAAACAAGCAAAGAATGTGAGTGGTAGTAGGAGAGGGTTTAAAATGATAAACAGAGAATGCCATACGGTAAAGGAAAGAATACTGTGGAAGGTTAAGTAAGGAAGGCAGAGACTGTGGACCGCACTGTATTTCCCTCTTGTTGAGTAGATGCTCAACATGTATTTATTGGAATGAATAGTGACATCAGTACTTGAACAAATATTTAAAAAGAACCTTCCTAGTGCTGAGTATTGCGCTATGTCCGAGAGCCAAAAATGAACTAGACAAAAATCTCTACCCTTTTAAGGAATTCCCAGTCTAGTAAGAAAAGACCACCAATCAAAGCAATAGGAAAAAAGAAAGTGGTGAGGATTATTGTAGAGCATAGACCAAAATTTCCATGAAAGCAGAAAGGAAAGAGTAATTCAGTGTAAGTGTGTCCGGTGAGGATGTGGTTGTGGATAAAGGACAGACTGTGGGGGAAGATTCTAAGGGGAAAAGATGCACTATCTTTATTACCTTGAAGGACAGTACCTGGTTAAATGAGGGATGAATTTCAGATGGAGGAAAGCATACAAAGGCACAGAAGCAGAGCCTGAACGTGAGCTGGAGTTGAAAAGGTCTGGGGATCAGATAATAAGTGACCTTGGATATCACGTTAATTGCTTGAACCTGATTATCCACATGAAAAGCCTTTTGAAGACTTTAAAGCGGGAAATTCTGTGTTTTTGACGCATTCTTGGTAGTCCTTAGGAACAGAAGCAGAAACAAAGTTAACAAGGCTTGACCTAACGGGTGGTAAAGAGGTTAAAGTCATGGAGACAGATGATCAGTCACAGAAGTTAAGAGGAAATATTAATCCTAGGGACTTTCAATCAGAGAACTTTAGTAGAGAGATTTAATTGTCTAGTTGTTGGAATGGTAATTTGTTTTTTCCCCCAGTGGAATTGGGTGATACTGAAGTGAGTGGCACAGTGAGTAATAAGTAAGGCCTGAGATTGGGACCACACGGCTGCCCTGAGCTTGTATTAGCTGATGACTCTTTTGAACTGAATTCAGGAAATGACATAAAAACAATTTGCGCAAGAAAACTGGAAGAACAAGGACTCTGAAGTCATTACATTTGGAGAAAAATAACTAGGGGTGGTGAAGATGGGCAAGTAGCCATTATCAGAGGGCCATTTGTGGATAAATTCTGGACTGCCCAATGGCAAGCTCCCCAAAGAAAAACAAATGCCCGGAATCCAGCCCTTTCTCACTGCAACCCATTCCCCTCCAGCTGCCTTATCCTTCGGCTACATCACACACCTCTGTGTGGGCGAGTCGTCTCCTGGCAGCGGGTACTCGGGACTAAAGGAATGCCAACAAACCTAGGACGACAGTGTCAGAATTTTGAAAATCTTGGGCACCATACACATATTCCCGTATGAGGGCAGAGACAACAAATGACTTGCAAGTGGTCGTGGGGGGTCCTTGCTGAAGCCCGGGCCTCCCGACCCTAGGCCCAGGCCTCCCCGCAGCACCCCGCGGTGCCCGCGGGCCGGGGAGGCGGGAGCCCGGCGCTGGCGGGGGGCCCCGGGGCCCGGCGGCGCCGCAGCCCCCGTCCTCGCCCCGCCCCCTTCC